>CM043928.1:1694935-2266931 GCA_024047395.1 Fusarium circinatum
TTTTTTTAATACCTTATAAGGTCTAATAAACTTATAGTTTAATTTATATATTAGTTAATCTATTTTAATATTTTTTATAGCTAGGTAAATTATATTTCCTTTAAAAAGGTTAGTCTTTTTAACTATTTTAGATTATAGTAGTTTTTTATATATTTTTCAATAAATTCTAGTTTTATTTTTATTTCTTTATATAGGTTTTTAAGATTATTACTTTTAATAATAGTAGCTAGATTAATTAATTTTTCTTATTATATATTATAGTATATATTTAGTATAAAACTAAAATTTATATAAGTTAGTATAAGCTTTATGCTTTTATTATATATAGTATTATAAGTAAGTTAGGCTATTAGTAATTTCTTAACGTAATTATTCTATTTATAGCTAATATAATACTATAAGTATTATTTAAATACCTAGTTTATATATTTAGTTTATTTATTAACTTATAGTTAAAAAGTAGTTATAAGTTAGTAATTTAGTCTAAGTTATACTATAAGTAATTTCTAAAATATTACTATAAATATAGGTCTTTTATTAAAAAGAATTTCTATAGGTAAGCTATATATATTAACTATATATTAGTAAAAAATATAAAAAAGTTCTTTTATATTTATAGATTCTTAGTATAGTAAGTAATATAATAATTTTATAAGTTAGTTAACTATAACTATAATACTATTATAAAAGATTTTAGTTAAGGGGTCTTTTAATAAAAGTAACTTTATAATAAAGTTTATTATAATTAAGTCCTAAGGTTATTATACTACTAGTAGTAGTTATAATTATCTATAAGGTTTATATCTTTATACTTTTATATATAAGTATAGATTATATTATTTAATAACTTTTTTAATATTTTTTCTTTTTATAATATAGCTTTATTCTTATAGTCTTTTAAGTATTTTTATTACTCCTTAGTATTTATATAGTAAGTATAAATAAATTTATAAAGAAAGTTATATTCTTATTTTATAGTAGTATTAATACTATATATTATTTATATAATAGTTTTAATAAGTTAGGTAAATCTATATTCCTTTTATTTATTCTTTTTTAAGAGTTATTTTTAATTTTAATAGTTCTTATATTAAAATTATATTATTAGCTAATAGTATCTATATATTTATTATCTATTTCTTTATAGTATATAATTATAAAATTAAATTTATATAGATATTTAGTATAGTATAGTTATTATTAGTTTAGTTTTTATATTATAATAAAATAAGTAATATTCTTATAATTTATAAATACTTTAACTAGGTAATTACTTTCTTTAAAGTAGTATTAAAATTCTTTAAAGTAATTAATAATAGCTAGAAATTCCTTATTATAAATAAGGTAATTAAGTTTTACTTTATATATTTTATAAAAGTAAAAAGTAATAAGGTATAGTATACTATTATTATCTTATTATCTAATTTATTTTCCTAAGGTAAAGTTAAAAGTATTAGTTTTAAGTTTAACTTACTAATTAGGGTTAAATATAACTAAAACTAGTTTACTAGTAATAGCTTCCTTAAGCTATTTAAAAGCTTATTAAGCTTTATTATTTTATTTAAATTATATTTCTTTTTTTATAAGTTTTATAAAAGGAATTACTACTTTATTAAAGTTCTTAATAAATTATTAGTAGTAATTAATAAATCCTAGAAAGGATTATACTTTTTTAACTAAGTTAAGTTATTTCTATTTAGTAATTATAGTAATTTTCTATTTATTTATTTATATCTTATTATAAAAGATTTTATAGCCTAAGTATATTACTTAGCTTTAATAGAAGTAGCTTTTAGTAAGTTTAATAAATATATTAGTATTTTATAGTACTTTTAAACCCTTATAAATATATTCTATATATTTCTCTTTTATATTAAAGAAAATAAGGATATTATCTAGGTAATAAACTATAAAGATATTAAAGTACTTTTAGAATATATTTATAATTATTCTTTAAAATACTATAAAAGCATTAGTAAATCTAAAAGGTATAATTAAGTATTTAAATAGTTTATATTTTATTTAAAATACTATTTTTTATTTATTACTTTCCTTAATCTTAATTAGGTTATAGGCTACTTTAAGGTCTAAAGCTATAAAGACTTATTTTCTAAATAATCTATTTTTAAGTTTTATAATAAAAGGTAAAGGTATTTTATCCTTTTTCATAATTTTATTAAGTTATTAATAGTTTATAACTAATTATAATTTATTTAAGTTTAGTTTTAAAATAAATATAATAAGGTATTTTACTAAGGATTTTAAGGTTTTAATATAGCCTTTTCTAAGTATATTTTCTAACTATTCTTTTAGTATTATAAGTTTTATTTTTATAAGATTATAAATTAGAAAGAATTTTAAGTTTTTACTATCTTTTAAAACTATTTTAATATTTTAATATAAATATTTTAGGAGTTTTATTTTTAACTCTTTTATAAAGAGTTTTTTATAAATATAATACTAAATTAGTATATTTTTAAGTTATTTATTAAATTCCTTATTAATAATCTATTTTATTTATTATAGATCTTAGTTTAATTATCTAAATTAACCTTTAAGAGTTATTATTATTTATTTAATATATTTTATTTTGCCTTTATAGTATTTATATTATATTCCTTTTAAAATAAATAATACTATATTACTTCTATTTTTACTGCTTTTATTAGTTAAAGTTTAAGATCTTGTATTATTATATCTTAAATTATTCTTATTATTTAAAAAGTAGTCTTTATAGTTTACTTAGCTAGTTTTTTAGTTAAATTATAAGTTATAGCAGTCTAGCTATAAATATTTAAGTATTAAATTATATCTATTAATTAGAATAATATTAAAGTTAATTCCTTAATTTTTTTTATTTATAAAAACTTTAAGGTAATTAATTTCTTTAGTTATTTATCTATTATTATAGTTATAAGTTTTTCCTTTTTTATTCCTTATAATATAGGGTTCTTTCTTAGCTTTTTAAGGTAGCCTAAAGTTATTTACTATTTTAGGGAAAATATAGTTTATATTAGCTTTGCTATTTATAAGTATATTTAGTTACTTATTCTTAATTTTAACTTTTAGTTTAAGGCAGGTTCTTTAACTATTTTTTATAGTTATTTTTAAAGCTTTAGTAAAAAGTTTATTTTTCTTTACTTTATTACTTATTTAGCGCTTTATTATAAATAGTATATTCCTTTTCCTATTTATAGGTATTTATAACTATATTTACTATCTATATAGTTAATATTATTAAGGTATTTATATTAGTAAGCTAATTTATTTTAATATTTTGCTTATATTTATATAATTTATTTATTTAAGGTAGTATCTTTAATTATTTAACTTTTTTTTATTTTTTTTATCTAGGTCTAATTATTCTATAGTTTAATTATATTTTAGTATATTATATTATTTATTTTCTAGCCTATTAACTTTAGTAATAGCTTTATAGATTTTTTTATTTAATATTTCTTTTTTAGTATCTTTTTTATTTTAAACTCTTTATCTCTATTTTATAATATAATATAAGTTTTATATATAGTTTAGGGCTTATTCTTATATTTTAGTATTAGCTTTAAGCTAAACTACTTAAGATTTTTTAAATCTTTTTATAATTTAATATCCTAGGATATTAATAATTAAGTAGGGTTTTTATTCTTTATATTTTTTATTTAAATTAAAAAGTAATTATTTATTTCCTTTATTTACTAGTATTAAGGGTAATAATATTATATATAAAATATCTAGGATATTTACTAGTACTTTAGATATTTTAAGTATCTTTATAGGTGCTTTTTTATTTAAATTTTTTCTTTAGGTATTATTAGTCTTTTTACTTTATCTTTAGTATATACCTAAATATAAATATTATTATTTTATTTTATAATTACTCTTTCTTTAGCTAATTTAGTATATTTAAGTATTTTACTATACTATACTTAATTTCTATATTTATTATACTGCAGTATAATTTTTATATTCTAGATTATATAATTTACTTAGTATTTAATCTTCTTAGCTTTAAAGTCTTAGTTAATTCTTAATACTAATATATAGTTTAAATTACTATAATACTAATTTAGTCTATTAGCTATAGTCCTAATAGGGATTTTATTTATATTTATATAGTTATTTAATTAAATAGTTTTATTTTAGATTTTAATAGGTATTTTTATTTTTATAAATATTTAATTTAGTATATTATTAAGTTTATAATTAAATTTTTATATATTAGGTTTATTATTTAGTTTAGAGTTAACTTCCTTTCCTTTTTTAACTATAGTAATAACTTTTTTAATAGTTTTTATCTTTTTTAGTTCTAAAATAGGTATTTATTTAGTATTTTAAATCTATTTATTTTTCTTATATAGTTTTTTTTTTTTAGTTTTATTATTCCTTTATATTTTCTTTACTTTTAAGGTATAGTATTTCTAAAGTTAGTACTATATATTTTAATATAGGTTATTATTTTTATAGAATATATAGGTAGTATTTTTTAAGTATTTATTCCTTATTAAGAAATAGATTTTAAATAAAGGTTAGAACTTCTAATCCCTTAATATAAAGTATTATATAATTATTATATTTACCTTTTCTAGTTATATTAATAGTTTTAATTACTATTTAAGGTTTATTATTATCTTTTTTAGTAATACTAATAGTCCTTCCTTTTAGTACTAGCCTATACTTTTAATTAGTTTTAATAGGGTTTTTATATTTTTAGTTAAAATATCCTTTTTTATTATAGTTTTAGTAAGTAATTTTAGACTTATTTTTCTTAGTTATTTTAATAATTATTAGTCCTAGTTTAGTTTTATATTAAGTATTAACTTATTAAGTTTTTCCTTAATTAGTATAGTACTATAATTTATTATTATTTTTAGGTTTATTTTAGGAATTATAAGTTTTTTATATAAATTATTAATTATTAATTTTAATAGCTATATTAATATATTTTATTAAGGTTTTTAGTTAGTTTTCCTTTTAAAGTTTAGCTTATATTAGTTCTTTAAGTATATTAAAGAAAAATAATATTAATATATCTTAATTTTAAAGTAGCTTACTTATAAATTCTAAAAACTTTATTTTTAGGGTTAAGGCTAATTCTATTTATTTTAAGGCTTTAATTTATCTTTCTATATAACCTTTTTTATTAATAGTCCTAAAAGCTATTTTAAGTACTTTTTTTAGCTTATACTATTTAGTTAGCCTAAAAAGTAAGGCAGTTCTTAGCTATAAGTAAAATAGTAAATTATTTATATAGTTATTTATAATAAGTTAGAACTATTTAATAGTAATTTTAGTAAATTTTCTAGCTATATATATTACTTTAGTAATATTATTATAAAACTAGTTTAGGTAATAGGTAATAAAGGTTTTACTTTAAGTAAGGAATATAAATAGCTTACTAAAAGTATTATTAAAAAACTTAAGTAAGTTAAGCTTAAGGATTTTACTAAGGTCTTTTTTATTACTAGTAAATATTACTAGGTTATATATTTCCTATTAAGTAGTAATACTATTTTACTACTAGTATTACTAAAGTACTATAGCTTTTTTTAATATTTAGTATATTTTATTTAGTTTATTAGTAATAACCTTAAGCTACTTTTAAAGTTATTTAACTTTTTTATTATTATTTAAGTTATTTATATTCTTTATATACTAGTTAATTAGTAGGTAATTTACTAAACTAGTATTAATAAGTATAGTAAGTAGATATTCTTAAGGATTAGTAGTACTTTACTAGTAAATAGGATTAATATTTATAAATATTATATTTATATTACTTAGCGTTATATAGTATAGTTTAAATAAGAGCTATTAATATATAATAGGTAGGTCTAATTATATTAAACTAAGCTATACTTAGGTTTATTATTAATAGATTATATAAGGTATAAACTAAGTATTATTAAAGTATTATATTTCTTAATAATAAACTTAATATATATTAGGCTTAATTAATATAAAGAAGTATTATTAATAGTTAGTAAGCTAAGTTCTATTTAGTACTAAATAAATGTTTTTATATACTAGCTAAGTAATATATTAGTATATTAAGGTTTAAGGACTAAAA
The DNA here is from genome assembly GCA_024047395.1 of Fusarium circinatum. NCBI lineage: Eukaryota > Fungi > Ascomycota > Sordariomycetes > Hypocreales > Nectriaceae > Fusarium > Fusarium circinatum. The sequence continues at coordinate 1,701,003 of CM043928.1, forward strand.
TATTTAAACTTTAGTCCTAGACTGTAATAGTAAATCTTTAGTTTATATTTAATTAGTGCTTTAGTTATAGACTAAGATAGGAATTATTAGTTTATAATAATTAGTAAGAATTTTTATAAGTAATACGTAATGTAACTGCTAGGGTTGTAATAGTAACCTTTAGTAAATTCCTTATAAAGGTTATTTAAGTTACTTAGTAAAAGAAAAGTATACTATCTACCTTAAAGAAAATAAAAGTAAAAATGAAAAATAAAAAGAAATAGGCTATATAGCTATTAAAATCTAGCTTAAATTATATTTATATTTAAGGTATAAATAGTAATTTAGTTAAGAAAGACTTCTAGGTATAATATATAGCTATAATTATTAAGGAATATTAATATATAAGAAAAGCTTAACCCAATTAAAAAAAGTTTTATAATAATATATATATTAATATAATTAAGGAAAAAGGTTAGAAAGAAGGTTTAGGGTAATTAAAAGGTAATGGTAAAGTTAAGTTTATAAGTTGGTTATAAGGTTAGAAAATACACTTTAGGTTTAATATAATAGCCTGGACTTTTATATTAATAATACTTTCAGGGCTATAGTAAGATCTTTAAAGAAGGTTATTAATTTAAAGGATATCTTTATAGCCTTAAATCTTATCTATTACAATAGCTTAGGTTAATATCCTCTTGCAACGCTCTTGCCTGACAATATTAAGAGGTTTACTCTATTCAGACGCTCTACATTGGAGGCAGCTAACAATAACCTCAATTTTACAATTGCCTTATTAGCAATAACAATGGGAACAGGTATCTTCCCTTAAATAACGTTAGTAGAACTTTTGTTCGAGGATGGTATAACTAGAGCAGGTGTAAAGATTTACCGTTTAGAAGGTAATAAGATAAAGATAGAGGGAGGTAACTATATCCCTACTACAGTCTATAAAATTCCTTAAAGAGCCTATAAAGTTTTAAGCCTTAAAGTTATTTAGTACTTTTTTATAATTCTAGTAATTCTTTAGCTTTATATTTTATATTATATAATACTATTATATTATTATAAAAGCTACTAAGTAATAAGTTATTTTTTTTTTTTTAAATTTATAAGTTAGCCTTAAAAGGTATATTTAAGTATCTTTAAAGCCTAGTATAATTTAAATATTAATTACCTCTTAGGAAGTAAAGCTTTATTATATTAATATTATTAAGTTAGTAGCCTTATTTATAGCCTAAACCTTACTATAAATAGGCTAGCTTAGAAGCCTTACTTACTCTTTAGCTAGCCTAAATCTTCCTCTTGTAACCCACTTTAAAAGACTACTATTACGTTAACCCCTGCAGCATACCGCGCTTTAATTATCTAATATGCTATTGATAAAAGAGGGGTAATTGCGGGGTTCTGCAGGGGGAAAATGTATTGAGTTTTATGTAAGTTTAGAAGCCTAAAGTTAAAGACTATTAGTATAATTAGCAAAAAAGGCTAATTAACTACGTAACAGGGCATGTAACCATTATACCTAGAATATTAGTATACTATTAGTATAAATAGGGAAAGTAATAAGTTATATATATTTATTATTTACTATATTATAATATAATTTTATTACTATAGTGCTAAATTAAGTATATTTTATACTATAATTTAGCTTTTTAACCTTTTATAATACTTTATTTATATAGTAAACTTACTTTTTTATTTTAAATTTACTGTAAGAAAATATATATTTAGCTAAATTTCTTATTAATAAAAAAAAAAACCTTTAAGTAATAACTTTCTTTTCCTTATTAAATTAAGTTATTATAAAATTAATTTTTTAATAACCTTATAATTTTAAGCCTTTTTATTAATTAGCTAGCTTTTTTTATATTAATATTATTATTTTTAAGTTAACTTAATATTATAACTTAATAAAAAAAGTACTTATATTATATATACTTTACTTAAAATTACTAATTACTAAATAACTTATACTTTAGCCTTATATATATTATAAGCCTTAAATATAGCTTATAATATTAACTTATACTTTACTATAAGCCTTAATTATAATACTATAAGCTAACTAAGTATATATATATATTTATTTAGCAGTAAATAAAACTTAAGCTTATAAGCTATTAATAATATTTCTTTGCCTTAATAAGCCTTACCTATACTATTAATTATTAAAAAATATAACTTTAAACTTAATATACTTAGTATAATGCCCTATATAACTTATAAATATAAGCCTAGTATAGACTAGTTTTTTTATTTAAAACCCTAACTATTATACTTAAGTATAAGCTAGGGTAGTTTTTAGTAATTAGATTTTAAATTTTAGCTTTTTAGAGTTAAGGGCTATGGGTTAAAATCTACTACCTTTAGCTATTTAGTTAGCTTTCTGGTCAGATTAGTAATTTCTAACCATTACGCTACAAGCCCCCTTATTCGCCATAACGCTTATTAATTTCGTATTAAGGAGTCTTTATCGGGAGAAAAAATCCGTAGAACCCTTTCTTTAGTTCCATTACTTGGCAGCCTTGCTGGTGTGCGGTGAGACGCCTAACTACCTATTTCGTCAAGGGAGACCTAGATTGTCTCCTAGTAAGTTACCCTCCATTGTCACTTGGATGCTCAATAGTATGGTTAATTTCGTACGTCCTTCGGACATATATAGAGAGGTTGAGGGAACCAGGGTACTATCGATGCCTTCGTAATGGATTAAAAACTTATAGATAAGGATTGGGGCTTTTTATTTACGCCAGTACGGAGTATGTAGTACGGAAACACTATAATACAGGAGAAGTCTGTCAATGGATATCAGTCAGAGGTAGAGACAGTAGCCAAATGAGCTCACTAGTACGGGAATAAAGAACATAAGCATGAGGTAACCAAATAACTTTTGTAATATGAAAAAGAAAGATGAACTGCGTCTGTAGTCTGCATCATACCAGGTGATCGTTCAGTTTCTGACCCGAGACCTAAGAGAGGACTCCCTACCCTCCCCTAGATATAGCCAGAGCATCGAGTGAAATCATCAAAGCGTAATAAAACACTTGTGAGACTTTGGAGCGATCAATGTGTAATTTTCCAATTGCATGTCGTCATTGGTCATCGATGCATGAATCTGAGCTCCCTAAAACTTTCGGAAGAAAGCCGCTGTAGTGACGCGAAGCTCCATGTAAGCGAGGTGAATGCCAATGCAGACTGTTCCATGTTAGAAACATAATAGGTTAGATGTGATTAAACGTTATCTTACTTCGGGGCCCTCCTCCAAACGGAACATATGCATCTAGCATCTCTGTTGTTGGGCTAAGCCAGCGATCTGGGTCAAACCTTGGCAACAATGTTAGTAACCTTTCCTTGAGTATCTTGAGTTTAGCCACTACCTATCCGGGTTTGGAAACACTTCGGGTAGTCGGTGTAAGGAGAACGCTTGCGTGAAAACGGTCGCGGTGTCAGGGATCATGTAGCCACAAGCTTCCCAGCCGCCTTCTGGGACGTCCCTCTGATGAGCCCCAGATGCAGCTCCATACAGTCTCAAGGACTCCTTTACCACTGCGTTCAAGTATGGTAATTTGACAAGGTCGGCATCTCGGAAGTCTATAGAGAGCACCGATACTTCCTCCTCAAGCCGTGTCCGTATCCCAGGACTCTTTAAGACTGACCAGACGAGATATGTCAGAGTATTTGAAGTAGTGTCAGTTCCTGTGATCATGAGTTCTGCTGCCTCTTGCTGCATCTCGAGGTCTGTTAAGGCGTTCTCTTTGTTCTTCGGATTCATGATCTTGTCGAAGAATATCGGGGTGTCCAGCGAGCCCGTCAGCTGAGCAAGCTGTAGACGGTGGATCGATTCCTCCCCGTATTTTAGAATTCGTTGAAACCTCTCTGAGAATTTCTTAACCTGAGGTAGTGGAAGCAGGAACATCAAGTCAAATAATGGAGAGAGCTCGATCCTTTTGTTGACTGTTGGCATCACAGCCTGGAGGTCCTCGACATATTGGCTTCGCTGGAAAACATGTGTCAGTATGCCGTAATATTGGGAAGATTCTGGACATACTCGGCCTTGCTCAAGCATTCGGAATGAACTACCAAATGTCAAATCACCTATGATATCCGTCGCCATGAAGCTGAACCACTTGTGGCAGTCAGCGTATCCTAAGCTCTGATACTCTTTCTCCATCTGACTCATCGCCAAGTCGACTTTGTCACGGATCAAGGGCTCAAAAGCAGGTAGAGATGAGTTGCTTAAAGGGTGCGCAAGTAACCGACGACGGCGCGCGTGCTTTTCGCGATCTCTCATTCCGAGCATGCCGGGCCCAGTCTTGTCATACCAAGCAGACTTTTTGAAGCCACCAGATACCTTGTGTATGACTTTGACAGCATCAGGGTCGTTTATTCCCACGTCTGTTGGGCTGATGCGGACAACAGGACCTTGATGCATGCCATGTTAGCTATCGGCACAGCTATGATCAACAGAGACCTTCCTCACCATATTGAGTAAATAGAGAGTCTATGTACTGCATGCGTCGGCCAGACAGCGTGTAGTATTTTACGACCAGGTTCGTCCACCGTCCTATAGTAGGTCCAGGTATCTTAGACAGGGGACCATACAAGGCAGTCTTTACTTTCGCGACAGCCTGTTACGGGTCAAGATAGTAAAAAAATCCAATGTGTACTTTAATTTGTTCAAATTCACTCACATAATAAAGTATTAAAACAGTACACGCAGCCAGACCATAGCCGACCAGTGACTGGAGCAGCATTGTGGCTATCAAGTCGGATAAGATGTTGACGTGCACGAGAAGCAATAAGTGAAAGTTAGGGGAGAGGCAATGGACCGTGCTCGAGAGTTTCCGACAGAACCGCAATCGACTCTTTCGCCTTTCAAATGTCTACAGTGTCTCTTTCAAGTCCCCGCACACGCTCCGGGAGTATTTCACTCAACCACCCGGATCCACCACTCGGAGTCTATCAGAATTCGGCTTCTTGTGGGGTAGCCGCTCTAGGTTCTGATGGGGAGTTGCCCAAGTCCGACGGCCTTTATTGATCAGAGTTCGTACCCAAGTCAACGAGGTCTATAGTGCCACTGGGTAAGTGAGGAGCAGTACGCCTATGCATTTGATACCGTTACATGGAGATATGCGATGACTATCCGACGACAAAGCATCAAAGGATCTTGGCATTGCACGTCACTCTTCCTCAAAGGAGATGTGTTATTTATAGTCGAGGCTTGTGGCTGAGAGCTTAAATCAGCAGAAAGAACTTGGCTTCCTCACAGGATTGGACTTCGTTCTAATATATTTGTGTAGCTGTACCTGAAATCTAGGTTTTTCGTGGTGCATCTATCTTCGACCTTCAATGACAGGAAGTGTAATATAGCTAGCCTCGCCTCCGACGGTAATGATATTCTTTCCATTGAAGGTCCTGGGATCTCGATCATCCGGATGTTCATGAGAGAACTTCCCTACACCTTGAGTATCGTGACCGGCAATCTCCAGCACCAGGGTCTCTTCAGGCTCAAGCACCACATTCGTGGGCCAGGCCTCAACATCCACCTCATACTTCTGATTCTCCTCAATTGGCTGCACATCAGATGAATAGTAATTGCGGTAAGGCAAGTGCTCCTTGTGCAATTTGTTGCTCTCATCCACTTTTCGCAGTGAGACTCGCTGCCAGCCCTTCACAATGGGAACGGGGTCACCCATGGTGCCGGTGTAGAAGACTTCTTCACCTTTGGCGTTGATCTTGCGAAGGGTGATGAAAAGATCAATGTCCGATGGGGGGGTGGAATCAGCGGAGTTCCGTGATGCAGCTACAGTTAGATGAGCGACGGTATGACCCGTGACTTCCAGAGTAGAAGAGGTCTTGTATGCAAATTGGATGGGTTCCCTGTGGACGTATTAGCCTTCTGGACTTCTGGACATGCTCAAACAGCATCACTTACCCATTCAGAGCATCATACTCGATTGTGCTGGTTGAGGATGATGGCTCCGCGCTCAATGAAAGATCAGAGGTCAGGTAGAACCTTGTGTAGTTGGTCCCAGGTAGTGGCCAATCTGCTTCATCTCTGCTGGGGAACCCTCGTTCGCGCTCAGGATCATCAACTCCAGCCTCCCCCTTTCGCAAAGTAAGACGAACTCTTGCCTGCTGGCCAGATTCCCAGCCATCCGTATCGTCGTCTTTAAGAAAAGAGTTGAAGAAAGAAAGCTGTAGCTTAGCCGACTCGGGGTAATAAAAGGGCAAGTCGTGTCTCCCGACAATGAAGTGGAGAAACTTGTACTTGGAGCTGGCACGGATCCAACCGAGCACATTTCCTCGGAGGTGAAGAAGAATGCCTCCCTTTTGCCATGTTAGAATTATAGTTTGGGTGTTGCTGAAATTGCCTTACTTACCCAATTGGCGACACTGAGCAGAGGAACCTCGATGGCCTCGACATCAAAGTCTCGAGTACGATAATACTCCTCGTCACGAAACTTGTGCACAGCAGTGTCTACTGTCTGATCCGACGACTTTTTAGCAAGGTTTCCGCGTCAAGGTCACCATCGAGGGTATCCTCGCCCCAGTTTCGGGCGCTACGGCCAGGCTTGCCATACTGGCATGGACTCACTCCATTGTTCCACCAGAAATCTATGTTGAACCATTGTCAGTTTTGCTGAGTGAGTGGAATTCCCATCTGTAGCTTACCAATAAATTTGTCCGAAAGAATACCTCCACGTCTTACACGGTCACGGTAGTAATCACTCATACCCTCCCACGGGATGATAGCAGCCAGACCCTTCGGCTTCCTCGCAGCAACTCTCCATTGCGTACCGGCGTAGTAGCTGATTCCAAGAAGGCCAACTTTACCTGATGACCACTCTTGCTCGGCAGCCCACTCAATGACGTCGAAGAAAGCTTCACTTGTACCTCGAGACATAGTGTCAAGGAGTCCAGGACTTTGACCAGCTCCTCTTTCGTCAACCCTCAAGACGATATAACCCTTGCTTGTCCAATAGGCAGGATCAGGTGTCTCCCAAGCTGCATGGGTGGACTTCATCTCAGGGTTTAGCTGTTCCCAGCTTTTCTTGTAGAAAACCTCATAACGGACATCCTTTCCGTCTGTTTCATCATTTCAGCAATTAGACAAGGCGCACGGAAGTATTGGTAAGGGATACAACGTACAAGGGCCATAGGTAGCGATAACAGGGTATGTCTTGTCTCCAAATGGAGCCGCATCCTTGGGCAGAAACACATTTGCTCGAAGAAGGCCCGTCTCATATGTCTTGAGTGGGATGTCGATATTCTTGATGAAGACATAAGGAAAGCTATCCTTGTCGATTGTGAGGTACTTGTTCTCAGCCATAGTTAGTGATCTTCAAATGATACGGTACTGATGACTCATGTGACCAGCCTCATTGAAACGCATCTATTTGTTTGCATTTATTTATTATTGGACTTTCTAAACGTCAGGCTTTTGGAATTATCATCCGTGCCGCCAATGGGCCTTCCGTTGTGTGATACCGGACACCAATCATGTCTGATTTTTGGCATGGGTGATGTGGTCCCGAGCCGACGACTCGCTGAACAATCCGCAACGACAGTAGGGAACCTAACTAAAGACCCTTGCCGTTCGCAACATACCACCATGTCGGCATGAGCGGAAATTTGAGAAAGTATTAGCTCCGTTGCCGGTGATGATTTAGTTTGCTCGCCAACGCGCTTCCATCACCAATTGTCAACATCCGTATTATCACAGTCAGCACTGCGACAATGTCTACAACCCATACATCCACAACCAACGCTCGGGGCAGACACTTACGGCTCCAGTCCGATTCTTCTATAGAGAATACTTTGGAAGATTACAAGATTCATCACTCGTCTCATCAGCCCTCATCAACACTTGACCAGCAGAGCAGCGATCGCAATGTCGTGATTGTCGCGGGGATCCCACGAGAAGCTCAACCAAGTGAATTTGACTCCTCTTTAGCTCCCCATCCTACCGTGCCATACCCAGTATCTAACCCTGGGTGGTGGACCGGCACTTTTCGGCGTGTTCCTGATTATCGACCTATCAATCAACATCTTGATCTCAACGAGAGACGGCAGATGCTCCTGTTTACGATTGTTGGTGGGATTATGGTTAGAGGATGCTGGCTTATGTCGGCAAGTGGTAGATGTGCATAAATCTTGTTGTTAGTGGAGATATTAATTCTTCTTACCTAGGTTTGGGCGCAAGTATGGAGGAACACTGCTGGGAGGGTAACGGATATTGGTCTGTCAAAGGTCGGCGGGGAGTGGTAGAGGTCACGTTCAAACCACGGCCAACAGTGGAGGAATCGTGGCTACGTATTCGCATGTATTTTGCCACAAAATAAAAACACTTGACAATCGAATGTTCCATATAAGACATTCTTACACTCTGCCTCTAAGCTGTGAGCATGATGCGTTATTTGCAGTTGTGATTTATGGCTGAGAGCTTCAATCGGCACACAGAACTTAGCATATACTCAGCTTCGAAATCTACTCTTATTTGCTGAAATGCCCGAAGAATACCCTAGCTATCAGATGAAGTGTCTACAGAAGAATGGCTCGGGAGTGATGATCCTGCGGATCACAATACGAATCTGTCCGTCAGTTCCGTGTGGAGCCGAGCCGAAGCCCTGTCAGCGGAAGGGTCGGGCATGATTCTACCGAGACACATGGACGTCGCGTGAACCAAATAGGTTTATTTTTATGTTGGAATGGACGTGTACAGTTGCCAACCAAGCTATCGAGAGCTCTATCGACAAGACCCGGATAAGCGCCGTAGCAATGGCCTCAGCATTGGATCAATATCGCACCGTCACCGCAGCGTGGACCGAGGGTCGACTTGAGAATGTTTTACAGCGACAGAAAGAGCTCGCTTTACTACATGCCAACATCAAGAGTACATCTTCAAATCTGATCAAGGTCATATGCGATGGTGAGTCTACTCTCTTCATCCTCTTTAGTTTGTAACTCTTCATCTACTAATAAGGTTGGGCCACAGACCTTCAAACCTCGAAAGCAAGCGCAGCTGACGAGGTCCAATTGGCTCTCGATTCAATCAAACAGCTCTACGACGACCTCGACTTCCCGAGCACCTTGGCCAAAGAGAAATACGTCAGGAAGGGGGCCAGTTCATCCAGGAACTTGATTGCTCTTGGCCCCGTCTTGATCGATCCCTCTCCTTACTTGCCGTTTCTCAGCGTAATTACACCTCTTGCTGCTGCAGTCGCGTCTGGAAGCTCCGCTATTGTTCTCACCCCGCCAGTGTCACCAAATCTCAATACCGAGCTTCGCATCCTCATCGAAAGGAGCTTGGACGTCGAAGCTTTTGCCATGACAGAGAATGACTCAGCCGATGTCCGTCGAGAGCTGAGCAAACAACACTTTAGTGCTGCAGTACTCCAGGACCTGCCTTAGCGCGATGGCCTCTCTAGTTCTCTTTACAAGGCAAATCCATTGATCAGAGTGCTCTCGCCACCCTCTGGAATTCCCTCTGTGTTTGTCGATCGCTCTGTTGAAGACCTTGAAGCTGTCGCAAAGCATCTTATTTCCTCTGGTCCCGCAGCACCTCGATACAACCCGCTTCAAACTCCGCGGCTAGTATTTGTAGATAAGATACACATTACACAGCTTGACAAACTCGTGCGTGCAGACCCTCTTACGGAGTCGCCACTATCCTTCAGCTACAACAACGGCGAGGACGAATCTCATGCTTTTGCCAAGCTCCTTATATCCATATTCCCGACTTCGAGACGGAAACTACCTGGACAGAAGCTTGGTTGTCTGCCTGCCGTCCTTACTTTAGATAACTCCGAGTATGTTTGCCTTCCGAACCTGACATCTTCTATATCTTTAACACTTTATCAGTACTATTGTAGCTGAGGACGTCCAGAAAGCTGCAGAATTACTCACAAGCAGTAATAATAGTCTTTTACTAGTTCCAATACGGAGCTTGGACCACGGTATTGATATTATCAGTAAAATGTCAGTCTCGAGATTAGCCAGATTTACCTGAAACTATAAGCTAACAAATTGATATCAGAAACGCAAGCAACCCTTCCCAGGCGACGTACATTTTTGCATCCTCTCAGGCGTCTTCCTACATCGCCATGTTCACAAATACCCTCCAGGTGTTTATCAATACCATCCCATCATGGTCGCTAGGTAAAGATCTAAAATACATCTCCAGTCACACAGTCCGCTAATTCCTCATCTATCTAGCCGCTGCCGCTCCTTCAACATCACTCGTAGAGGGTCGCTTACTCTACTGCAGAGAAGACTTTTCTGTTAATAAACCTATCATACAGGAGCCACTTCGTCCTATTGATTCTGCCATTGCAGGAGCAAAGTCTGCTTTGCCTTTTCTCTCCCACAGCTTACGCCTGGGTAAGATTAAGCAGCAAAAGGGTAGAAGGCTAAGCTACTTCGAATGGGGCTTATTGGTTGGACTGGCTTTATTATTGATTGCAATTTTGGGTACAGGATTTGGTATTTATCGAGGTATTTCACACTTTACCAGGCGTTAATCAAAAGGGTAATTGCACTCTACTGATCTGAGGAACCATGTTTATTTGACTAGTTAAAGCCACATTTTATAACTAGGGTAAAATAGCACTTGTAGTCAAGACATAGATAAATAAATAAATAAGTAGATATATTGACTTATACTTATTGTTATAAATAATAAATAATTATTTTCTCGTTTTAAGAAATTCGTTAACGCGTAGCTACAAAGATCATTGGGTTACCCGTGGAGTTTAGGGTGAGCATTTTCCTAAACGAGTTCCTGGCGGGATAACTCTAGCAAGTCATGGGTTATAGCGGAATGCTCTGGCTGCGGAAATAAACTGCCTGGACAGCCCCACACATACGGAATACTTAGTACTGTTCTGGTCCATTAAGAGCTTATAGGGCCGTGTGGGTAAGCCGGCTACTGGGTCTCGAGGGTTTAGATCACATTTAGCCAAGCGGCGTTAACCCAATGCCAGAGTATTAGTAGTCCTTTACCATTTTATACCACTTATAGGCTGTCTTCTTACAAGAAAGCTTGGTATACTATTCTAAATTCCTTCTTCTATCAAGCCATGGGTCTCAGCGCTGGTAGTTCTCTCAGAAGGGTCGTCACCTATCACAAGGGCCAGAACTCTGCCATCCTGTCAGATGAGGAGCTCAAGCTTACCACTGGCTTTGGCAGCAATGCGGTGACGATCTGGAGAAATGACAAGTATCCAGCAGAGCTCGTCGATAAAGATCCGGTTGGCAGCGACCTAGTCATATATATACCTGGCTTACTTATCTGAGTCGTCGACTTTCCGCCAAATTCTTCAGGCTACAATCATAGAACTGCATCTCTTGACTATGGGATTGTGTTTGAGGGAGAACTAGAAATGGTTTTGGCTGATGGTTCGAAGACTGTTGTTCGTGCAGGCGATATCATTGTGCAACAGGCGGTAAGCCATACACCTCCAAGTTTATTGAAGATGATGCTGATGTACTAAATATTCAAGATCTTGCATCAGTGGAACAATTTGAAGGACAAGCCGGCTCGTCTTATCTTTGTATTGTTGCCATACAATGGCGTCAGTGTGTCGGAGACTGGTGTCCCTGAAAAGTATCTTCCGAAGATATTATGAGATCTGGAACATGTACTTAGCTAAGCCTCCAAGTTGCCATAGATAATGGTTCTATATTAGAAACCATGACCATGAAATAAGCATTATAGTAGCCACTACAGGCGATGTACTCTGTGAATTCTTAATCATTCACTAGTCACTTCGTTGTTTGGATCAGTGCTGGAGTAGCTGACTATAGCAAACTTCAAACAATCACGAGATTGGCATAGTGTATCGTATGGTGTATTATTAGTTTAATGCACTGATGTTGGCGTCCTTGTACACATTGTTAAACTGCTAGATATCTTATTCCATTATGCGGTGTTTAAAGAGCTGTAATTACAGAAGCATTGTTTGTAACCTCATGACCTTATAAATAAAATAGTAGGACTTTTCCTTTATAAGTAGCAGTATGTCAAACATCTATGCTCTATAGAGGATTCTTCTCAATGACACGTGTAATAAGGTCGCTACGAAATTACCAATTAGTATTCTTCTGCTTCCCGTTCAAGTTCGGTATTAACTTACGTGTCTATGTAGGCCCTGACAGTTGTGATCTTGCCACTATCATTGAAGCCCAGTACCTAGGTATATTTATTGGGGGAAGGGTCACTACTCTTAGTCTTGGTGTCAACGGCCTTGAGCTCCACGGCAGCCTGGTTCCCTTCGATGATAATGTTCTGAACGACGAGATGAAGGGGACCTGCCCAAGTGGATGACAAAGCTCTTGTCCCCTGTTGGAACTCCTCAATGGACCTGTAGCGACCAGCGATCTTACAGTGCGCGCCTGTTATATGGTGAGCTAGAATGAACCAGATGCCGATATTGGGTGGTAGGCTGTACCCTTTACTGTCCAGTCGACGTTGGGCTCGACGTGGGGCCAGAAGCTGGCCATATTACCCTTGCCAGGGCCTGCGAAGATATTTCGGACGTGCTTGTGGGTGACCATGTTGTCAGTCTTAGTAGCGATCAACAGAACATTTAGTGTAAAACCGAATGGGAAGTGTTTGTTCTACTGGACAGAAATCTATTTCTATAGTGTGCTAATTTTAAAGCAAGTTTGCTATGTGGGGCTCGAGATACAGCCCCAACGTTGCAATGGAATTTTGTCCTTAACTCCGGTTTCCTGGTCACGGGGCTCGTCTTTTCGAGAGTCATTCATGACCGTGTGGAGAGGCCCGAGAATACAAAGTGGGTTCGGATTCCCCGCGTTTTGGCGTCCAACGCGGGGAAGTTGGTATCCGTGGAGCCGAGATGGAGCAGTGAGATGTTTGCTGGATTGGGGGCTTGTTTTGGAGCTTACTGGAAGAAACGAAGCTAATGGTCTAGATGGTGATGGACGATGGCCTGGGAAATGATGATGGCAGCTGGGATGGGTTGTCTAGAAGAGGAAAAGGAGTCGGCTATGATCTAAGCGTCAGCAGGTTTAGTCTTAGAATGATTTCAGCTTATAACGATGGTCTCCCAGTATGCCCCAAAGGGGTTACGGACATACCTGATCTTTGAACAAACCTGCTATCTCTAGTCACTGTGAATATGCCCCTCAAAGTTCTAATTGCTGGTGCTGGCTTGGGTGGCCTGGGTGCCGCTATCGCCATGGCCCGCGCTGGCCATGACGTAGAGGTAGAGTTCTATAGCCTGCGCCGCCAGGTTTCATTGCAAGCTGACAGAAGTAGGTTTTTGAGCAATCGAGGTTCCTTAACGAGATCGGTGCCGCGATTCATATTGCCCCCAATGCAACCAGGGTACTCAAGTCCTGGAACATCGACTTTACCGAGCTACAAGCCGTCTTATGCAATGCCATCAAGATCTACGACCATAGGGGGAAGCCCATACTTGTCACCGCGGTTAGTTGTTAAAAGAGGCTATGTGATGCTAGGTATACTAACTATCATACAGAAACTCGAAGAACTTCAGAGGAGTGTTGGCACCAAGGATGAATGGCTCTTGACTCACCGTGTCGACCTGCACAACACCCTTCGCAAGGCAGCCACAGACAAGGCATTCGCGGGAACGATAAAGATCCATACTGCAAGCAAGGTGATCCACGCGGTATGTACATGCCTGGGACTGTCTCGGTCTACTTGACTGACAATACGAAGGACGCAGAAAAGGGCGAAATTACTTTGGCGAGCGGCGTCAAACACGGAGGTGACTTACTAATCGGAGCAGATGGTGTCCATGTGCGTTGCATCTTCGCCCTGGCTGTCAAGAACCATACTAATGCTGAGTAGTCCAAGGTTGTTTGCTCTGTTGCAGGAAGTCCTCCGGTCCGCGTCAGTACAAAGCAAAATATATTCCGATTCCTGGTACCGATCGACAAGCTCATGGCTAACCCCATTACGGGGCCCTTCTTCTTAAAGCTTGGCTTTGACTGTTAACACGTGTTTACGACAAGGGACCGTAGGATGGTGGTCTACCCTTGTAGGAACGCTAAACTCCTTAATATCGTTGCTATGCACCTAGCTGAAGATGCTGGTCTTGAGTCAGAGTCCTTGTGGCTGGCAGGCGGAAAAGTGGAGGACTTGCTGGAAGTCTATAAGGAATTTGGGCCTGAGCTTACTGAGATGTGCAGGATTGGCGAAGACCTGAAACTTTGGAGCTTGGCTACGAGAGATCCCCCTACTTAGTTCTACAAGGGCAGAACTGTGCTGCTCGGTGACGCAGCTCATCCCATGCTCCCACGTAAATCATAACCAGAAGGTTGCAGCATTGTTCACTAACTAACAGTATCCTAGATTAAGGACAAGGCGGAGCGCAATTATTCGAAGATGCCGCAGCTCTGGGGGTCTTGTTCCCCGCTGACACGACCGTAAACGACGTCCCTCAGCGGCTTGAGCTCTACAATAAACTGCGCTATCCACGATCGGTGACTGTAATGTTTATGTCAAAGATCAACGATGAGAGGCTAGGCGAGATGATGGAGGATCTTTGCAAATTTGTCCCTGATGCGGAACTCCCTCCCAACATTTTCCCTTACCTCTGGAATAACTTTGTGCTTGATGATGCGCAAAAGGCTCTTGCAACAGTAGCCTGATGGTTGAATCTAGTTAGGAATGTTGTCTATAGTATAGGGAAAGGATCCGTTATACTTTATATCACTAATGATTTCCTTGTTATTATAAAGCTTCTTAATTTTTACAAGTCATAATACACAATATAGCAATGTTCATAGTCCATCCAGTTACTCTACATCTCAACACAAAGTAAATAATAGCATGAGTGACAGTCATTACCTCTCGTAGCTCGCACGCTCAACATGTTATGATACGGATAATCTGATGATTGGAACTGGCTCACAGTGCCATACTCTCCCGCGACTTAATATGGCAATATCATTCGCTCTTTGGTTTTCATTACTAGATAGACAGCCTAAAATCGAGATTTACGCACCATCATTACTTCAAATGTGTTAACGGTGACCTTTTGCTTATAAATATGCCGGGTGGGCGCCGGGTCAGGGCTACTTCGGGTCTGACTCCACCGGGACGCTATAACAGGCAGGCAAGCTTTGGCGAAGCGACCTATGGCTCTGCAATTACGGAGGGAGTCAGTAACTTTGAGCCAGACAGTTTATAATTACTACATGCACTAATGGAAGAAGTGCTAGTATTAGTCCTATTATAATTGGCGCTACGTAATAACATTCGACAGCTTCGTAAAAGAGGTTACCGATCATAATGATAGTTAATGCACAGTAACTTGATGAGACTTTGTTGGCGGCCAATTTAGCCAAGGACAAGTTCATACCTATTGACCATTCCAACATTCCGTTCGAGGATGAAGAATGGCCTGTTATCATAATTGGCTCCAGTATGGTTGGAAAGGCCCTTGGTCTTCTCCTCGGTTATTATGGGTAAGATTAAATATTCGACTGCCCATAGACCAGTAAGCTGACCTGCGATCTCAGTATTAAATCAGTCTCGTTTGATCGTTACTCTAAAGCCGGAGCTTATCCCCGGGCAGCGGGTCTCAATTTTCGCACTAGCGAAATTCTCTGTCAATTGGGATTAGAAGAGTTTACTCTTGAGCAGAGTGGCAAAGAGTTTGATCTCAACGCCGGAATGCTTATTGTTGAGAAGCTTATAGGCGGTAAAGTTATAAAATACCTTCAAGAGCATGATCCTGAGCATGTAAAGAGCTTTACCCCTTCCAACTGGGTATGGATATCGCAACGCATATTTGAACCCATCTTGGGCCAGAATGCCGAGAAGTTCAACAGTAAGCAGCGGCACGGCCACCAGGTCCTTCTCTACAAGGAACAAGATGATCATGTTATTGTGGTCGTTAAGGACCTGAACACTGGTAAGATTAAGAAGTACAAAACGCTATATGTCGTTGCGTGCGATGGTAACCGAAGCCCGACTCGTCAAAATGAAGGTATTAGCTGGGATGGCCTAGGTGTTCTTCGAAACAGCCTAGGCGTGAGCTTTAAGTCAGACCTGAGTCCTTTCATCGGCAAGCGAATGGTTCACGGAGTTGTCTATGTGGCAAATAAAGACATTGGAGGCGGCTTTCGACTGGAGAACGAGGGCAAGCAGGGCATCATCATGGTAAATAATGTCGGACCCCAGACCAGCTTCGAGCCCGACACCGTCACAACGGATGATGCAAAGCAGTATTTCTACCAATTGTCTGGCTTGAAACCTGACCAGGTGGATTCTTAAATCGTCTCTATGAACTACTGGACTATGGCGGCTTATACTGCTGGGACCTTCGAGAGCAAAGGAGGTCGTGTTTTCCTCGCCGGAGACTCAGCCCATACAATGCCGCCAACTGGCGGCTTAGGCGGAAACACCGGAATAGCTGTAAGTTTTACCGCCAGTTTGTGATATGCATTCCTAACATATAATGTGATAGGATGCGCATAATCTCGCTTGGAAGTTGGCATACGTCTTGTCTGGAAAGGCCTCGCATTCACTGCTTTCAACGTACAACATTGAACGGCAGCCGATTGATGAGTTCACCGTTACCCAGGCGTACAGCCGGCTCCAGAACAGAATTGTGATGCAAAAGCCCCCAGCGCCAGAAGCTCCAGATGAGTCAATTGAGCTGGGGCTCAGGTATCCTCGCGGAGGAGCGTTTGTGCCCGAGGAAAACTACTCAACTCCCAAGGAGCTCTACGATGATCCTGCTTTCCCTTCTGCCGTTCCTGGATCCCGATTCCCTCATTCCTATCTCGATCATGTAGCGTCCTATGTCGATGATGCAGTGTCATCCGGCAAACGTATCTCAACGATTGACTTGGTAAAGAGAAACTTTGTTCTTGTCACAATAGACCCCGACTCCCCTTGGGCTGCTGCGGCCAGTAAGGCTTCAATCGAGATTGATGTCTATACCTTGAACGCGACATCATTTCCGTACAGGGACATGAAGGGTGACGTTGAGAGGAAATGCCGTCTGAAGCCGGGTGAGGCGATCCTTGTGCGACCTGACGGGTTCATTGCTTGGCGAGGCACAAGGATTGATAGTGGACATGAGAAGCATTTGAAGGATGGCATCAACGCAGTTCTGGGAAATTGAACTAATCGTGGGAGGGCCAGCACCAGCCATAGACTCAACTTCTTGTAACGCAGTCAGATCATAATTCAACAGTATTTTGTTACTAAAGCTGGCAAATGACGTTTATCCCATATCGCATACGTGAAGAAGAGTCGTTCCAGTGTAGATCATAAAATAGCTTTCAATTCAAAGGCTCACAGTTAATTGGTTCGTGGTGTTTTTGGGTTTGATGTGTACATATGTGACTAGGACTATTCTCTAAAAGCCTTTTCTTTTCTAAACATGCTATAGAGAGGCGCCAGATGAGATCAACGACCTTCTGTATGGGCCCATCTATATCTCAGTTGAAGTGGTCATCAAGTCATGCACATTTAATCTTCATGGGTTGCACAAAACAACGCGAAAGGCTGGGGTTGGGTATAGCTTCTAACAGGCACGGCATTTTCCATTACAATCGAAAATGAGCATCCGCATCGGTCTAATTAGTTCTGAGGCTTTCTCAGAGATGAAATGAGGCGTCATTAGGCAAGCCGCACGGTCTACTGCCAATTGAGGGGATTGTGGTCCCGAGCCGGTTCTCCATCTGTCACCCGCCGGAATGGCCTAGCCCAGCGGCCCCACGGTCGTGGATGCAGCATGATCCAGTTTAACGGACTTAACAGAGGAAAGGCGATAGTGGCACATCAGCTGCAATACTATAAGTCAGTTCGCGATGCATGAGACCAAGGTCGATACAACAGCATTATCCTCAGGAAGACCATCGTTGTATTACCCAAACACCAGTACCATGTCACTCAGGATCAATGGCTTTGATGTTGACTTGACCCCGGTCATTGCACCAGGGGCTAAAGAGGCAGGCCCTTATGACCCCCTGAAAGCTTCGGTGACAATCCTACCCAAGGGCCACAAGAGGACCCCGGCAAATAAGGCTTTCGAAGTTGAGACAATCTTTGAAAAGGATATTGTTCTTCCGATGAGATATGGCATTAAGCTGTACGCTGATGTCTTTCGACCCAAGACTGACGAAAAGGTTCCAGCCGTTCTCATCTGGAGTCCATATGGCAAGATTGGAAATGGTGAGTCTTCATATACATAAACTGTCTAACCTTCTGACAATGGTTAGGGCCTCATGGACTTGGAATGATTCCCGGTAGATTTGGTGTGGCTGAAGACCAAGTCAGCGGTTATGAGAAGTTTGAGGGACTGGATCCTGCTGTCTGGCCAGCTAGGGGCTACGCTATCGTCAATGTTGATCTGCGAGGGTCATGGGACTCCGAAGGAATTATTCCGTAAGTGAGACTTATGTTTGAGCCGCGCACTGCCAAAGATTTACTAACAAGATCAGATGGGTCGGCAACCAGGATGGTCAAGACGGATATGATGCCATCGAACACGTTGCCAAGCTGGACTGGTGCACAGGCAAGGTCGCCCTGGGCGGCAATAGTTGGCTTGCCATGGTTCAGTGGCAGATTGCTTCTCAGCAGCCTCCATCACTAGCCGCTATTGCACCATGGGAAGCCAATGCGGACTTTTATCGCGACACGCTTGCCCGCGGTGGCGTACCATATCCGTACAGTGCCATGTGGAAGCTCCTGCAAGACCTGATGGTTGGCCGCAATGCTGCTGAGGCCCCCATCTCGATGCTGGACAGGTATCCTCTGTTCAACGATTACTGGGAAGACAAGAACGTCAAGCTGGAGAAGATCCAGGTCCCCACCTACGTTCTAGCGAGCTTCTCAACAGCGCTTCATACTACTGGCTCTATTCGTGGTTATCATGATATCTCTTCCAAGGATAAATGGTGAGTTTCAACCTGGCCTTAGGATCTCAATACTGATGCTTTTATAGGCTTTGTATTCATGCTAAGCAGGAATGGTCCGATTTATATCATCCCGACAGCGTTGATGATCTAAATAAGTTTTACGACTATTTCGTCAAAGGGATCCAGAATGATTGGCCAAACACCCAGAAAGTTAGAGGATCTCTGGTTGGCTTTAACCTAGTAGGTTTCCTTATGCCTTGATAGAAAGTCGAGATTCAGTACTGACACAAATTAGCCCAACATCAGCAATGTCCCTCTCGAATCATACCCGATCCCTAATACACAGCACACAAAGCTTTATCTCGGCCCAGGTGAAAAGCTTGAGACAGGCCCCGTACAGGACTCACACACCGTCTCTTATGATGCAGCATACGTTCCAAAGCATCCTCTCGAAGGTGGTGAGGAAATACTCTTCAGTTACAGATTCACCAAGAAGACGTGGCTTATCGGTTATTCGTGGCTCAACGTCAGCATCTCCAACGACGGCGATGACGATATTGACGTGTTCGCTCAACTTGGCAAACAGGATTCTTCAGGAACTCAATTGGTCAACATGAACGTTCCGTTAAAGGACCTTATTCCTCCTGTAGAGAAGCATACGGACGCGGCAGACACCTGTTTCCTCAAGTACCTGGGCCCCACAGGCTCTCTTCGAGGTAGTCATGCTGTTACAAAGGTGTCGCCTAAGCCAGGAAGGTTTACGGGTGACTGGCCTGAGTACACCAACATGAGTCGAAAGGCTATTCCTGCTGGCACTGTTGCCAAGCTCGAGATTCCCATCTGGCCTACTGGTATCATATTTGAGGAGGGGGAGTATCTGACCTTGAAGGTTTCGGGCCATTACATGAGTTTCATGGAATTTGACTTCTTGTACGGAGCCGCTCATGCGAACAAGGGTCGTCATACCATTCATATTGGGGCCGACTCCGATAGTCATCTAGTGGTTCCTCTACTGGACCCTCTGGCTTAGATGGTGCATGGCGAGCAAGTCTATAGTGTATTCCATATTCTTCGACACGAAATCGATTTCTGACGTGCTGTATTCTGTTCTTTTTTTTATAAAACAGAGCCACATAACAGTGATAATGAACTAGGCAATGTATTGATACATGCCCAGGTTCCTTGAATGCTCATAAGGCCTCTGTTCATTTTTTGTTGCCAATGCCACTACAGTGTCCATCAGGAGAAAGATAATTTTACTGCACGAAAGTTGCAGTTCCTATGAGCCTCACCACTATAAGTAATACTAACGCGTCTACAAAATGATGAGAGAAATCGTGTCGAGTAAAACAAAGAACCTGAGGGCTTGATGAGATTTCTGATAAGACTGGTGGTGGCCTTGCCGTTGTATGTTTGGGATCTCTAGTTGGAGGCACAGACAATGGACCCGGGCTTTACTTATAGCTTAATCTTGTCTTATAACATAATTAGCTCTTATAGCTAAGTTAAGGTCAGGTAATCACATAACGGTGTTTCCCTCACGTGCTCAAGACGCGATCTGCAAGACTGAAGATGATAGGTGTTCAAATTTAAGCTATGGACTATTTAAGAGCTTAAATTGAGCACAGAAGGACCATCCCGTCAGGCATGCTTGCCTTGGCACTCAGATCCAGTCCGATTCACACTACAGGAATCTCTTAGCGCCATAATGCTGGTGAACATAAGCAGCCTTGACCCGAATCCACGGTCCGAATGCGAGCAGCACGATGGTAAATCCAGCTAGCAAAGCCCACTGGATGATGGCCATCTGTAGAAACATCTTCTCCACGCCGACCCTAGCAAGCCAGTTGGAAGCCGTCTTTGTCAGCCCGAAGGGGATAATATGGGTGACAGCGTTCATCAGAGCCGTGACCTCGGCCGCATCGTAAGGGTAGCTATCTATACTGTAGGATAGGACAGAGGTAGGAATTAGCATGAGGCTAGCTGCTTGCATCGCATAACCAACAGCTGGCCCTACATAGGAACCTTTTGTGTATGTATACCCGAACAGCAATAGACCTGATGATGAGAACAAGAAAGGGACTACTAAAGTAATGAGTCGGTATTCGGGCATATGCTTACCCTTTCGGCGGCCGATAAACGAGGACACAGTGTCGGTCAATGGCCCAGCGATGGGAAAGGTAATGACTACACCAACTAAACTC
The DNA here is from genome assembly GCA_024047395.1 of Fusarium circinatum. Taxonomy (NCBI): domain Eukaryota; kingdom Fungi; phylum Ascomycota; class Sordariomycetes; order Hypocreales; family Nectriaceae; genus Fusarium; species Fusarium circinatum. The sequence continues at coordinate 1,722,062 of CM043928.1, forward strand.
GTGCACGCCCAGTTCCCAAGCTCAGCAGGACCCCAGAGGAAAGGAGGCATTGCGAATAGCTGGTTGGAGATGACAGAGATAGTGGCAACCCTGTAGAAAGTTAGAAATAAACCCGATCATAGAAGGACTGTGAGACTTACCAAGCTAGCACAATTCCCCACATGCCTGCGGAAAGAATCACGATGGGATCAAACATGAACTCAATCTGCAGCAAGAACGAAAGAAACCATTGCCTCAATCCTCCGCCTCGCACGTGGGGATGTCTCAAGTAGAACGAGTTTTGCTTCCACGTAGTAAGCGAGCTCTGGGTGCGACCAAGGCCAGTGGTCTGGTCAAGGATATCAGCGTCGACATCAGCACTAGTAGCGCCCGCCTCAATCTCGACATTGAAAGCAGTCTCTGGGCAGAATAATTTCAGAGTAATAAAGTTAAAGCCACTGAGAATAGGGAGGAGGATGAAGAACCAACTCCATCCTTTGGCTTGGATTAGATGGCCAGCAATAAGAGGTCCGCCCTGAGCTCCGATACAGAGACTCAAGGCATATAGGCCCATTGCTTTGGAGTAGTTCTTCTCCAAGTATATTTCTGTGACAAGAAGCGTGAGAGACTGGCTGACATTGAGACCATGGCGAATTCTTACCTCCTACGACAGCGGGACCAACAGCTTGGACTGCACCGGCACCAAAGGCACCAAGGATTCGAGCGCCGAGCAAGCTGTTCATTAGACTCGCTTGCGAACACCAGATGCAACCAGCCATGAACATTATTTGGGATGCCAGAAGGACCGGTCGTTTTCCAATCACCACAGCTGTCGGAATCCATATGAAAGAGCCCAAACCGATGCAGAGCACAGAGTATGCGACGATATCGCCCGCTTTGTCATAGTCACTGTGGAAGTCGTACACAAGAGGGGTCAACCCGGCAGAAATACCGGCCTATCGAGTTGCCATGGTTAGTTCAGGTAGATCGGGGATGGTGAGTTTAGGGCGAAATACCGAATAGAAGTTACCGCAAAATACCATGAAGCAAAGATTTGCCAGAACCATCAGCTTAAGGCTTCGATGCCATGTCTATAGGGGATGATTAGCTGTTGTATATGGAGTAAAAGGGGCAACTCACTTTCGGATGGTCTCGCAGTTCTTGAGCTACGGGAGTGCTTGGGCCTTGGCTGGTATTCTCAACCCTAGACACCTCTGCCTTTTCGGTACTTGCGGAATCCATTTTGCTTGTATTGCTTGTTTTATATCGGAGCAGCTTGTCGTGGTGAAGTGTCGATCAGGATAAAGGGAGATGTATTATCATAAATAGTTTCGTGGTTGAAGATGACAGTCGCGCGGGTACCACTTCGGTTACCCCACGCGAGTTTAATGAAGGGCGAAGTTTGAGCCTATGCTAACTGAACTCGATTAAGTTGACATTCTTTACTAATTTGAAGCCACTCACATGGTGTCAGTTGGGCCTCTGGCATGAATGCTTGGCAAACCACGGTGCAGATTCGTTGCAAGCGTCGTGCACGTCCAAACCAACATTTAACCCAAATATCCATATGTACAGTACCTGTATTTCATCGAGAAAGATAACCACTGCTACAACTTTCAGAGAGCTAGTAAACTTCAGAGTTTTGATACCTGCATGTCGCAATATCAAGAAGTCTTAGCTGCAGGGATGTCAATCTGGGGTACGCTTTAGCGCACAACGATTTCCCCACGATCTGTCGGCTCCACGTTGAAAGAGACAACAGTTTGCAGGGAAAAGGAAATCGGAAATCGGAAATGCAACTATCTTTCCGAGAATCAGTCATGCGTTGTTTATAATCACTAGTTCACGGCAGAATTGACCGCCGATCTGATTGGAAATTGTTGCACCAAGGCACCCGCACATCTTTTTCACAAGTAAATTCGTGCTTTACATCGCCACCTGCAAAATGGGTATCAACCGTGTCGTCCAGTTTCAGTTCAAGACCGAAACCAGTAGTGATGCCATTGAGAAGTTCAGTGTCTCAATATTAATCATCGAGACGTACCTGCTGACCCTATCTTTAGGTGTCCGCCAAGATCCAGGGGATGAGAGACAAGTGCTTGCATCCTGACTCTAAGAAGCCCTACATCCAATCTATTCAAGGTGGCGCTGATAGTGCCCCAGAGGGCCTCCAGGTGAGATCGCCCAAGCAGTTTCCCCCTCAACTACCCATCACGTCCCATTACGATCAACACCACTGATTACAATAGCAAGGTATCACTCATGCATTCGTCATCCAATTCGACACCCCGGAGGACAGGGACTACTACGCACTCAAAGACCCAGCGCACATCGCTGTCGTGGCAGAGCTGGGCCCTCTGGTAGAGAAAGTTCAGATTATTGACCTGCCAAGGAATCATTAAGAAAAGGTTGCGTTATATTACCATTATCTATCAAGATCATACCTTTGTAGAGATCTTACGCGGTCATGGCCGTAATGGAAAATCCCCAAACCGTCGCATTACATAGTCCTCTAAAGTCAAAATATCGTGAAGACTTTTAGCAGACACGTGCTTACAAGAATTTGCTAGATCCATAACCCTGAATCTTGTCCCAGCATCCTTTCATGTTGTCACTTTGTTGATCAAATCATCTTCAGCTTTATGGGCGGGTTATCTGGTCTATTATTGTATCAAAAAAAGCCCTCGAGTCCACCTAGTGCTGAGCGGCCCTGGCTGAAACAGCCTTTGATGCCTTACGCTGACTTATACGATCAGCCCAAGCCGCCACATTCTTCCTACAGTCGATAAACTCTCCAAGATGCAATCTATTTTGGAGAAACCCTAACCAGGGGATATGAAAGAGGTCAACAAGACCGTAGTCCTATATAAATGAGTCAATATTAGTCTGATATCTTTCTACGCGCTTTGGATGCCACGAACATTCCCAGCCAGATACTCTTGATTCTGCAGTTGCTTCTCATAGTAGTCAAGCGTGGTGCTGAGCAAATTCTTTTGCTGGTCAACTATCGCTTGGTTGGTATCTCCGAGGTTAAACAGTCTAGTTTGCATAGGTAAGCTAAAGGGCGTCTCTCAAGCTAACGTCTAGCTCTATTATGACCTTACTTCTTGAAGATGAGCTCGAATCCAAGGGTAGAGACAGCAGGTTCAAAATATGCATATTCGACACTTGCAGCTTGCTCGAAAACTGCCAAAGCTCCCGGATCATGGCTAGGCGGAGCGAGGTGCGACTTGTACTTGGCGGCGAGGTATCGAGCAATGGCTCTGGACTCAAAAATCTCGATTCCATCGTCTTGGAACACAGGGACCTTGGCTAACGGATGATGATCTTTGACATAATCAGGTTCCTGCAATGAGTAAAATGCGAGCATCATCACTTTATGTGCTTTGCAAAACTGACGTGGTGCTGTCCCTTGGAGAGGTCAACGACTTTCAGGTCATACTCAATGCCTAGCTCTTCCAATGTGAGGAGGACTCTCTGGGTGCGAGTCGATGCGACTGTTCCGAGAACGTTTGGGGTCATGTTGGAAGAAGTGTACGAGAGGTATGTTCACGAGTCATGGACGCGATTGAGTGAGTGAGAACAGATTTCAACAAGGCTTGAGCATAATCAACTATATGAGCTATTAAATTCCGATGGATCATATCAATCCTGGTCGGAAATACGGAATGGGACGAGCGCGCGTTAAACACTGTGGAGCCGATGGAGCCGAGAGGACATGCATGATATGAAGGATCTGTTAATCTGATAATCTGTCTTTTGAACCGATATTCTTTTTGGCTTTCATCATCAAAAAAACGCTTTGAGGTCGATGCAGATGGCTGATGGTGAGAATATGTAACAGTACAAGAACCCGAGATACTGCTGACGCACTGCCATTGTGAGGCTCGTAATTATTGCTTGTAGCTTCGGTTATCTCACCGTGCATCACTATAGCATGTTTTGTATGATTTCTATTGCCGGTACAATACATGGAAACCCTTCCTTGATGCTCAGAAGAAGATATGTACCATGTAAACCCTGAAATCATCATTGGACCGTATTAGACGTCTCACTAGCTCGCAGCCGCAACAGGATCTGGGCATAAGCATTACCGATCCCCCAACCCTTCAGCGATCTCATAAGCACCACCGCATCGTCCAACAACCTAGTTCTGCCCTCTACACAAAGTAGATTGCCGATACCTGGCAACTTGACTCGGCTCCACCCCATTTCAACCCAAGAGTCAGTCTCCATCTGGTCCAGGGGCTTCGGGCCAAGCACCACAGCTGGACCCGTTCGCGAGAACAAAAACCCGTCGCGGTATCGTTCAGCTAGCGATGAGTACAGCCACAGAACCAACACGGCCTGAAGAAGGGATATCGGCGCACCGAAGTACGATGACCGGCTGGACCGCACGACATGGAGGATGCGCGATGCGTAGAAACACCCGAGCCTTCCTTGCCCAGACGACGCTATCCACCTATCCTTAATCGCCATCCAGTGCTTATTGTCGAGCTTTCCATATATACATCGGATTATTGTTGGAATGAGGTTCTGAACTGGAGTATTGTGTGTCATCAACGCAGTCAGTGCCATAATCTTGTGCATTGTCGATGCCTTGGCTTCATCCATCGACTGCTCCATCTGTTCGGTCTCGATCAGGTTCAGAAAGTCAGTCAACACATTCGACGCGAGTAATTTGTCGTGATACGAGAAGCCCGGGGTACCAGGCTGATCTGCACTCCTGTCCTTGACGACGTTGGTGAGATGCTGTAGCATGACCTGCTTGCCCAGGGTGTTTGTTTTGGGCCATAAAAATCGCCAACTATCTTCTAAGATGACGCGCTCCATCGTGGGAAGTCCACCTGAGCCAGAGTTTTCTCCTTATGTTAGTACCAAACAGCCAAACATGAGAGTCTAATAAGTCAGAACTTACCAGCTGCAGGAAAGTTGGCCCAGCACTGTGCTGTTGATGCACCCCAACGATCGTCTGGCTGAGGCAGGGATATCTGCAGCTCAGACAGTCTCACAAGACTCGTAAGATCAAAGTGTGAGCTGAATGCAGAATCCAGAAGCTAGAAGTTCAATACTCAGTAAGCACCGACAAAACATCATGGAGGTCAAGTTATCAACTCACCCAGATGGCAAAGCCTGCCCGTCGCCGCTCCTCATCCAGCAGCCAGATTTGCCACTTTTGAGCATGCGGCAACTGCAGCTGAGTAAACTTGTCTACCGGAAACATATTTGTAAAAAGGCGCTTTCGTCGCCCGAGAGTTACGGGCAGAGCTTGCAGGAATTCACCGATCTCTAGAGACCTCCTCTCACCACCATAGAGCAGGCCAATGTGGTTCAGGAGGATGGTCTGCGACATCCAAAGCTCTCTGCCGTTGGAGTTTTGACGTTCACACTATCTTGATATCAGCTCAAGACTTTTTTCTCTGGGTCAACTCGAACTTACCATGGACGAGCATTGTCGTCTAATAGTCTCGTGCATTGCCCTAGAGCAGGCCTGGGCATCTTTTATGGTCGAAAAGTGCGCACCAATAGCTGCCACGGTAAAGATAAGTAACCAATGCCGCTTAGACGATGAGAAAGTCGCCTTATGCAGAATAGGCATGACTGGATGGAAGTACTCAAAGTACAGCTGGACCCAGGCATTTAGCACTGGAGTCGGTGGAATAGCCAAGTTCCTGAAACGAGGAAAATTGCCCCCCTTCTGTATTTCCGCTGCCGCCTCGGCTACATTCTTAGCCACGTCGTTGGGGATGTCATCTACATGAGCCAGATTCTCATGATCAACGTCCTCAGCCGTCAGGTGCGACAGGTCAGGAAAATTGAGCTGCGCGTCTAACTCAATCGAGACAGCGACGTATTCCCTAGGCTCGACTGCATCCCTATCAATAGCGGGAGAGTGGCTGCGGCTGTAGAGCTCTGCCACGGCTGATTGATCGACCATCGAAGAGGCTGGTGTAAGCTGTGAGGCGATGGGTTGTTGGGGTGCTTTAAATCCTGCGTGGTCGAACCAGAGTTCGTTGATGGCGTCGAGCGACGCGTCGTTCTGGAGAAAGAGGGGCGCAAATGATTGATCGGTGCTGTAGTTGAGCCATCCGTTGGTATCGAAGGCATCGGCAAATAACATGGAGGGTAGTGGTGCCGGTATTGTATTCGCAGAGTTGAAGTTTGCCAACATGTCGCCAGTATCAAACATGATGCCATGCTGATGGCTTTCAAACCCGATAGATGAGCTATGCTGGGCATCAAGTTGGGGATCGATGGCAGGGATATTGGCGTCGAGGTTGCCAGATTCAGGTAGATCGATGAATGGATCGTGGGCTGGAGAGATGTAGTTTTCGGCGTAATTTGCCTTGTTAGAGCCGTTATCCTGAACAGTCGCGGGCGGTGAGAGCGGGGAGTTTCTACTATTCACGTTGACACTGATGCTTTCCATGACCTCAGCATTGGCTGGAGCTTTTTCTCGGCCCCGCTTGCTGCTTGGTCTATCAGAGCTGATCTCGGACATCTTTCGCTTCGCATGAGGTTCGTAGTAGCAATCATTGTCTTGTTGCCGACATCTTTGACATGGATGCTCTCCGTCACACCAACCTTTGAGGTGCTGCAAGGCTTGCAGGCTTGCGATACTCGACGGCGATCATTTGGACGGTCGCGGCTATCTGGACGGTCCGCGCTCAGATGAAGGGTTGTATGATGGCGAGCAAGAGAGTCGCTGCAGCGGTCAGCACTGGTGCAGCTCCCAGGCGGCGCAGATAGGTAGGTCGCAAGCAGATTGGCGGGGCTTCCTTACACGCGACCAAAGCTTTGTCCACATTCGGAGCATGTGAATGGCTTCTCTTTTGTGTGAGTGCGTAGATGTCGCTGGTAGTGTTCCTTGCGCTGAAATGGGAGGTTGCACGTCTCGCACGAGAATTCCGGCTGAGTGCTAGGCGGGCTCATAATTATGATACCTCTGAAGCTGTAATGATATGGCGTTCTTTAATATCTACTTGAAAAGCGACAAACAAATGCGCTCAGGCGTGAAGCATGAAAGATTGCCGTGTCAAAAACGTCCAAGTTTGGGGAAAAGGGCTGGACTCCATTTGGTAATCTTCTACCCCGGATTAACTAGATCACCTGCAGGGTCCACTTGCTACCCCGGAATTTAGCGCACTCGACTCTAGATGAGTAATTCGGAAATCGGAAGTCTTCCGATGGCCAGCTTGTCACATAAACCCCGTAAACCTTAGGTGCGAGGCTTTGAGCGGTTCCAGAAAACCCTTACTAAGCGGTATTTGGGTAAACTCGATCATCCTTAGCGCCTCCAAGCCTTTCGCTAGCTCCATCCAGCTAACCTATGCAGCAAGTCGTAAGCTACGGTTGACAGGCATTTGGTATTACCCTAAAGGCTACGTTCATATCGACGGACGTCAAACAAGATATAGAAAGCATCGCTTTTCTGGATCATCACAGATAAACCAGTTTAGAGGGAACCAACGGTTTTGACCCATCTACGTTAAACAATTACCAAGTTATGATCATTTCGCATGGAATGGAAATTCTGCTCAACGTCATTTCTAGCTCATCCAAACAAGCCACATCAGAACCCATATTAGCCATAGTATCATGCCAACAGCGACCCAGTGAACCGTTATCCACATTGCAAAGGTCATGGCTGCCAACAGAGATGATATGGCAACAACGATTACCGTACTTCCCAACACACCACTAACATGAACAAGGATCGATACTACCTTGTGCTTGAGCCCTGGTGTGTCGAGGAACGTAGTGAACGTTTGAATACGCCAAGGCTCCTTTAACTCCCCCAGTACGTCTTGGGTATTGGGCTCTGTATTCCATTCTGACATATACCAAGCCTCGTCATAGTCAGGGAAACGGCTTCTAAGATCTGCTTCGAACGTCTGGCGCTGTTCTTGGCCGACTCCAGCTCGCATACAGGAGAGTAGGTCTAGATGGCAAGACAGGCTGGGGTGTTGTTGGAGTAGTCCAATTTGGACCTGTCGCTTCTTGACCAAGCTCATCTTGGGTCGCTCAAGGGTGATTGACTGCGTAAAATCATCCTCGAAACATTCGAATGACTGACCTCCATTTACACTAGATATTCTTTTCCATCCGTGAGGCAACGCGGAGCCTTCGACTTCACTGCCCAAAATTAAGGGGTCGGTCTCAAAATCCGCCCAAGGAATATTGGAAAAATGGACCAAGCGGCGGCTTTTCGACATGAACTGTCTCAAAGCCTTAACCGCCGTGACGTTCTGATCCCTCATGCAGTCACTTTCGGCTTCTGCAGACTCCACCAACCCACGAGGCGTATGTGTGCCGACGAAGTAGCGCAAGGTCCAATTTGAAACAAACCCTCTCACTCGGGACACAGAAAGGCGGTTATCTATCTCTCGAATGATCGTCGGAATCGTTGCTGGTCGGCAAGATCTGATATACAGCGAGAAGATCGTTCCCGAATCCCACTGGGACTCGATGTTGAAGTCCTGCAGGGGCCCTCTTCGCCCAAGAACCCTTTGCTCCACACGAGCGCCAAACTGAAGTAGCAGTAAGAATCGGTCCAGCCTGGCAGACTCGTCTAGGTCACTAGAAACAAGCATGCTCTTCCAAGTTGAGAAGTCCGGTTTGAGCCTGTTTACTTCGGCTTTGCCAACTGGACCGGCACAAAGCCATGCCAAGGTGGTTATGTCAACGGGCGGAGAGACCGCCAAAGCCATCTCGACAATGTTGGTGTCCCCCAATAACGTGGTACAGTCTGCACCCCACCATTGAAGACCAATCCGGCTTCGGAACCTGGCCATGTGGTATAAATTCTCACACCATTCCTGGTATTTGCGTATGGCCTTTCCTTGTGATGATCGCAACGGAAGTACGTATGACGTACGCCGAATGGATGACATTTGATTCTCATCCAAGTGTTTCTTCATCCGCAAACGGAAAGAAACTGAGATAGCTCGGCTCCTCTGGCTCACAAACAAGGTAGTTCCTAGGGAATTAATTTCCGGACTCAATGCTTCGGATGACGCCGGACCGGGTCTTCTGCCTAAATAGATGCCAATATCAGTGTCTCCTCTTGGTTCCGCTACATAGTCCTGTTCACCCGGCAGTATGATATCCTCGTTGTCTCGCTGCCACCAGCTTAACTTGTGGTACCTTGCCTTCATCTCCAGCGTTATATGAGACTTGTGTGTCTTGGAATCGTTCGGTACTTGGTCGTTAGATTTACTGTTGTGACTCGCCCCGACTGCTAAGTCGGATGAAACCTCTTGTCGGGTACCACGCTTATGGTAAAGCCAGGTCCACGGCTCAACATCCCGACGTGATCGGTCAACCAGGGTTTCTTCCAACAGCCGCGCTACCTTAGCAACAAGTTTCCTTCTATTCGATGCAAAAAGAAACCAATAGTTGTGTTTCCACTGAAAGAGCTTGTTCACATCGTCCAAAGCATTGTGTAGCTTCGGGTTGGTTGGTGGGTGCTGCCCCCTAAGACAAAACGCACTCCAAACCAACAGACCATAAACATATATGTCACACTGCTGTAAGCTATGACGACTGTCAAGTGCCTCAATCTCAGAGGCTTCAGGTAGCCAGTACGGTGTCCCGAAATATTCTGCCTTGCCAGTGGTCACTTGCCCAACCGCGCACCCAAAATCGCAGAGCTTCGCAACCCATCTCCCCCTAGTATTAAAGACGAGGACGTTATTGGGCTTCAGGTCACCGTGACTAAATCCATTCTCGTGAAGGCACTGAATCCCGTGGCCGACATCGATGCATAAAAGCCGGACAACTTCGTATGCATCAGGTTCTGTGCCCAGCATCCATCCAAGTGACTTCCAGTAATGATGCATACTCGAAGGTAGCGAGCTGTCCTCGGGCGGCCCTGCCAATCCTTCTTCTATCATCGAAGCATGACTCTGAAATGGCTCTGGGAATAGACCTCCCAGAAAATTTGCAAAGTCCATCTCGGCACGTTCGAAGACTAAGAGAGGGAGCTGCAAACCGCGGCAGCATCGGCTAGAAGGATTTTCCAACGTATCAAGGCATAACCCCCAACCTACCAATTTGACTATGTTGGGATGGTTGCGCAATGTACTAGGTGAAAGCGCAAGTACTTCGCACTCAGCAGCCCGAAAGCGAGATGCTAGATCTTGGTTGTTGAAACGAGCTGTAGTAGCCTTGGAGTCCTTCCGCTCAATGTGTTGTTTTATGGCGATCATCTTGGCAGGCCAAACTTTCTGGATACGCTTATCGGCCATCTGATAACGCTGAGCGACGTCTTTGTCAAGTCCACGGACATTTCCTTGGCCGCCTTGCCCAAGAGCGTGTGAGAATTCAGTCTTAAGGCGGAATAGCTGGGGTCCGGGTATACCACTCTCTTCGAGCGTATTGAGTAGACGATTGAGAGTAGCGACAGCATCCGATCCTGTTTCATGGCGAATATTGGTGTGTCTTTCGCTGGCTTTACGAATCAATGTTGACGTCTGGCTTGACGGTTCTGCAACAACCCTTCGTCTTCCGGTTCGAGCAAAAGTCGCTGGGCGACGGCGCCGATTCTTGTTTTCCGCCGCTGTTTTGGCTACTGAGCAATGGCCCTCGTCGTTACAAGTGGGCATTGTGCTATAGACAGGCCGAAGTCACTGTTAAATTAAGAAAACGAACAGGCAAAGCAGGTGGGATTTTCTGTGATTAGGCAGCTGAATTACGCTTGAGTTTGCATAACCTGTCGGTCAAGACATGAAAACAGCCTCCAGCATAAAGTCAGCACCAATCAGTGTCACAGACCGGGATGGTATGCATGTCGCAGTCACCCTGTCACATGTGGCTTATGCGGAGCTGCCCAACAAGAAGCCTGACGTGGCTTTCTGGCTGCCAGCAGTTCATAAAATCAGGCTGTCACGTCAAATCATCATCAATCTATCAAAACGTTAGACTTGGATCATGGAGCCTGCCAGTCTTACCTTTGGCGTGATAGCCATATTCAAGGATACATATCTGACAGCGAAATTTATCAGAAACACCATCCGCACTATCAAGGGCTATCACAGTGAGCAGTCTGAGATGATAATGCATTTCACCGTGCAAATATATCGGCTCAAAAATTTGTCAAGACTGTTCCGGGCTAACGATGGCAACAAAGTTGACATGACATTACTGGAAACCGTTCCAGAGGCAAGTATCAGGGAATGTACAATCGGTTATATATGCTAATCATGGTAAGGAATACCTCAACACAGTACGGAGCGTTCTTGGCCAGCTTCAGCAAGTACTGGCAGAATATGCCAAACTCGCTGTTACGCTAGATGAGGACTACAAACGGTTCTCGCCTCTTAGCCCACACTTCACATTTGATCCGGTCAACGACTCTTTTGAAATTGATGACTCCGGCAGTGGGGAGGAGCCTGAACCTCCCAAGCAAGCGTTGTCTACGAAGGCTACGAATCGCAACTCGAGCCCTACAAAATGGTGGTTGTTTCGTCCGTTTCTTAGGGGCGATTCCAAGGCGTTGAAAACAACAAAGACGTCAAAATTATCAAAAAGCCTAAGCTTAATATCACTCAGAAATCTGCCGCCGGGTGTCGAGTGGGTCTTCACAAGAAACGAGTTGGAGAAGACGTTGAAGAAGTTTGAGGCGTGGAATAATGATCTCGAGCACCTCATCGCACCACTGCTTGATGGCTTCGGCTTCTACAGAAACAGAGACCTCCAGAAAAGGCTCCGACCAGATGGAGATGTTAATATCTTCCAGGGTCATCTCGATCTTAATAATCTCGCTATCAGTAATGAAATCAACTCGAAGGATACCGAGGGTATAAGCGGTAGGCAGTAGGATAGAAGTCAAGTCAATAGCTGACCAAGATGCAGATAATTTAATCCCTTGGGAACTAGTACAGCGTAAAATCGCCGAGCCCAGAACTCTCGTTGAGTACAAGAGAATTCCTACACAACCAAACACGATAAACGAGGGAGATAGTAGCGCTAGGGTCACTCAGCCGATAAAAGAGCTCTATGGCTCACAGCTGGCTCAGCTCCTACGCACCGCCGGTAAACATTCGTTTCACACGCTACCGTTCAATTCATATGCTTGCGACTCAGCCCACGCGCAGTATGCGTTTCTGTTTGACTACCCGCCTAGTACATCCTCGCACAAGCCGAAGAGCCTTAACGATTTCATCTTATCAGGTGAAGACGGCTCAGGCTTCAAATTAGAACTTAAGCAGCGCTTCCATGTAGCACAGACCCTTGCCCGCGCAATCGGAGCCTTCCACTCAGACGGATGGCTGCACAAGAATATCCGAGCTCACGCTGTGAAGTTCTTCTTCCACCGAAACAGCAAAAGATGTGACTTCGAAAACCCTTACTTGACAGATTTTGAGTTCTCGCGCCCGGTCGCTGGTGTCACCCGTCTGGCCCCTCATGCCATCGATACAGAGCACGAAGTCTACCGCCATCCAGATCGCCAGGGCTTGCCAAACGCAAGCTTTAGCAAGATTCACGACATATACTCGTTGGGAGTTGTACTTCTCGAGATTGGTCTTTGGCAGACAGCGAAGCAGATTCATGACGATATAGTTAACTATGATCTGGACGGTGTTGCCCCGGCGGCCAATGTGATGGCTCAGAAGCTCAGAAGCGCATATTTGGACGATGCGAGAAACAGGTTAGCGCATCGGATGGGGTCGGAATATCAAGGGGCGGTGCTTGCATGTCTAGATGGCGAGTGGCATGACTTGATAGGAAGACGAGACTTTGCAAACGAGTTTCAGAAAAGGGTAGTCCAAAAGGTGGATATCAAGGCTTTCATTACATGACTAGATAGTGAAGCAGGTTTATGACGACACAATCAAGTATGATTTGGATGGCCTTGCCCAGCGGCGAGTGTGATGTCGCATAAACTCAAAAGCACGTGTTTCGGCAATGCGAGGAAGGAAATAGTGCATTGAATGGGGCGGGTTGGCTGTCAAGAAGTACGGTAGTGGTTGCATACGTGGCCAGTGGCATGCTTGGGTTTGAAGAGGGGATCCTTTGCATATGAGTTGGAGGAAGGTATAGTTCAAACTTTCAATATTGGGCTTCAGATGATTGTAGTCTTTCAGGGCCAGATGTAAGCATACGAGGTACCAATGGCCAGTTTATTAGATTATATAAATGAAAAGACGTTGACGATCGTTGCTGTCTTCTAATCCGCCGGGTCCAGTCACAGCTCTCGAATCAATTCCGTGTTTATCTTGCCAGCATGCTCTCAGCTGGGCCCTCACCCGTCAAAATCACATTCCAAGCGAGGCTCTCAAGATCTGCAGCGCTGACGATCTCTAGACTCTCCGGCGTTTCAGCTTCGGCCGAGAGCCGAATGGGGAACTGGCTTGGTCTTGAGATGCCACGAGACGGGCGTGCTGATCAGTGGATACGAAAAAGGGGTCTTCCACCATTCTACCGGATCATCGCGCTTCTGACTCTGAACTGTCATGTCGGTTATCTTTCGGTTCGGAAGATATCGACCAACCGAACCGATCACTTTGCGAGGTGAAACCTTCTTGTCATCAACAATCATTAATTAATCTTGAGATACGCTATCTAACTACTATATCGTGAGATTGTAAATGAACTAAACATTACATCTGGTATCTTCAACACGCCGAACGAAAAAGGGAAATAATCTACACAACTCTGAACTCGACTGTCTTCTTGATCACGTTGCCCTTGAGGTCCATATCTTCCAGGTTAATCGACCCGTCGCCTTGCGAGGAACCGCCTTCAATGATATGATCTGTGGAATCATTTCGTGTTTTATGAGTGCGCGTGCCGCCGTCAACACCAACGACATGCTCTGTTCTATTTTGGGCAAAGTCGTCTTTTTGGGTTGAGGTGAACCGACCAGGTTGGCTGCTCTGATGGACATAGCGATCACGAGAGGAAGGGTAATCCTGGGTACCACTGAACTTGAGTTTGGATGAGAGAAGATCGATGCTGCAGAAGTTAGATCAATGCCTAACAAGATGGATAAATGCAGGAGGACTTACTATAAGACCATGGAGTACAGACAGAAGATGGCATAGAAGAACCGGTCCAGTTGGGTAGCAATGTTCTCCGCCGTCTGACCAGCCGTCTTGAATGAATGCGTCACAGCGCGAAGTGTACCCTGCAGAGCCAGAAGAGCGACTCTCATTTCCGTGCTTCGAGCCAAGTATTGGAAAAGACCACCACTGCGCGCGATCTCGGCAGATGAAGTCTTAGCCGATGTAAAGAGGACGATGAGGAAGTATGCGCTGAGGCATTCGAGCGACGCGATGAGACCGAAGTAGGCGATGTGGATATGGTTGATGGTAGTCAAGAGGTCCTCATTGCCGGCGAGGATTGACTTGACTCGGAAGGTGATGATGACGACGCGAACGATACAAATGCCGGCGATGCCTGACCAGAAAAGCGACATGAAGACCCTCCATCGCGTACCTCGAAGGACTCGTTTCAGGATGATGTAACTGTAGAAAAGAAGACCGGCTTCTTGCAGCTAGTAACCGTCAGCGCGGGGCGTCCAATTGGATCATGCATCAATCATACCAGCCAAAAAATATCAGCGAATACCGACGCAATGGCAAGCATCATAGCAGGATGCTTCTGGTAATACACATAGTAACACAATCCATTAGCGATAGCTCCCGCCGCTGACGAAAGCATCGGCACAGCGGCGAGGAGCGTCCAATTGGTGATACCGCAGACGAGACATCCCAGCAGAACATTGCCCATGCAGATGGTCATCAAGATAGACCAGCTGAGCTCGAAGAACACGGGCACCGCTGCATCCGCCATTGTCGATCAAGGTAACGTCGAAGGGTGATATGGATGGTACGAAGAACGAGTAATGGGACAGTCGGAGAAAATAGAAAGAAAGAAGAGAAGGAAAAAGCAATGTGACATTGATGGCGTTAAATGAAGATCTTGGCCTCGATGATCACCCTCCTTTCCAGCTAGTTGGATCTCAGCTGCACCGCTGTCATATCATAAAGTTCCCGATAACCGCCCCCTTCGATAAAAGGCAAGTGGTTAGTTAACTAGTTTTTCGGCCATTGTAAATTAGAGAGGGATACCCTTGATTCAATGGCGTCGGATACAGTGCTCTCCGCAGTAAGAGATTGGCTCGTTGGCTCTGCGTCGCTGCGAGACGACATCTGTGCTCAGGCTATCCTGACAAGTGAGTGACGGGTTCTCCGCAAGTAGCAGCCCAACCCATGGGGAGGCGTCAACGGTTGGGTACATCGGTTTCGAACTAACGAGCTTGGTCAAACAAGCAGCGCCCAGCTAATCCCGTTCTGTAAGGTCTTGACTCGTGGTTTTGCGCGCGGGGAAATGAGGGGGAGAGAGCAGATCAGAACACGCATTTATTCAAAGTTTTGACTTCGGCATCTGGTCTAGGCAGGCATTTTTCGCTTTCCTTGTCGCTAAGGGGAAAGGTTGAGAAGCCGGGGTAGATCGCTAGGGCGGTTTATTTTCAGCCCTCCTTTACGGTAATTCGTATCAGGATGTGAACCCCTGTTTCTTTGGAATGAGCTGGACCAAACTCTATTGACCCCCCTTCTCTCCTGATGATTTTTAGTAGGGGGATATTGGGTTGCTTTTTGGGCTGGGCTAATGCACAAAATGCCTGATGGCATCATGCCATGTGTTCAATTAGCAGGGCTGGTGATAGGGACAGAAAACGCCGGAGGCAGAGATCTAGAATGACTGAGGGCGACTAGCTAACCGAGTGATCCGTCTCCCGATGTGATCAGTGCCCACGGAATGTGGGTGGGTGCGCAGCCAAGTTGCCGTCCGCTCAAGGACAAGGCGTCTTACTCATGCATCAGCATGTCTCAGAGATAAAGAATCCTTTTAACTCAAAAGATCCTTTGCATTGAATATCTCTTCCCTCTTCACACCATCTCCGTCGCAGCGGCATTTCATCTGCTCTAGCACAGCCGTTGCAACCGTTTCATTTCTCTTGCTTTCTGGGGTAGAATCAATTCGAGACCCGGGGGAAAATGCCTGATATAATAACCTTGTTTCCCCCTTCCCGTGGCGTTCATCAGTTGCCCGTGTGATAGGCGAAAGGGAGAAAAGACGCAAGCCACAAAATCGGAGCTTCGCCGATGTTGGGGATAGACTACCGGCGCCACAAACATTCTCACATGTCATCCTAACTGCCGCGTGGCTTGAAGAGGTCAAGGTTGATAGGGCAGCTGAACGGTGATTGATGTTAGCGACCCTGGATATCCCACTATCCCACAATACGTATGACTCGAGCGCAGCGGGCCGACGCTACTGAGTCAATATTGTACGTCAAAAATAAGGCTAAAAAGATCATTAGTCAAGGTCCGTCAGGACTCATCTCTGTAGCTAATCTTTATGTAAAATGGCGGAAAGAATAGGGGACGGAAGCAATTCTTCTTTATGTAGCATTGACTAGTGAAGAGTTTCCAGGGCATCGTGGTAAAAGACCCCAGTTTTCATCTTGAATAGATTGATAAAGTATCAATGAGATTAAATCGTTACGATGAGATTTCCTCTTTAGGTTTTAAGCTTTTTGTAAACCCAATCCCCATGCTTAAATTTCCTATCATCGTGTTGGTACTCAGCGCCTGATCTAATAGCACGGACCCTGAACTTTCGGGATGAACACATTGCAAACATCATGACATGGCGCATTCGAGATCACAGTCTTGTTCAACTTGTGACCTGAGAGACAATAACCTCGCGGTTATGCACGGACCCTCCCCCGGGTCGAACTTGTTGGTCGAAGCTCGAGGGTTAGTATGAAATACGGAGTCTATCCACTCTCTCCATATTTTTGCAAAAGCTTCAGGGTAGCCCACTATCATTATGTCTCTTATTACATGAGATGCTAAGTTTAAGATCTTTAATAGGAATGTGAGGCTGGAGTAGGGCTGAGTTGAATCTTTTGTTGCGTATATACTTCTCTTAATTTTCTATATTGTACATGAGCTCCGCACAATGATGCACATTTGGCGCAGAAATGTCAACCTCTGTTCCTAATGTTCGATGTGCTTCCCCTGATGACATGCTAGCACATTATAAATCCCCAGTGATTGCCTACATTGAATTCTGAACGTGATTGTCGTCAAATGCGTTATCCGAGAACTCATCAAACCACAACTGTGGAAAAGAATCAAGATTGAAGAGCGGATTCGAACTTGTAGTCGTGTCATGACTCGTTTCATCCACCCCTTCAGCAAAGATGTAACCAAAGTCCGTATATGGGAAAGCCGGGGGTTCTTGCTCCACTGACACTGTACCAAGTCCCCTTGTCAGAATATCGATGCTGCGCTGTATCCCAGGGCAGCTGACCGTGATGGCGTTCAGGGCCCTCATAAACATCTTGAGTCGCTGGGTAGTATCAGGCCTGCCGTTTTTCATGTCCTGCACGACGACTGTGGCTGCGGTGTAGGTGCAGTAAGCCATGATATATGTGAAGCGGTGGAAGCCAAAGGTGTTATCGAGGAGCTGGAGAAGTTGCTCTACGGCTCGAGAGGCTTCTTGACATGCTTTCCAGCAAGCTGGGTTATTGAGAAATGGTCGGTGAAGTAGGATTATGGTGGTATGGTATAGCATTCTGAACATATGTTAGATTGAGTGATATGCCAGGGCATTTTGCACTTACTGCTGGGCTACGAAATGTGTAGGCGGACATGTTTGAGCTTGATAGTCCACATGCAAAGCTGGTGGTAAACTCGAACGCCAGGAGTGCAGCCTCTCCCTGGTATTCTGTACAAAGTCCAAGACGTCTTTCGTTTTTTTACTTCCATAAACACTAAAAAGAATATCATTGATGATAAGGCTGATCTTGCAAGTATATGCAAAACACAGTAACAAATGTGATGGTCTCGGCTGATAATCCTGGAGAGCTTCATCATCGGGGATGGGATAAGGCGGCCATAACTCGGTTTCTGGCTCCTCTGGTAAAGCAGGGTCACATTTCGGTGGCTCAGGTAATGATGGTGTTCTTCCAAGGTACAGACTCAATGTTTTGTCCCAGAAAAAGCAAGACCATGCGAGATGACGCCCGAGTTGCATCCATACAATATCCTCAGACTTCCCAGGTGATAGCGAGAAGAGACCGATATCAATAGCAACTCGAAATGCCATTCCGCCGTACAGCCAAGCTTGCGATACGGATCCTCGACCAATTTCGCGAGCACTAAACTGTAGCAGTGCTTGGACTAGTGGTATAGATCCTTCTTTGTGTATCTCATGGCTGAACTCTAACTTTGCCCTGGCAAGCAGTTGCTCTGTTAAATGCCGCTCCCTGAAGCGCGTTGAATGCAGGCATAATACACTCAATAGAAACGGAGAGAAGAATTTCCCACCGACTGCAGCGTCGCAGAGAAATAAAGCTCTTGGAACAAACATAAAGTTGGCGTGTACCCAGGTCCAATGCGTGGCAAAAAGACGTCGGATCACATCCTGAGGAATGCTGAGATAAACTGCTGCGCTCTCCACGGCTTGATCCTCCCAGAACCTCAACTCGGGGGTTTCCATGGGTAGAGGCTGTCGAGTCTCAGGGCTGTGTGCAACGGTTATTTGACCTGTTGTCGCTTGTGATGGCGTATCTCGTGGATCGTGAACTGCCGACGTGGTATCGTAGTAAGCACGAGCGGTATCCAGAGCACCATCCGCAACCTCAATAGTCGGAAGTGGTTCTCTAAGCGCCGATACTCTCGTGTCTTCTGCTGGAACTGTGGCGATAGTTCGTGAGGGAGCAATACTGTTTCCGTTGTTCTGAAGGTCTTTGATCGTCTGTTCAAGCTGAGCGATCTTATCCGCCATAGCGCGAATTTGCGTCATGGGCGGTGGTCGATCATACTGACAAGTCTCATTGTACGCTGTACAGATACCGCAGACAGGCTGGCCTCCATCGCATCGGACTTTGCGGGCACGACAGTTTTTGCATGTCAACCGGGCGGTTTTCTTTGGGCGGGGCGGGGATTCTCGTCGCTCGCGCCTTGTTTTGGGCATTATGGAGTTTCTTTGCTGGCATATGAATACGGTGACATGGGAAAAGGGGTTGATATAGTTCGGGTGGGATTAAGATTGAATTGGCTCATCGTGGCCTCAAGGATCGATGTCAAGTTGATGACAAGTCCTAGACGAGCTTGATTAGTGACTCTGCTTTGGGTTAGCGTTCTCCACTCTATGAGGTATACGCCATCTTATTGGATGATGAAGAGCAAGTTGAGGTGAACATCGTTATTACTGAAGAACCGAGTTTGCTTGTTGGTTTATAATACTCAACTTTTTACTGCCTGATCAAATATCTAATAACTCTAAGCTACTCTGTTTCCTTTCTCTTCCCCTCTCAACAGCGTTATCGCAATCTCCGCAACTGCCATACCACTCTGACTTTGATTCTCAACCGTCGAAGCTCCAACATGCGGCGTCAAGACGACATTCGGCAACGCCAGCAGCTCCGGATATGCCTCAATGGTCGGAGGCTCGACCGCCATGGCATCAAGACCAGCACCAAACAACTTTCCGCTCTCCAATGTAGCTAACAATGCACCCTCGTCAACGATTCCACCTCTTGCGCAATTGAGCAGAATTGCACCATCTTTCATGGCGCTGAATTCTGCGGTTGAGATGATATTCTCGGTGTCTTGGGTGAGAGGAAGATGAAGGGTTACTACATCTGATGCGTTCAAGAGATCATGTAGTGTTGAGGTCTGGCGAAATTTGCTTTCCCCAAAAGTGTTGAGCCACTGCTTTCCATCCGAGAAGGGATCATAAGCGACGATATTGCCCTCCATAGCTCCAACCCACTTCTTAGCAACAGCGAGCCCAATATTTCCCATCCCAACAACTCCCAGTGTCTTCTTGAATAAGCTCTTTCCAAGCGTTTGACTTCTCACAACCGTCTCCCCATTTCTGGTCCGCCTGTCAATCTCAGCGACTCGTCGTGACAATGTCAAAGCCAACGCGAACGTAAGTTCAGCAACCGCTTCTCCGTTGAGACCGGGAGTGTTGTATACTTTTATACCCGCTGCAGTAGCTGCTTTGAGATCGATGTTGTCGACGCCAACGCCTTGCTTGACGATGTATCTCAACTTCTTGCATTTGGTGAGCTCATCTGCGCCGAGACGAGTCTCGCTACGGAGCATAACTGCAGTGGCGTTCTCTGTATATTGGCTCTTGTTTGGGTCTGTTGGAAGGACGACATGGATGTCGGATGATTGTTCTAGGGCTGCAATGGCGTTTGGATGGTAGGGGTCTAGTACGTAGACAGTTGGTTTGGAGTCAGCCATGATAACGAATGTGGAACGAAAGATGGTGAAATATCAGATCTGGAAATGCTAGCCATTGATAACATGAGTATTGAGATATTATTCAACCATTTATACATTAAGCAATGTGACTTATGGCCATGTTCTCCGTATAAGTTTGGTCCGGGATATCTTCCCGGAGGTTGTCCCGGTCAATCTCCCGGAAACTCGCCGAGAACCCCGTATGCATATCAACCTGCGAAAACCCTGTGAAATTTGTTTCTTGGAAAATATCATCTATAAATACTTCCAATCAGTGTAAATGAGCATGTCAAGGTCAATCCCCCGGTCCTCGTCGCCAACCGAACTCCATTTCAACGCTACATCTCTACAACCGCGACATTATCCACTATGGCATCTCCAGACCTTTCGCTAGCTGAGAAGCTTCGTGCATACTCCACGTAAGTATCTAAGAAAAACAACATAAGGAGCCATACTGATATGAGTTCTGGTACAGATGTGATGTATCAGACGCATTACTCAAAGTTGGCGTTCCCCATGGCGGTTTTCTTCCCAACTTGAGCATGTGGTCTCCTTTACGACAAGAGGGCGACCAAAAGCTCATTGGACCTGCGTATACTGTCAAATTTGTCCGCAATACTCAGACCAACGCACCAAAGCTCAAGGAGCATTACGTACGAACCCACGACTGTCTCGACAGAAACCACTACTAATGGCTTCTATAGATCGACACTATCCCGAAAGATCATGTAGTCTTCATCTCAGCGCCCCATGGCATTTTTAACGCTGTCTATGGTGGTCTGATGAGCACCCGAGCCAAGTACTCTGGAGCATTTGGCACTGTTGTCGATGGTACATTTCGAGATTTGCAGGATCATCGCAAATTGGACTTCCCAGTAGGTCGACTAGATCACGGTTGTGATCTAAACTAACAGACTAAAGGTCTTTGCTCGTAATGTCGGTACGCCGAGCTTCTATGAGGTTGCTCGCCCAAGTGAGGTACGACTCTTCCCCCGACCACTGAATGCTCAATGGATTGCTAAGGCATGATAGATTAATGTACCTGTGAAGTTGCAGGACCCTGCCCTTGATGTTACGATCAATCCTGGTGATATCATATTCGGAGATTTGAATGGGGTTGTTTGCGTGCCCAAGGAAACGCTGTCTAAAATCGTAGAGATTTTGCCTGGACAGGTTGAGGCTGATGATAACATGGCGCGGGATATCGCTCAAGGCAAAACGTTCACAGCTGCCAAAAAAGAGTATCGCTGAGGATAGATAGTAGGGTATATCTATGCTGCTATAGATACAAAGAGGATCGTATTACTGGTTTGTGATTCAGGAGTAAATAACCTCAGGGTGGAACGGAAATAACAGCTTGTAAACGGCAATACTCGGAGATGGCCGGATTTAGATAAGCAAGATAAGCGATTTCACGTTAGCGGGTTCACAGCAACAAACCCGAAATGCTGACGAGACCGCCCAAGCTATAAAAAGACGCCCTCCAGGAATTTTGAGCTTTTCTATATTTCAAGATTGATTCATCCAGTTTAATCACTTCGTCAATATGACCTTGTTGCGCTGGGGAATGCTCGGAACGAGCTTCATCTCCGACGTCGTCGCCCGCTCCATCCTCGCCAGCCAAAACTCCACCATCGCTGCAGTCTTCGGCCGCAACGAAGCCCGCCTAACAGCATTCGCCGACAAACATGGCATTGCAGAACGATACACTTCCATCGATGAGCTGCTTGACAAGGCTGAGATAGACGTCGTGTACGTCGGTCTGCCGAATCATATGCATACCCCCGCAGTGCTGGCAGCTGCTAAGCGAGGCAAGGCGATATTGTCTGAGAAGTCGCTTGCGACGACGATGGAGGATGCCAAGGCGATTGAGAAGGCTGTTAAAGATGCTGATGTTTTCTTTTTGGAGGGGCTTATGTATCTTACGCATCCGTTGATGAAGAAGACGCAGGAGTTGCTTCTAGAGGGCAAGATTGGGACGGTGAAAGGTGTGTCGGGGTATTACTCTGCGAATATCTGGAAGAAGGCGAATCCTCTGAGCATGGGGACTATCTACAATCTGGGTTGTTATCCAGTCTCACTACTTCATTTCGTCATTGAGACAGCGTTTGGCAGCGATGCCTTCGGAAAACGTCAATTGCACGGCTTCGGCAATATCTCAACTGAGGGTAGCGTCCATGTCCGCGACGCATCGCTGACAGTCCGCTTCGACAATGGCGTTCTTGCAAGTCTCCAATCGACAGACAGCTACGGCAACGACTCTTCCTTCGCGATTCTTGGAGATAAGGGCAGGATCCGATTCATCACGAACCCTTGGCTACCCGTGGCAGGCGATAATATCATCGAGATCAAGACCTACGGCGGTTCGACGGAACAAGTTATCGTACCTGCAGAAATGGACGCATTTGGATACCAGGTGAAGAAAGTGGAAGATTATTTATCCCGCGGTGTTAAGACAGCTGACCGGCCTTCGCCGAATGTTGATCAGAGTGTTGAGATCATGGGGCTTTTGACGGAGTGGGAGGCTTTGATTCAGAGTCAGCATAAGTGAAAGTCTCTACCAACTTAAGGTCATTCATTATTCAATGACACATTAAAAGCCGAATCGTAAAGATACCTTCGGGCACGATAATGACGTTTTGCGTAATTCTTCATGTTTCTCCCGCTAGCGAAATTGGGACAAGGAACTAGAAGTGAGGATGGTGACGTCAGCGTTACGAGCTGAGCTGAACTCAGCTCCGACGTCTTCCAAAGACGTAACGTCTCCGTATTTATTTCAAACTGACTGCTCTTTGATTCTCTCATTCATCTCAAGAAACAACTTTCGCATCTTCTCCTAATTGATCAAATTAACTCCCAATTGTAAAAATGTCTGAATCACTTGCCGCTTTCCGGTCCGGGAGGAGTGACGACCTCCGGAAGCTCGCGGAAGAGCACTTCCAGCATGAGTACGTCCAACCACTTCTTTTGTTACGGTCAATTGAAGCCTGAAAAGTCTAACGTTGAGAAGCTTGAACGAGAATGACCGCGACATCTTGAGGACCGCCGGAAGCAAAGTCTCAACTCATGCCACGGTGGGCTCGTTGCTGGGCCTTGGTTTCGGCGTCTTGTGCGCTTTCAGACTACGAAAAATGCGATTGGCCTACTTCAATGCCTTTAGAGCTATGGAGAAGCCTGTTGAGGTTAAATTTGCGGATGGCCGTACCCGTACGTCATATCTTGCATCACGTATTACACTACGGAACTGACTTCTTCACAGAAGCTATCCCAGATCTCACCGCCCAGCTTGCGCCTTCAAAATGGGGTGACGCAGCCACATATTTCTTCTTTTCAGTCGGCGGTCTGTTTCTAGGTGGTGAGACAGGTCTTCTCTCAGGTACTGCGTCAGCGTCACGCACCATCACGAAGAACCCTGAGGCCAAGGAGCGAATAGAGAAGGCGTGGAAGAGCTATCGCATCGACGTCTTGAAGCAAGAGATTAAGCAGTTGGAGGGAAAGTCAAAGCTTGAGCAGTTCTTCAGCTCATGAGGAGAGATATATAATCTATGGAAAACTGGGGTTTAAGAGAATTTGTAGAGCGTTGGAGGTATGAATAAATGAGCATATCTGAGAATTACGGGGTTGAATGAGATTGATAAAAGCTGAATAAGACGATTGGTCTCTCGATAAAGATAACACCGCAAGTTTCCGGGACATCCGAAGTTGAAAGCTAAAATTATGCACCAAAATGCACATATGGAACCCAGTGCAATGGAAGGCCAGGAATACCTTGTCCATCCTCTTCATCGAGAGAAATAATATCTCTTTCGACATCGACATCCCTCTTCTCCTTTCCAGGCCCATTCTCAGCGCCATAGGTCTCATCAAGCCACTGATCTCTCTTTGATTTCGTAGCAACATGAACACCACGACACACCGACTCATCCGACATGTCTCCCTTGAGCATTTCCTCGTATATGATACCAGCCATATCGACACAAGACTGATCATTTACCTCCCACAATGATCCTATGACATGCCGAAACCCCGCTAGTTGGCATGCACTAATAAGATGGATACCTTTATCAAAGAGCTTTTGGCTTTTGATCTGTCCCGTACCGCAGGCAGATAAATAAGCAAGAAACGGACCCTCCCGATGAAGGTTGAGCTCGAGGAGGCTTGCCACCGTAAGGGGATTTGCTTCCCAGTCTCTGAGGTATAGTTGGCTCTTAGAAGGGTCAGCCGTATCAGTGTATCCGTGCCCTGCGAAATGAAAGATCTTGCACTTTCGCAGTTGTGATAGCACATCTTCTCTGATGGGCTCAGACTCAACAGGCTTGAGATTCATCCTGTGACAGATATCTCGCAGCACGTTAATTTCATTTTCTGCAAAAGCTAATCTTCGGTGACCAGGCGTTTCCCCAGCAGACACCAATAGCGCCTCGTCGTGAGAAACAGGCGCCGTCCTTCGACTCTGTACAATAGCTGATACTGAGGTAGCGTATGAAGACATGACTCTGTCCATCACCGTATCACCGTTTCGTTGAGTGTGCCGCCCTGCAGCATGGATAGGAAAGGTACTCAAAGAGCCAGTCAGAATCCACCATACTCTTCTCACCTCCCCCTCGCGCGGTGCTCTAGTGAAACCCAGTGCATTTAGTATGGGCTCAGCAACGACATCCCACAGCCATTCGAGAACCTTTAGACTGCCTCGACCTAATGACTGATACTTCGAGTCGATGTCACTCTTGCTCAGTCTCGGAAGATGAACAGCACTGAAACCATCTCGCTGGATGATTATGGCGTCGCAAAGCAGAGAGCCGACGTTGATCACAATGACAGGGCCGAGGTCAGCTGCACGCTTCATCCCTTCCACATCGTCAGGTCTCAGAAAGAATTTAAACCCTGGTTTTGCACGTATCTCCTCCAGCAAAGCAGAAATTTGCTCTCCGGTGTCATATCTGTGACTCATCTCATTTCCCCAAACCTCTTCGCCCAGGGCAAAGTCGGATCCAGGAACCGAACCTGTGTCAAGCTGGTCTCGAAGACGATTATACCTAGCGGATAGTTCCGGGTATTGCCCCTCCAAACTTTTGATATCGGCCCGAAGCAGATTGATCGAAGATGCCATGACTCCTCGAGCCATCTCAAGAAACTCGAGAGCAATTCCTGCGGGCTTACCCACTATCAAAGCAAGCGATGCTGTCTCGGCTCCCAAACCTGAAAGCTTGCTTGCTTCACGCTGTATATCAGTGTTTTGTAGTGAAAACGATCTGAACAGTGACAGATGATCGATGGTTTCGGCGCCAGCCTTGTATGCCTCGTTCAAATCACGATTCCAGACGCAAGCCTGCATAAGAGAGTAACCAGCCTCAACGCGAAGAAACACGGGGGCCCTAAACTCACGTAGGGTGAGTCGATACAAGGAAATAGCTTCCTTGAGGTCATCGGTTGATTCCGACTCACAATATCGAAGTTGAAGTCTGTCTGCAAGATTGAAATGACGCAGGGCTTTGTCTGGATGATCTTTAGGCGTGGTAGTTAGAGTTTCTCTCCCGATTCGGATCGCCTCTTCGAGTTGCTCTGTATTTCCAGTCTTGCCATATGCCTCGGCATACACTCCACCGAGGTTACTCAGTTGCACAGCACGCCCAATGTCGCCGTCAGCAGTCGAATCGACGGCTTCCTTAGTAACACGAATCGCTCGTTGAAAATCATCATCACGTCCTGTTTGTCTATATCGGAGACTCAAAATAATTCCAATGTTTCCAAGGCATCGGGCTCGACTCTTCTGTTTCGTTGGCAAATGATCAAGGATCTGATCTACGACCACTTTGGCGGCCTGGCAATCGTCTTCTTCTCGGGTCTGAGAATACTTCTCTCCCAGCCTATCACAAAGGGACTGCAGCAAGACTAATAAGCTACTCAGCTCTCTTGACATCGTCTGCGGAAGAACTCTCGACAGCTTGTTGCAGTAAGGTGATGGACTCCTCGAGAGCCCTCAAATCTCCATGTGGTCGTAATAAAAGGTAATACTTTCGAAGTGCATGTGCAAGCAGAGTCGTCTGGGGATAGAAATCGAGGTCGTCTGGCGACATGATCTCCAAGCTATTTCTCAGATTTGCAATAGCCAATTCCAAAGTCTCCAAAGTCAGGCTCTCGGGTGAATTGTCTGCCATCGCTTCGAAACTGTGAAAGGACTTTTGACAGAACTTCCGGTGATGTACTATCCGTCAGTATCGCTCGACAAGAACTAGTGATGTAGGCAGATTGTCAAACATGGTATGGCATGCAACCCTCCCTCATCATCGATGATGATGGTTGAAAGCAGGCTCCCAACTGATACAGGCGTCTGCATAAAAGCCCTCGTGATGGAAAAGTGGCGTCTCCTTACTGGCTGGAATACTTGACTGTGGCTGCATGACTGCATAATCTTTTCAGCCGAGCTATAAATCGGCCAACCAGCCTCGGGGAGCAAGAAAACACCGAACCTTGATATAGGGTGTCACACTTTGCACATGAAGGGTGATCAGCAGATGAGTTGTCCAAGGTGAGGCTCTGCCTTACGAATCCCGTGCGCCAACAGCTCTTGTTGTTCTCCAACAGGCATAAATAGCGAACACCATGTCGTTGTTCAGTCAAAAGCCTTTCCTTCTCCCATCAGGCATGAACCTCAACACATATCAAATCCTAATCAAATGTTGATTGCGCCGCTTTGATAATGTCTCAGAATAAGTAGAGTCCCCGGCGTCGTTATCCGTTCCGTATACGCTAATCGCAGGCTTTATTCTAGTACAAGGCGTCTGTCAGAGATCCACAACCGGACAACCAACCCAGAGAACCAGATGGGTGAGGCCACCATACAGAGACCTGAGGCCCGACCAGAGCCTGAAAGAAGAGAAGTGCAAGGCAGACGCAGAGTGGTAGAACGTAGCTCATTGCCCATAAGCGATGACCTTGGATGGATACAGCGTGCCAATCTGGCAAAGGGATTCACGCCTTCTTTCCAAGGACACAGTGTGTCTCGGCAAGATCTTTACCAAGGAGTATACACCACCTCAAATCCTGGCCCATCGGTACCACAGAGATCGAGTGTTGAAACTCGGACGGCACATAATCCTGGTACTCGGCGAACAACACGAGACATAGGTTCATCTAGCCGACGACACCAACGAGGATCTAGACTAGAGGACTTACCTACCGGTGATCCAGCAATCGATGGCCAACCTACGAGTTATCAACAGGTAACATCGCGTGGGCAAAGCCATGGCCAAGGTACCGGTACTCGTCTGATCTCACGCCATCAGACCCCAGAAGACTACCAGCAGAAAGCGGTACCTCAATCAGCTCCTTTACAAACCCCGTCACTTCAACAAGAGACAGACCTTCAATGGTATCCCGTTACCGATAACTCTCCAGATGTACCGCCGACGTCAGGTGAATATCTAAATGCCGACCTCACGCGAGGGCTGTTTCGTCATGCCCTTGCGACTGCCTCTTCCCCTAAAGGCATACAGCCTGCTCACGGATATAAATCACATCATAGAAATGGATCAGGAAGTGGCGTACGTGAGCCTCTACCACCGTCAAAATCAACTCATGGAACCACCAAGCCATCGCAATCTCGGCATAAACAATCATCGTCGAGTCCCTCCAATACCGTCGAAAGAAGCAATCGTCCACCACCCACGAGAGGACCAATACTTCCCAGCCCTAGCTCAACAGCGGCAGCATGGGGATCTCCAGAAGAGAGTATTATATCAGATAGTTCAGATATACCGCCATCAATGCCCCTCGATGAGTGGTTAGCCAGACGAAACCAGCAAGTATCCGGATCACAAGACCTACCCCCCGGTACATCATCAAGCTATGGCCAACCTACAAGCTATGGACCTGCAACGTTGAGTGCACAAGGCTTTAGTCAGACTACAGGCACGCAGCCATCCTCAAATTACCAACCTTCAACAGACTTTCAGCAGAACGTGGTCCCTCAAGCCTCATCGAGGCAAACCCTTCCAGTTCAACAGTCCAGATATCGAGGCTATGCAACGGGTGGTGCAGCACCTGGTCTAACAGTTCTCTCCAGACAAGACGACTCTACAAACTCAGCCAGTACCGACTATACCAGTACCGACTATACCACCACCGGGTCAAGCGAGGATGATTGCGTCGACGATCAATGTTCTCCGCATTGGGGAAGCCGGAGGCAGTCTCAAGCCACTGATACCGCCGGGGGAAGTGGTCGTCTACAGAGAACAGGAGGGCCAGTATTACCAAGCCCCTCAGACAGGTCACTCCATCCTATTGTTGGCCCAATAGAGTCTCGGACATATAGGCCGTGGACCCCCCTGCCTACAGAGAGTGAATGGAATTCGCATCCACGGGAGTTTTTCTTAAAGAGTTATCCAATCGAACCAAATACTGGGGACGTTCAACCAGGACCATCAGAGTATCAATATCCAACTGGAAGTGCACTACCGAACATCGAGGCGATACAGGCAAATATGCAGCAACTGGGAATGATCCCATCTGGCCAGCCAAGAGGTCCAGTAGGCTCGGTTCCAGGTATACCCGTGTCTGGGACCTCTGCTGGCTATCTGCAGCAACCTCATGGTCGTCAAGTATGCGATCCAAATACACGTGTGAACGCATCTCGGAACGCTGTCCCGCGGCGGATGCCTACGCCGCCTTTTGGAAGTAGCACAACACAAAGTGCGTCCGGATCTCCAGTCAGTCAACAGCGAGCACCAGCCATCAGAGAGGATGTAAAGCCCTGCCCTTTAGGACTTCAAGTTCTTGCCCATGGTGCCCAGCGACAATCAGGGACAGCAACGCCGTTTGGGGGTGCCAATACGAATGTAGTACCTTCAGTGTTTGCAACAGGCCATGTTCAACAGTCTAGTGGGCAAAGAGGAGGGAATCCAAGTCCAGTGAGATCAGAGGCATACGGTACCTCAGGACAGGGGCGTGAGCCATCGAGGGGAACTCGGAAGAGAAGGAAATAAGATTCTTTGTGCACAGGATGAGATTATATATCGTAGGCCGTCGAGATAACACAAACTTAATAGTGTATCAACGACACCAATAGCTATATCCTGCCCAATCACCACGGACCCTAGACAGCGATCCAATCCAAGAGAAATAATTGCCTTTTCAATCAAGATGAGTTTGTATCATCAGCAACACAAGGTTCCAGAATGTATTGGCCGCCGTCCTTGTATTGAAGGTGGTTAATATACCAGATAAGAAAGACAACCATGACAATCGCCATCAGAACTGCATCGAAAATATAGAGAAAGATTTCATGAGACACCAAAAATCCGGCGTTGCCCTGAAGATACTCGACTACGCGAAAGATGCTTCGAACCAAGATAATAGTGCTAACAGCATACAAGACCTTAAGGTCAAGCTTCCACGGGAAGGCATTCTCTCGGGCGGCCGGTGTGGGGTTCTTGAGGCACTTCAGGTGAAATAGCCCCGAAGTAATAACAAAGAATCCAAAAACCACGATCTGAACGAACAAACCAGCGAGGATGATCTTCTCACCCCGATTATATCCCTCGATGGTGCGGGACGCCTGAATACCGCCTCCAGCTCCTTGTAGCGAGAAGGATAAGATGTCTCCACAGATAAAGACCTTTGTTAACCATCGAACGGGAATCAACGAGAGATGTTGAGCTCGGAGGGAGATGATGATTCGGCCGAGGATCATGTAGATCGAGACGGCGAAGAGGGCGGGCGCAACGAGGATAAGGATCGCTTGGAGACTGAAGGCAGGTACAGACTCCTGATTCTTGTGAGATACGGTTCGGGCAGCGTAACCAATGATTTCAACTGTAAGGGACAAGTTAGAAGTCTTGATCACTGCGTCATGCGTAAATTGTGGACACGTACAAGCACCGCCCACTGCAAACGGGATAAAGTACCAGGCTCGGGCTTTTGTGAGGTGCCAGATATGAAGGCAGGAAAGGATCGCAAAAATGACCGCCGCAATGATGGCTGCAGGTAATGATGGAGTATACCTGAACAGCTTGAAGTCCGGCTTGCTACCGTCAGGAGTATCGGTTCTTGGGAAGATGTCCATATTTGCTGATGAATTCAATTAGACGCAGCTTCAAGGTCGATATTCAGGAGTTTTTGAGCGAAGGGGGGAATAGCCTTTATGTACAAGATAGGATTGGCATTCCATGGCTGGAAATGCCAAAACAAGTGGTCGCTTGGGGGAGAGCATCCCGGCTCAGCCTTCATATCGGTATCAGGGCCGTTTCGTTTGGCAATTTGGCATTTCGGGTTCTATGTGAACTTCAGACCTGGATGAGATTCCACGTCGTAGCTTATCAGTTGCGGCTGGGCTTGTGGAGACCCGATGCAGATCCCGCCATGTCGTTTGGAAAGCGAAAATGGGTAGCGAGAACGAAAAGCGAGGCCAGGGACCTTGAAGCGGAAGCCTGCAGTCAGCGTGGGGAGGCATGCACAGATCATGATTCGTCACCTCGTCCGCTTGGGCTTAGCGAGGCATCTTGAGCATCTGCAAACATGAACAAATTTTGATTCTTTGGCAACCAACCAATCTCCTCCATCGGCCATACTAGATAGGGCAGATACTTCTCTCCAACAGAACCATATATCCGCGTCATAATATGATTGACCCAACCGTTCAGCCACCACTGACTGGGCAATTTGTGTAACAAGACGCAGAAGTAGGAAAGGACAACAAGGGCTTCCGGTTCTTCATCCGCCACGAACTCAAAGAAAGCTTTAGCTGGCACTGTCCAAGAAAAGATATCGACCAAGTCTTTATCACCATCCGTCTCATAGAAAACACCATACGTCTGGTTCAATGCGGAAAGCGCATCTTGGTAGATAGAGCGCTGTGCTGGATCTGTGACCGTCTCATCGATGAATACCTTGAGCTGCTGCACGTAGTCGGTTTTGAAGACACGCTCCCTGATTTTAAAACGTCTGCGGGCATTGGAGAGAAGAGCTGAGAAGGGGCCAAGCGTGAGGGTGCTGTCACCCAACGAGGCAAAGCTTGCGCACCCGTTGATTAAAACTACCCAAGGAGGATAGGGGCCGTCTTCCTTCTCTGGGGTCTGTGCGAATGCTGCATCACTTAGAGCAGGCATCACATGAGAATGCATGGGGTACTTACAGTAATAAATAGTCAAGATGGAAAAGGCAAACAGCTCTTGAGCGTTTGTGTTATCGTAGGCGTCAATAAACGGAGCTGCGATGCTAAGTGCCTGGTTGTGATACACAATAGCCCTTTCGCGGAGAAATTCCTTTCGTTCCGTCGAGAAGTGGCTGAGGTGGAGTGCTGAGACAGATAAGACTGCTAGCATGGCATAATCACATTTCAAACAAAGCCTGACGATGCGGATTCTCCAGAGATCGCGGACTGCCACATCGTTACTCAACGTTGCATAAGTTGATGTGCAGAAATTATGCATGAGTTCCAAGTCTAACAAGCCAAGGCTTGGCGTTGTTGCAGACGGCGGCGAGGTGACGGGCGTGGTGTAGTGCCTGGTATGAAATGGAACAATATAGTGGCATTCTTCACCTCGTCGCTCGCAGTGAGCGCAGATCGGTTTCTCTTCTCCACACTGAAGGGAGTCAGATAAGAACCTTGAATGTGGCAAATGAGGGGGAAAGGTATAAGCTGGGTTGAGACTCACTTTGATGCGCCGTAGCTTACATGTCTGACATCCCTTTCTCGATTTTCTGTGCCCTCGTTTCGTCTTGGAACCTCGATGCTCCGAGGGTCCGGATGGCAACGCTGTTGGCGTGTTGCTTGACATGACAAATACCAAAATTTGCATTCGAGACGGAATGCTTAGAAAAACTCGGGATGGAAAACGAGAACGAGAAAGAGAAAACCGACGGCGACTGAAATAAAGGACCAGTCGAGTAACCCCAGGCATCCTTCAGAACCAACCATATCGCCTAATTGGCTGCATCTAGAGACTTGTGTGGGCCATTGTGGGTGTTTCCAGGAATAGCACAAAAGTTCCTGGCCAGCTCGTTTAACTTCGTTTTCGTTCCGCTATACGAGTCGAGAATTGGCTTTAGCCTATATGTCGCGTCCACAGACTGATTGCTCACCGTAGGGTAAGTGAAACGTCCTAGATGCAAGCAATGGTTTTCTAAGGCTTCGGTAAGTAAAAAGTTATTCTGTTTTTGCTCGACAATCTCTGGTGTAACTTGGCGGGCGACGATTCTGCTAATCCCGGGATATAAGAATAGTATTCGGTGGACGGACGAACATTCTCTTGTGCCCGCAATCTCATGAAAACAGGATTTTGATAGGGCTAACTAATAAGATGACCAGAGACAGAGATACAACGGAGGTTTAAGTGAATATGGGGATAACAGTGTCAGAGTTTGTGGCCAACGAGTCATCTACATCTACTTTATTCTTCTTCCATTACTCAGCTATCTCAACGGCCTTTCCATCACTTGGCTAAGGCCTAACACGAGGTTTACTCCTAAAAGTCATTATCTTCCACAAACCCAACCTTGCCACGGTACAATCCTGAGGCCACATATCACCAAATCAGTATCATTCACATCATCATCATTACCACAGTCATCTAGAGTCCCGGACCAATAGTTGATATCAGAAGTCTAGGTCTATTATACGAGCTTGCCTTAGGTATGACCCAAGATGAGTTCGAGTATGGTATGACTTCAAGTCGCTGCAAGTTGACATACTTCATCGTTTTAGAATCTGCTACATCTCGCACTGCTTCGAGAATCACCAAGTGACTTCTAGCTTGAAAGTATGGCAGTTGCGCCTGATAGCGATGGGGATGCGGTTGGGAAGAATACGAGGAAGAATATCATAAAGTTCATTCTTTTAATTGTAAGTCTATATTACATTGATTTGGTAACTTGGGTGCTGAATGAAGTCCTTTCATGTTTTGTGTTGCTGCCTTGGTCATGAAAATAGCCCCCAATTCTTCAACGGCTTCAATGACGTTGGCCAAGGCGGGGCGACTGTCCAAAGGCCTATGAAACCACACTGATCAGCAATGTCAGATGACCAATAATCCCATTACTCTAATGTGGGAAGTCGAATTGTTGGGATTTCTGCACCTTTTCGTGACTTCATCTTGATTCTTGCTTTCCTGTCGGTCTGAGTAATTGTTATAGCTGTAGAAATCCCATCTAACCTCTTCTACACGTCTGATAGAGTATAATATGTACCAAGAATCCAAGTATTAGGCCACTCTATGGTAACTGGCAAACTATTCCCTCAAACGACGTAAGGTTTGAGAAGTATTCACGTGCAGTGACACATTGTTCTTGTAAACAAGGATAAATGAGTTGCAATGATACAAGGCTTGTGTGAAGTGCTGATAAAAGATTCCGAGCTAGATAAATATAAAAAGAAAAGCAAAAAATGACCAAACGGCAGCCGTCGATATCCCGTGATATCTAGTGGCCCCAGAGTCTGTATCAGCTACATCCCATTCCCTGGCGATTTCACGAGCCCTGGTAAGTTCGGGCCATGGCTTGCTCTCGGACTTTTCAGGAGCATCTTCCTCGTCGCTCTCCACGAAAGTAACATTGCCTTCATACGCGGTGCCATTGTTATCCCTCGAATTGTGATTGAGCCTAAAGCCGCAAACCACAGCCGAATAACCGTCCAAGTCATCCTCCACACCACCATCACAGTCTCTGGGATGTCCCCGCCAGCACTGCATCGCAGGCGTAAATGTCCAATACCCATAAGTCCCGTTTGGCGTGGTGTTAAACGGTGCAGTAAACGGTATCACGACGAGTCTTTCCAAGTTGACGCTCTGCAGCCGGCTTATACGGTCTTTAAGAGCTTCGATGACGGCCTTTTTGTTTGCTATGGAAGTGTTGAGGCTTGCTGGAGATGGTGCTTGAAAAGTTGCGCCGTCAGTGCTGTTGACAGTTGCGTTGGCGATGATTCCCATTTTATAGCGTTGGATGTTGCAGTTTCCTTTGCCATCGCCATTTTCTTTAGCTCTTTCTGCGGTGCAGTTCAAGACTTCGGAAACACGGAGTGGTTGGCCCATCTTGGTCCATCCCCCGGGTCCAGGAGCGGTCAGCTCGAAGCGTTCGCAGTCGCGCTTGGTGAGCGAGACAGCGGTCGATGGAAAGACAAAAAGGAGGATTTCTGCGAGTACCTTCATGATTGTGGCTCGGAAAGGTCGCTTTTCCCAAACTCTCCTTCTGGCTTCATGGCACCAAGCCTTATATTTATAATACGCCTACATTGCAAAATGGCCCCCAACGAGTCTAGCCTGTCGAGGCATACTTATGACGTTGGCCAAGGCTTTAGCAATAGCTTCAAGCCTATGGAACCAAATTGATCAGCCACCAATACAGCCCGAACGGGCAATGCGGGGCCTTGCAGGGCACATGTTGGAAGCAAGCAAGAGACTGGATTTGACGGTGGTTTAACAACAGCCACTCTAGCTTACAGGGATTGTGTTCCTCCTCACCCTCAGGCTTTTAAGCTTGATTTTGGCTCGTATAATTGATCGAATCTAGCCATCTCTAATCAAGAATGCCCTCTTATCTTCTAGACATACTCTAGCCCAACCAGGCTACTCCTAGGTTTATCTCGTAGCAAATTACTTTGGTAGGGGCTGATCTAAACCGCTTTAGGTTCCTCTCTACCATCTATCAGGGTCTTGTTGCGTCTGAGATGTGCTACAATAGATATCTTTGAAACATAGCCGAAGCATCTTCCCTGATGGCTCTATCATAATCTAATTAAAATTTCTTTCTTTATCGCCTTAAGCCAGGGTTAGGGTATGGACAAAGATCGTAATAAAAAAGAAACTCTCAATGCCGCTGAGAGGCATCGACTTGTCTACCACTGCTCTTTGCAGTTCGCACTATGGCTGAGAGCTCAAGTCAGCACAGAGAACTTAGAACTTGGTCTTCTATTGCTCCACGGCCGTCGCGTCGGCGGTTACAAGAAAGCTACTTGTGTTTAGAGCTCATTCCCGGCCTTATTTGAGCGCTAGATTATCATCAATCATCGGAAGAGGCTCGGCCCGCCCCGATCGTAGCCGTTAATTTCTTACTGCGGAAGAGAAATCGTATTGCACTCTGATAGGGTCTACTTGTTAAATGTAATAGTCATCGAGATAACGAATTATGGAGCGGCTACATATGTATGGCCAAAGATCTGCAGACATTTTCGAATTTTGATGTCATGTCTCGGATCTTCTTAACTTCTGGCGCAGATCCCGTTTGATGGATGATTATTCCAATATGCAAGTAATAATATAGATGGATGAGTTATGATTGCTGTAGCGGTGTATCCAATCATGGTCAGCATGGGCATTTACTCCTCGTGTCATACATATGGCCTTAACATATGATATGCCTTGTGTTTCAGCCGTGATATCCAGCGAACTTTCTGATATCATAATAGTCTGGCTTCCAAGAAGCGGTCAGTGCGATAAAAGACGGGATATACTGAGACAAGCAGATACACCGGTCCCACATTTCGATGCACACGAGCCTTTCTAGACGATTGTTTTACTAAGACTCAGGAAGCTGGCTGATAGCTTGAGGCAGTTTTATTGATGATCATTTTAATAGTCCCGATCGCTATCACATTCGCCGATTTGAGTCAGAAGATAA
The DNA here is from genome assembly GCA_024047395.1 of Fusarium circinatum. Taxonomy (NCBI): domain Eukaryota; kingdom Fungi; phylum Ascomycota; class Sordariomycetes; order Hypocreales; family Nectriaceae; genus Fusarium; species Fusarium circinatum. Next base: position 1,757,932 of record CM043928.1, read on the forward strand.
CGATTTGGTTGCATTGCCTCTATGCAAGTCTCAGATAAAATGTTTTGGGTGGCTAGGATCCGAGACCTTCTCCTTCAGCTTATTCGCTCGATGTCGTGCGTTTACGCCGACTCATTCAAGTTGAGGGGGATCTATATTCTGACGGTCGAGGTTGGGCCGCATCATGGTCTTGCACAGGACGCTCCGCTCCACGACTGCTCTTCTTATATAAGTAGGTTTTCTCCCCACGAAGCACGGAGTCTTGTACTATCCGCAACTACATACTTATTCAACTTAACCCTTTCAGCTTCTTGAGCACTCAGTCATCATGGGCATGCCATATCCTGAGGGGGAAATCTTCTTCATGCGTAGCGTCCTGCGCAACGATGATCCGGCTCACTACAGAGCCGATAACCCCGCCCACTTCTACTCCCACCTCATGGTTGAGTATATCTGGAACGTCGAGGCTGACCACGGCTCCAAGAACGCAAACTCGTGGACCGGTCACTATCACCAGCGATCGCCTTACGCCATCGTCACTGGTAGTGGTTGGAACACTCACTACGAAAACTGGAAACAGTTGCCCTTCAGCTACGGCCCTCGCGAGTCAGATATCAGAAGACGCCTTGAGCATAATCTTTGCACTAATGGTAACCGGTTCAAGAACCATGAGAAAGGGGATGCTGCCGAGGTAAATATTTGCACTACTGTTGCGTCATAGGCTACATGCTGATGGAGATGCCTCTAGGCTTGGTTCATGACGATGCCGATGCCGACCAAAGAAGAACGATGGGTTTGGATCGATGTAAGTTTTATAATTAGGGGGTGTTCCTCTTCGATATGAATGATACTAAGCTTTGTCATAGATGCTTGCTCGCATCCGAGCTATATACATCCCTGTAGCCATGTCTGTTAGCAAAGACCATCCTAACCTCAGCATGTGGCTACAGGTATCGTTCACACAGAACAGAGTCGTCGACATCTGGCGCGGAGGCTCGTCTTTTTTAGGCCACGAGACAGGCACCGCCAGTGGCCTCGGTGTCTGGCGCGAACATACCATCGGTTTCGACATCACGGGCCTGACGGAACTTCTGAGCTGCCCCCGTCAGTTCCGTAAGGTAAACCCTTACGAAGCCAAGTTTATCAAGCTGGTCCATCGTAATACTATCCGAACTGTGCATGTTACCGACTCGTACAGTGATGCGTACGACTTTAGCTGGCTGACCATTCAACGAGCGCACAGCGGTCTGAACATTGAATGGGGTAAGGGTGAGAAGGGAAGTTGGTTCGAGGATTTCTTCAAGAACGCCATTGCCTTCGGTTTAGGCTTTGTACCAGGTGTTGGACCTCTTCTCTCCATTGCGTTCAGTCTTGATTGGACAGCCGTCGTCAACTCTGATCGGTTCATGTACGAGCTGAGCCTGTGGGCACCGTCGGTCAGAATCCCAGAGCTTTTTGAGGAGGACGTGCGCAAGAACTCGGCCGAGATCAGGGCGCTTACCCATGAAGCTTTCTGGAATATGGGGCCTGCTGAGGCTCTGGCTGAGGCTAAGAAGCTTGAGGCGGAGGAGCAGAAGAAGAAGAAGGTTTCGGGAGAGGTTAAGTCTTACTTTCAGCTGGCGCATGAAGTGCTCCGCGTTGACGAGGCAAAGTATGATAAGGAAGCTGGCGCTGAAGAGGAGCCTGGCGAGGTTCTTGTGGAGGTGCCTCCTCAAGAGGGTCCTACTAATGGTCAGGTTGCGGGAGACAAGGAGTAAATTCCACAGCGAGCTTCTAGATTGAACAGCCCTGTCAGTGGGCCTTTCTAAGAGTCGTTTTTCACATGGTTTTGATAGAACGCGTAAGACCATGTTGAAAAGTTTCCATAAGTCTTGCGCCATTCGTCTGTATACTCTAGCCCGCAATTTAGCTGGGTGACCTATGCAGGCACCGGCTCCCTCAAAGAAAATCCCGAGTCTCAAGCGAAGCGTAGTAAACATTGTACTAAAATCGGGTTATTGCGGAATTTTACTTAAGCTTATCTATGGACCTACCTTATCCGGCAATTCTACATGCTCATCAACACCAGTCTCCAGAGTATCATCGATGCCAAGCATACCCCTCAGTCCGTTAGTCAGTACATTGTATTAACTTGGTTAGAATGCGGAGGTAATTGATAATGAAATCCTACTTGATGCTACGATACTTGACTGCAATGCGACGATCGGTCTTAAGTGATGAGCGGATTCAGAATAAGGCCCGATCAATGACCGAGGCCGATGCGATGGGAGCACAATGCGTCGTATTTAAGAGCTGGTGCTCCTATGAAGTAGCGTACTGTATCACCGCTGAGGCTTTGACGATCCTTTAATTTGCCAATATCCTTTTCAAAATGGCTCAACGAATTGTGGCTTTCGCGGCCCTGGTATCTGTTGTTGCAGGACAGTCAGGCGGTATACAGAGAGGTCTCCAGTATGGCGAGTACTGGGCACCTACCACCAAAGACTCTGACCTGGTCTCAGCCAATTTCCCTGATGTCAATATCAATCTCCGATCACCTGCTTTTCTGAACCCCGAGAAGATCCCTGCTCGCTTCTCAAACGGCACTGAAGGTCCCACTAATGATATTGAGCTCGGTCAGACCACCAATCTCAATGCCTCCAAAATCCTTGCTAATGTCACCAAGACTACTTTATTCGCAACCTTGCTCAGAAGCATGACTGGATGAGCTATAAATCCGCGGCTTTTCAATCGGAAGAAGGCCGTGCGATTCTATATGTTTTTCTGTCACTGCCAAATACCAACTCGAGTAGCGGCAAGCTTCGCATCTATCTTGTTGCCAGCCTCTACCTGAGGCATCTCGATCAGCTACGAAAAACTATTGCTCAGTCACAGAGTCCGATGCGATGGACCTCTGACTTTGGTAAACTGGACCTGGCAACAGCCGAGGCGAATTGGAGTGACTGCCAGACTCTGGAAAGGAGGCTACATGGTTCGCGGACGGTCCAGACGGGTAGTCGGTGATGGATGATGTTGCATCCCCTACGAATCAAGCACCTGGGCTAACCTGATAGAAACGCGAGAGGTAATCAAACAAAATACAGAAAAATATCACCGGGCATAATGTCAAGCTCAGGATCATGGGCGAGGGAATCACCGAGATTCGTTTGACATGAGATGCTACTTCAGTGACGAGAAACTGGCTCCCTACGTCTATTCGCATACACGAGCTAGGGATTCGGTCCAGAGGAATACTTAGCCGGAGCCAAGCATCTCAAGTCTCTTTCCGGCGTCTGCAAGAAGAATCTGTCATGATGTCTCAGCTGGGACCTGGGCATGGAAAGTTATCGATTACGGTGACCGATTGTGGTTACACCAGAAGTTTATCTACTACTGTAGTGAATCTTCTGACTCATGAACTCAATACCGCCACCAGCTTCTGACTACCCCAAACCTTCTTCCTGGGGCATGCATCGAAGGTCAATTCCTATATCAGCAAGGAGAACTTGGGATCAGGGAATCTTTCTCGGAACATCTTTCTCGGAACATTTAGCGCCGGCTCGGTGGGTGGATATGATCAGCATCAACTGGCGCTAATGCAATCGCCGAGGTGTTCCGAGACCTGCGCCACGTATGTCTAAGGTCATGGTGATAAACTTCCTGTTCCTCGTAAGAGGAAATCAGGTTTTCAACATCCCTTTCCGGCACATATCAAACTTCAGCTGAATATGTCGCTCTAGCCATTCCTCAGGCTAACTCACCTAGAGTTTTAAAATCGTAGTATTCCTGATACTGAAGTGACATTCCCCACCGTCTGACCCCACATTCCTCGGCTGGGGTAAGACTGATTGCGGTTGGTTGTTTGTTCACTTGCAGCTTCTGAGAACCATGACGAAATACGAGACGCAATGGTTAGAGGAGGTGTCTTTAAAATGGCATTTATTGTTTAAACAAGAAACCTCCTGGCTGCTGGTCCAGGTTCTGGACAGAAATATCTTTCCTTGGACGATTCCGCGACGCCACTACGTACCACCAACAATGACTTGGTCACGCCCAAAAGATTACACGTCCCGACCTATCGCCATTCTAGGCGGTGGTGTCTTGGGGCGTAGAATTGCTGCTTGTTTTGCAAGCGTTGGATGGCACGTCATCATCCGAGATCCATCTGAAAAGGCGAGGACAGATGCGATTGCTTACATCGACGCAAACATCACCGACTATCTCACCATATCCCATGGAGCAAAGGGATCATGGGAGGCGACCGAAGACTTCGGTGCAGCTGTCAAGGACGCCTGGCTTGTCTTTGAGGCTGTACCGGAGATTCTGAGGCTTAAGGAAGATACATTCCTGGCCCTTGAGAAGCAAGCGCCGTCGGACTGTATCCTGGCCTCTAATAGCTCGTCCTTTATGTCAAGAGAGCTTTTGGGTAAGGTCAAGGAATCCACCAAGGCTCGCGTGCTCAACACACATTTCATGATGCCTCCCCAGGTACGTCTATAGTGGCTGAGAGCCTGCGAATATTATTCATCGCATCGCTATCGGTTGACAGGAACCCGCGGTTTGAGAATAAAGTCTACATGCTAAAATGAAATTCTACTACTTGTACAGGCCCTTATCGTGGAACTTATGACATCTGGCAGCACTGCTGGTAACCTCTTCCCTTTCCTTTCGCAAGAGTTGACCAAGTGCGGGCTCAAACCTGTCACTACCAAAAAAGAGTCGTCCGGCTTCATTTTCAACCGTATTTGGGCATCTATCAAACGTGAGGTGCTAATGGTCATCGCGGAAGGCGTTGCTGATCCTCAGACCATCGACCAAGTATGGATGGATATGTACCAGTCGCCAACTGGCCCCTGCACTATGATGGGGTATGTCTGATACACCCCATCCCTGGTATAGAAATCAATCATTAACATCCGTCTTAGTAACCTGATCCCCGTCCCTATTACTTTGGTAAATATCCTTGTTCGTACATAAGTTCTGACATGAATTGTATAGACAGTGTTGGCCTCGATACCGTCGAGCACATAGAGGGGAACTATGTTGAGAAACGTGGCCTACCCAAGACGACCCTGGAGTGGCTGCACGAGAATTACATCGCCAAGGGAAGACTTGGAAATAAATCCGATCAGGGTGGACTATACCCTGTGTCGCCGTCTGGCGAGAAGACCAAGCTCCTCGTCCTCAACTTCTACCAAGGTGCAAGCCCTGGGGAACTGACGCCCGAGACTTACCTCTCTAGTGGCCAGATCCTGGAGTTCTCAGTTGAGAATAAAAACGCCCGCCCAAACGCGCTGGTCTCTGGACAGGCTGTCCCAGATGGCATCGACGTGTATGGCAACAGGATGTACTGGACTTGCATGGGCTACCCCCCTGCCAATGATGGGGCTGTCTATAGCGCCAAGTTAGACGGCAGCGATATTCGTACCATCATCCCTTGTGGCCACGCCCACACTCCCAAGCAACTGCACATCAGCCAGGAAAGCAAGAAGATCTACTTCTGTGACCGCGAAGGGCTCCGCATTCATCGATGTAACCTGGACGGAACAGGGCATGAGATTCTCGTTCAGACGGGGGATTTCTCTAAAGATCCTCAATTGGCCGCCGACCAGACCAACTGGCCTGTCGGTATTGCCGTGTCCGACAAGTTGGGAAAGATCTTCTGGACTCAGAAAGGGCCCTCCAAGGGCAACGGCGGCAGGATCTTCTCTGCTAGTATCGACATACCCGAAGGCAGCGACGCATCGTCGCGCGGGGACATTGACGTAATTGCGAAAGGCTTACCAGAACCCATCGACCTTGAGTTCGATGAGGATAACGGGGTGCTCTACTGGACTGATCGAGGAGAGATGCCACTCGGTAACACGCTCAACAAGAAGACAATAGTTGGACAGCCCCCGACTGCTGAAAGCAAGCTGGGAAGACAGATCATTGCTCAAGGGTTCGCGGAGGCGATTGGTCTGCGACTGGATAAGAAACACGATTGCATGTATGTCGCCGACTTGGCGGGAAGGTTGTGGCAGTGTAAGACCTACCCTGGCCCCAAGAAGAAGATCTACGAGTCCGCTGGACATGCGTATACTGGTCTTGCGATAGTTCGTGACTGAGTTAAGTATCATGGATCTCTTCTATTTGTGGGGGGATAGGGTATCAGCGATGCACTGGTCAATCAGGAGAGATTCGGATTATCAAAGTAGACAAATTTGGCTATGTATAATGTGTATCTAGTATTCACTCCTAACTAATAAGTTCTCTCTGCTGATTTAAGCTCTCAGCCACAAGTATCAACTGCAAACAACACTCCTAAGTATTCCCAATCTCGTTCTACACAGTCGCCAGATATCAAACCCGGAATCCCCAAGAGACAGGAATTGCGCGCCAAACGTAAGCAAGTATTATTCCTTTCCCTAAAGTTATTTTTATAAGTTATATTAATTTACTTAAGATATACCTAATGTTTTTTAATACTTAAATTTAAATATTATAGTAAATATATACTATTAGTATTAAAACTAATTAGTAGCAACTAATTTCTTTATATGTTTTTATAGTAAAAATAGCTATTTTAATAAATAATAAAGCTTAAGTATAGTAAAGGTAGTTATACTTGTATTATTATATATTAATAGTACTAAACACTGCATTTTATATATAAATTAAAAGGAAGTTACTAGGCTTAAGATATATATTTTATTTAAACTGATTTTCTATATACTAAAAAGTTTTAAGTATTTATTAATAAGGCTATTAACGTAAATAAGGCTTAGAACAAGGAAAGGTTAGGTTATATAACTAGGAGAGACTATAATAGACGTAACTTAGTGCTAATCCTGAAAGCTTGATTAAATAACAGAATATACATATTTACTTCGGTTTAACAGAACCCCAAGCGTCACATGCAGTACCACTCAAGCACGCAAGATACGACAACATAGCTATGTCCAGTCTCACCAAGTTAACGCCACCAAGTTAACGCCACCACTTCGTCGCCAGGCCCTGACTTATAATTATTTTAATTCTCTCGAGAAAGTGTCCCTTCTAGAATCCCGTCGAGAGTACCTGGTCCAGCATGTCGACAAAGTAGTCAGCGGACTGTTGCGTAATGCAGAGCGGCGGTTTGATCTTCAGCACATTCTGGTGATCGCCGGTGGGTTGCATGATGACTCCCAGTTCCAGCAGCCGGTTGCAGATGGCCCTGGTCTCCTCCGTTGCCGGTTCCAGGCTGGTGTGGTCGCGCACAAATTCGAGGCCCAGGTAAAGGCCATCGCCATGCACGGTGCCTATGAGGGGGTGACATTTGCCCAACGCCTGCAGCCGCGACTTTAGGTGGGCACCAACGATCCGCGCATTCGCCTGCAGCTGCTCCTCTTCGATAATGTCCAACACCGTGAGTCCCACCACTGATGACAGAGGTGATCCACCAGTAGAAGAGAAAAAGTACCCCTGGCTACGGTATCGATCAGCAATAGCGCGGCTGGTAATTACAGCGCCTAACGGGAAGCCACCGCCAATAGACTTAGCCACGGCCACAATATCGGGCACAACATCCTGTTGTTGGAAGCCCCAGAACCAAGAGCCCAGACGGCCAAACCCCACCTGGACCTCATCGGCAATAGTAACTCCGCCCAAATTGTGTACTGCCGTATAGACCTCGCGCAAGTAGCCGTAAGGCAGCGCTATGCCGCCGGCGTTGCCATAGTAAGTCTCGCTCAGGAAGGCGGCCGGCGCGCGGCCTTCGGCGGCCAACGACTGCAAACGTGCCACCGCGTCAGCGGCATAGTTCTTCGCGGCCTCGGCTCCACGATAACGTCCGCGGTAGGCATTGGCAGCCTCGACGGTGTGCACCCAGTCGGGCCGTGTCTGCAACGCGTGCGGATTGTCGGCGATCGACGTGGAAACGGCATCGCTGGCATAGGTCCAACCGTGGTAGGCCTCAGCCATAGCCACCACATCGTGACGCTGAGTGGCCGCTAGCGCCAGACGAATGGCTAGATCGACCGCCTCAGAGCCCGAGTTAACAAAGAAGACCGTATCAAGCGGATCAGGCAGTTGAGCGGCGAGCCGTTCGGCGTAGCGCGTGATGGCGGCATAGTGAAAGCGCGAATTGGTATTAAGCAGTCGGGTCTGCCGTGCGACAGCCGAGGCAATGCGAGGATGGGCGTGGCCTACCGAGGCGACATTGTTGACCATGTCGAGGTAGACACGACCGTGGACGTCCATCAAGTATTCGCGCCAGCCCCGTTCGATCTGTGGTGGACGGGCATAGTAGTGCTCCTGTACCTCTGCCACCACTGCTTCGCGCCGTTCCAGCAGACCTTGATCGTCCACATCATTTGTGGGCGGCGTCACGCCCAGCGCTGCGGTTGCATCTCCAATCACCACGCTCCACCCAGGCAGATCAAAGGCAGGGATCGCGGTTGGCACATTGACTGGATCAAGCGCGGACAGCAGCACGTCAATGCGGCTGCCGGCTGCAACTGTCGCTACTCCCACGGGCAGAGCCGTCCCACCTTGTCGTACATATAGATTGGCAGGTATTTTAAGGGTGGCCGCAGCGGCGAACCAGGCGGCCGCCGAAGTAGGGACCGTGGAGGGTAGGCTTGGTGTCCGGGCTGGGGCACCCAGCAGCACTGGTCGCAAGGCCGGTAGCACGACCATATCAGCACCCTGGGCCAGTAAGTGCTGTGCGGCACGCTCTATCGCATCATTCTGAAGCCAAGCTCCCTCGTCAGCCAACGTCGAGAGAGTAGAGGCATCTAGAACCACCGCCGATCGTGGCGCTGCCAGGATCGACTTGCCGCTCCAGCGCGGTGCTATGGCGTCGGGGCGTCCCAGCGTATGGCGTATCTGGGCAGTAACCACCTCCAATGGCACCTCAGTGGCGCGACGGAGGATCGTGGACTCGCGGTCTAGCGCTCGCTTGGCATACTCATTATCAACGTCGAGACGCACCTGTTGACGTCCACTGAGCACCAGAACGACCCCACGCAGGACCACCAACGGCCATAGCGCGGTAATCTCATCATCACTGAGATGGCGTCGTCGGTTGAATGCGGCGATAGCCGGCAACACGGTGCGGTAGCTGGCATCGGCGTGGTGTAGCATCGAGGAAACGGTGATGGCAATCTCTGCCACCGCCCACGATTCAATCACATCGCCAAAGTCGATCACGGCATCTGGGAGGCTGAGGACATTGCCATCCGGACGCAGGACGTTATCGTCAGTGACGTCAAAGTGGCCCAACTGACGTGGCAGGCGATCTGATATTGGGCGTAGCAACGTTAACGCGTGTTGGCTGGCTTCGGCGGTAAGCGCTCGCACGTCGACATCGAGCTCAGTGGCGGTTATGGCGTCGATGACCCGTTCGGCATGTCGTAGATCCCACTGCAAGGTACGTCCCGAAGCAGGATGCGTCTCAGTGGCCAGGGCCACACTGACCGCGGCTGATAGCTCGCCCAGCCGTTGCACCACGGCCGGGCTGAGGTAGTGTGAGCCAGTCAGTGTGGTACCTGACACGAAGGAGATGATGCGGCAGTGTAGACGTCCCTGACTGGTCTGCCACCACCCCGACATGACACCCCGCGGTCCCTCAATGACGTGAGGGATACGCAGGGATGGTTCTGCACGGGCAACGGCAATGGCGGCGGCATCCTGCATCTCAATCTCCAAACCACTAAAGACGGGGTTGCTGATCTTCAGCACGCCTAACGGCTCGGTATGGGCGGCAGTTAGGACGAGAAAGTTCTGGTCCTGCTGGCTGCCGAGCGGCCGCAAGTTGGCAGTAATGCCAAACTCTTGGTGTAAGAGGGCACATGCCTCTTCGAGAGGCAGCATTGGTGTGGGTAGTTCAACATGGGAAAAGTAGTCGAATGTAGTCATGATGATTCACCTAGTACTACAGAGAGTCGTCAGTTATCCAATGCTGCTGGATGGCGTTAAGTGAAGTATAAATGCTCCCCAGGTCTCTGTGCTAGCTTGTATAGCGGTAGCAGAATAGGAAGGTAAAATGCATAAATAAGATATCGTATATGTTACCCTATTTAGGGTTAGTGTAGAACTACAGTCCTTTTATATGGCTCACTTTTGGTAAAAGTGGAAATTTACCACTGCCTATTAGCTTGTACCCCTGCTAGTTTCTCTTTTACTGAAAATAGGATAGTGCTTTAAATCCCCTGCCTGTTTTTATTTTATTTTTTTACTTAAAAGTGCCTGAAAAACCTTTTAGGCAACTATTTATAATGTATCGGGGCCCTAATAATAATTGACATCAAATATTCATCAGGCTATATGGTGCTTGGCTCTGTTCTTGCACTTCCAGATTTGCCTGAACCATTAGGGAATCAATCGACTCAAAACAACGCTGTGCTGCCTCATTTTTCCTCCCGAGCTTTTTCAACAAGCCGTGCGCCTTGAATGCTGCCTTCTTGGCATCTCCCACGGTGGTGGAATGCGCGCTACCTAACACGAAGAAGATCAAGAAGCTAGCTGAAAGTGCTAGGGAGGAGATGTAATACCAAATGGACTCATGGAGGAACCCTTGATCATCCATGCGTTGGAGTAGCCTACGACGTACGCTTGTTAGACAGAAGATTGTAATTACGGCTACGGACAAGGCAGGATATCGTCAGGCGCAGGTGATATATGTAAAATGAGATAATGAAACAAAGAAGCCCTCACCATATAGTTTGCATGGCGGCAGTAATACACTGCGAGCCGTATGTATATCCCTCCATGCAGAAGTCATGGTCGCCCGCTTTGCGTGTCAGATGGTGCAAGAATGGCCGGTGAAGTGCCATCTGTGTTGCCGCATACGAATGACGAATCGCCAGCTGTGCATGCAGAGCCCGCTTCACAGTAGGAACTTGGTCAACGGGCGGCAGGCTATTATACCACTCAGTAAGCTGCGCATTCAGCGAAGCAATGTCCTGACTCGTCAGCTTGTAAGTCCTGCTGTTACTATTTAGCGCCATGCCCTTGCCGAAAGGGTTTCGACGCGTGTGTATCTCTCCCATAATGGCCATCATCTGACAACCGACGAGAGTTTCGGCCTCTGGTGTATGTGGATTCTGTCGTGCGAAAGAAATGCCATGGTCCTTGAAGTTCTCGTCCCTCAAGGGGAGGATCTGGTCAGGGTCTACTTGGTTGAAGAGCTTTGGAACCCCCAATGTGCTGGCGATATAGCTATCGATGGCGTAGAGCAACGAGAAGACCTGCCGACGCCGAAACATATGCTCGGCGGGTAATTGAAGACCTGGACCTAAAGATGGGCCCGACACATGCAAGCCTATGCGTAGCGCGGTGGCCACTCCGATCGACAGCCGTGTGTATGCTTTGGACAGCATGCAGTTTGATGCCAAGAACAGAGCCTGGTATATGATGGCTCTTAAAATATCCAGACTGCACAGGTCGTCCAGTTGGAGCATTTGAAGGCTTGACTGATAAAATCCCCATCTGTCATTCATGTTAGCGACGGCCCTGCGCAAAATCTACCTGCGATGTAGCCATAGTAATAAGGGATTAAGGTTCTCCTACCCCTGTAGTATAGCGTCGCGCTTTGGATATGCCTCCGCTGTGCTCTGTTCATCTGCACCATAACGCTTGGCGAATCCCAGCAATGCAAATACCAGCGCCAGGAAGGCCCGATCACGAGGATCAAGCTCGTCCCGCGACTTAGCATGTACTCTGACGAGCCGAGCAAAGAAAGTCTCGCGGTCAATACACTCGTGACATGGCAGAGCTTCTTCAATAGCTACGTAGCAAAGTCGCTGACACTCTGCCAATTCCGGTAGATCAGCCGTGAGCGACATCGCCTGTTCACTGGGAAAAGGCGCAGTGTCCTTGGAGAAGGCCTCAGCCAGGATCTGACCAGATGAAAGAGGAGCCATGATGTTAGCAAGGCTGTCGCACTTATCTCTCACGATCCGCAGGACGTTGAGGCTCGCGAATGCCCCGTGATAGGTTTCGGACCCGTCGAAGGTAGACAGTAGGTCATCCATGGGTCCGATGAGCGTATCAATAGCGTCTACGGCTCCTGGGAGGGGTTTGCTCGAACTAGCTGGTACGGTTGCCTCGGATAGACCCACGGATGTACGCGCATGGTCATTATTGCGTGGAGCCAAGCCGGCCAATTGAGCCTCCAGGTCTGCCACCCTGGACTCAAGATGACGAATGTAATCGAGAGGTTTGATACGGGCACTCGTGCTTCCATAGGTGCAACTATTGGGCAAAGTGCGAATTAGCCATAATCGGACAATTTACTAGCTCCGTCGATATCAGGGGGTATCACCAGGGTAATGGCCTTACATGACGTTACCCGCATAGCAGCGCTCACAGGGTTGTTCGCCGGAGCACTTTAGCTTGCGCCGTTTACAGGTATCGCAGGCTGACATAACCCGCGACACCCATCTGATGGATCTCGGCTCGGTAGCCATACTGTCACTACGACGTTCTGATCAGTGAGAATGAAGTTCCAATGTTAACCAAGTATGTTTATCATTATCAAGCAAGACCAGGGAAGGATACGTCAGCATAAATCAACCGAAGTCGGGGTTATGGGCATGTGACTGGCCACGGGCTGGCACGCTAATACCGGAACGTAATAGCCCTTGAGACAAATGGTTGCTATACATGGGTTTACAGTAACTTGGTTCAACAAACAAGGTTAACCCTAAACTTTATATTCGGCAATAAGAGAGATTTCACTATATAACCGTCTATTATGGAATAGTACAGCTTGGCCTGTCTTCAGTGGACACAGACGGGATCTGAAAAGTTGAAGATCTTAACTAAGAACATCAAGATCGATTGCTTCCGGTTGTAGCCTAGACACAAAATATCGGGGCATACTGTATAAGCGAGATCGCGCTTGTTGAGTTTTAAGCTTAGCCTGCCCTCGGCCCCCCTCGGTGGTTGCATTAGGGCGGCCGGAGTTCTCCACACAATGACATCGCCCAAAGTCATATGGATGAGGAGTACCCATCAAGACAGGATGAGACTCTCAGGAGGCACTTGTTTATAATCCTTCTACCTCAGCTCCTATTCTTCTCTAAGAATTGGGAATTTCATCAGCCTCCAGCATCAACCTTGATTCATCGACACAGTCTGCTCCCTTAAGATGGTTTCACTCGCTGCCCGCATTTTCCGGTTCTACCTCGTCTGGATTCGCCGCAGTCAGACACAGTTCCTAACCGCGAGCAATATGCGTGCGCATATCCAAGCCCAATACATCCACCCACAGAGCTTTTCACCACCTCAGTCCCTCGGTCCCGACATCGACGTTGAGCGCGTTGATGTGAACGACTGGCCTCTGTACCGCATTTCATCCTCGCCATTCTCCCCCAAAGTGGGAGACGAGGATAACCGCCCTGCGATGCTGTACTGCCACGGCGGCGCCTGGGTCAATGAAATCGTGACGCAGCATTATAAGCTTGTGGCGCAGATTGCTAGGGACACAGGGCTTGACGTGCTTGTCCCTATCTACCCTCTTATCCCTCGACCTGCGGCCACTGCCGTGCAAGTCGTCGCGGGATTGCACGAGATCATGACCCAAATCAAGCAGCCCATTGTGAGCATCGGCGGTGACTCGGCGGGAGGCAATTTGGTATTGTTGCTTGCGCAGCATCTCGTGCGCGTGAAATCGGATCTCATATCGCTGGTCAGGTCACTCGTTCTGATCTCGCCTGTGCTGGATTGTACCATGAGCCATCCCGAGACCAAAAGGTTGGTACCCGACGACCCGTGGCTCAGCCCCGACGGTATACGCGTGGTCGGGGATGCCTGGAGTGGAGGTTTGGCGCGTTCAGATCCCAGGGTCAGCCCGCTCTTTGGCGATATTGCAGACTTGCCTCCAATCTTACTCTTCTCTGGAACGCACGACATGCTCTGCGCAGACGCAAGACGTCTTAGCGCTCGGTTCCGTAATGACGCGACATCCACGGATATGTATACCTGGGAAGAGGGAAGTGTTGAGCTGGAGAGGTTTAAGTATGTAGAGGTAGAGAAGATGATTCATGTATGGCCGCTTATGCCGTCACCAGAGGGCGCAGAAGCACGAAAGGTAATAGCAGAATTTATCAGAAAGTATTTATAATCATGAGGTAGGCAGTCAACGGAGTATTTAAGCATCCTTAGTTTTACATATGGATAACCTTGAATCAATAATAGATCTAAGTACTACAATGCTCTCCAAGACGGCAACTCAAAGGCATCCTGACTCGTGCAGGTACGAGGGGTCCGCCCTCTAGAAATCCACACGCTGGATCGCCGAACTCTCGTCCTGAGCGTGATATAGCTTCTCATTAATTTCAAGGCCAGCCTCCCGGAAAACGTAAGCTAAATGAACTATACTATAGGGTTTGGCTTAAGGATATTTATAGATATATAAAGAAGGCGCCCAAGCGGCGAGACCACGAGTTATAAGAGGAGGTTTTCCGTAATACTGGGGGGCCTTGGCCCAACTGAGCATATGTGTTCCCCTTCGACTTTGGGGTTGGAGCTTCCTCTCTGTATACAAACAGCAGAGGGGGCCCCTGGAACTTCATGAACCAACTTTCCAACCAGGCAAGGGTTACTCAACGTGAAGTTGAGGGCTGCCAAACACCCAAGAAAATGGGCGGATAGGGTAGCAGCAACTATCAATGGCTGCATCGAAGACGGATCGGATGTCCGGCGCAAGCAACTCGATACCCAGCTTGCTGAGGGAATAAGTCTAGCTGAGGCCATGACCCTGCAGATCAAATATGTGGGGGAGTTGTCTCAAATAGGGAAAGAATGGAGATCAAGGGTAATCTTGTGTGCCTCTCAGACCCAAGAAGAGAATATGTTTGCCTACAGATCATTTCCTTTACTAGTTAAGTTGCTTGTCGTTGAGTTTGGCCAGCCTAACGACAGTACTAAGGGTCTTGGCCAAGTTGTTAATGCGGAATGGCGAGTTGAAAAAACCCTGGACTGTTTGGTTCACAATTCCTGCCGTCCTAATTGGTGCTTAGTCCAATGGCAGAGACACAAACTTCATCGCCGCGTTGGGGAAAAACGGGCGGGTTCTTACTAACACCAACACCAGTGGGCTTTGCATAACAGTTAACCAAGATACAACCAATATTCGATAAGTAGACCGTGCCAACTTACAGTTCCAGTGGGATAACATCGCCAGGCTGCAGTCCTTGGCACTCAAAAAGAGTCTTAATCAAGGCCGGGATGGAAAGGATAAGACGTTCGGCAGTAAAGCTTTGCCTGAGCTCACCGTTGGCATGGGTCTCGACCTTCAAAACAGGTTGCAGTTCAGCTTTCGAGGCAGCAACAGGGCCCTGTCTGTACAAGAGAGTTAAATTATGAGCCATGTTTGCACTGACCATAGTTTGGACTTCATTTACAATAAGACAGACGGCATGGGAGGAATTTACAATGATTGCCACGCGTCGTCATCTCATCGACAATGGAGTAGCCCCAGACGTAGCCACATGCGTCGGCCTCAGTAGCGCGGCACCCTGTATTGCTAGTAATGGCCCTTATCTCTCCCTGACAATCCAGAGTCTGTGAGAATTGGTCATGAGAAAGTATAGGATCCCCATGAGTGATGATGAACGTAGCCCTTTTGACAAGATGACTGGATGGCTAAGTTAGTCTGTTTTATTAGAAATGCCATTGCTGGAAGTTTTAAATTCCTTGCTATGGTCCTTGTAATTCCTGCCTATAATTATAATGTCTTGGCCAGAAAAGAATGTTAGTAGCTTGATACTTTTGGCCGATAGCATTTTACCATAAGGAATCTTTTGGGGTGCACCTGTTGCTACTTGGTAAAGGACCCTCACAGGGGTTTGAGAGGTAAAGCATAGAGTCTAGAAGTTATCATTAGCCAAGTCATAGTGGTTAATAATGGAAAAGCCCTCGGTGAGATGGATGCAGGTAGCGTATGCATAATGTTGGAGGTAGAGCTGAACAGGGCAGCCGCTTGGGATGGATTCGCTTGAGTTGCTCAGAACAGGATGACATGGCTTAGAGTCCCTTTACTGTTGGCCCGTCGCTCGCGATCAGGGACAACTTCTCTGCAGATGTCTAGCAGGGAAAACAAGCAAATAGCAAGCATAACAGCGTGTGGCCATGTTGAGGAACGAGGGCACCTGCCCCCCCCCCCCCCCCCCCCCCCCCCGTGGTGATCGGCCCTTTGCTAACCCTTCACTACTCGGTCTGTTTTCCTTTGCTACGCGTCGTATACTACCAGACTTAGGCCACCTTAGTGCAGCACTCCCCAGCCAAGGAATAAGGAATCCTTCTCATTTCCAGCTTCCGTATCCACGCTCATAGAGTCTAGACCCTAAATGTCATAATGGCCGTGCTGATCCTTTTCGACTTTTCGGCGGCATGTGTCAGTATATCGTCGATAGTCTATCAAGGTGCAGCTAGAAGACTGCCTCCTGCAGAGTCACCGCCGATGCCCACAATAGGCTGCTTGACGTGGGCCATGACTGCTATCCGAAGCATGTATAATGTCGCGCCGGAACGCGGAATGAATGTCACCTGCCTATTGCTTTCCAACGTCATGTTGAGAGGAATGAAAATTTGTAAGTCTCAGCTGATGCTTGTATGGGTGACCTCTAGGGTGGGAAAATATACGAGCATTAGTAAATTGCATTACTGCATGGGCCTGAGATAACGAACTCGCTGGTTCCTTCTGGGGTGCTGATACCAGGGCCATTGTTATGTTCTCAAGCTTGGACTGTGGTCCCTTTAGCCGTTATTGGTTTCTGTATGAGTAAGTGGCTGGCTGAGGTGTGACCATCCGCTCCACACTACCACGAACCCGATTCCGGGGCCCCGTTCCAGAAAAAGGTCTCCCCGGAATTTCCGATACCACTGAGCAGTACTCCTTAGTCTTATCACCATATTGAATTACGGCATTACGCAAGTTCATTTTAACTGTCACTTGGGCTTGGATCAACTCCCACTCGGTCGCCGGCAGTAGGGTCCCCTCAGTACCTTACTGTAATATGCAGTACCCTACTGTAATATGCAAGGCATTACAAAACAAACAGTGCTATACCAATTCTAGCAAGAAAGCTTGAAGCGCTGCCAGGGGCGTAAATCACCTTGGCAAGGGGGCGAATCCCATCTATGTCGGTAACTTCCCTCACCTTTATCTTGGCTACGCAAAGGCTTCATGTGCCAAGAGATGCTCTCACCCAACAGTCGAATATTATGCAACGTGGGCATGAATCACAAGATCAGGCTCTTATTTATTCATATATATATGGCAGCAACATAGAAGCGCAAAATGACTGAACGGTTGAAATCAGTTTATCTCAAAGGTAAGATGCGTCAACTTCTCGAAAGGCCATGCTTAAATGAGCATAATTTCCACATGATAACAGTTACAGTATCCTGGTGTAGCTAATCATCAAATATCAATTGATACATACGTTGAGTGACGCTATACTTCATAACTATGTCGCATCGGCATTCCTCTACGACGGCTAAATTCTTACAGCCAAGCTCGAGACCGTGCAAATTAGGCCGCTCTCATCTCGGCAGCTGCCTTGAATGCCCTTGCAACTGGTCCTCTGTGTTCTATAGAGCTCTCCGATCCTGACCTGCAAAGTCCGTGTTAAGCCCGTCTACCTGCAGAGCCGATTGCCGACACTAATGAACGCCTCCGCATTAACAAAAGAGGCTCTCCGCGTTATCCGTCTTCCCTTCACGAGGGACGTTGGTGTGTTTACGGTCACGAGTTAATTCGACTGTAAGCAGACATACTGTCTTTCCTGATAACTTTGCTCGATTAGGAAATCATTAGAGTTAAGTGGTTTGTGCCGCTATACGACAAGCTTGGATAAGGGGGGTTGGGGGATGATCTAGCCTACACCCTAAATAGACTATCGTATGATTCCCTCATAACAAAAGTTCCCCGATTGTTTGCCGCAAATACAGCGCTTACTAAGTACTCTGTTTGGCATTGTCTTACAGGAGTTTTGTAAGATGGTTTCTTCAAGAGTGTCACAAGCTTCCACTACCGCCAAAACTAAGACATGCTATGTGGTGACTGTGTCCCTTGCATGAGTTAGTTGTGGATGTACTATCTTTACCGCTGAAGTTGGCGCGTCGTGATCTGCAAATTCGAGACTGTCAAGATGGTGATAGCTCCTTGGCTCGTGGCATCGACGATCGTTCTCGAGTTGTGGCGTAATTTGGAAACACGGGCTTGAGCGAGGTCTGATGGACCCACAAGACGTGTTGCGAAACTTTTTGCACCAATTGTAGCTGAGCGTGGTTGAGAGGCGGTGCAAAGCCCTCAGTTTTGGTTTGAGCTGTGTTGTTTACAGTTGATTCTGGCTAAA
The DNA here is from genome assembly GCA_024047395.1 of Fusarium circinatum. NCBI lineage: Eukaryota > Fungi > Ascomycota > Sordariomycetes > Hypocreales > Nectriaceae > Fusarium > Fusarium circinatum. The sequence goes on from CM043928.1 coordinate 1,776,219, forward strand.
AGTCAATATAAACTTGCGCTTGCTTCACCTCGTTCCTTTAATTATACTCTTGGGTATTGTGGCTGATCGAATAGGAATGACTAGCTTCATGAAGTTCAACAACGGTTGGATCCTGAAGTATGTAGAGAAATTTCGTATTTAAATTTTAGAACTTGGACTCCTCCACGTGCTAGATACAGTCCTCAGTTTACAAATGCTTACAGATGAAAGAATTTTAAATCCAATTTCGCCGTATCTGATATTTAGAGGGGACGTCCAGTATTACTTTATGCACTCATCAGCAGCCTGGTCTTGTTCAGACACCAATCCATATCCACAACCAGTATGTCACTAAGTCTTGTTGGGATCTCTCCAACAAAAGACCGAAGATTACATCCACTGTATCGTCAATGCAGCAGTAACTGGAGCAATGAGCGTTCTTCGAATGCAGATGCTTATGTTTCTGAGTCCACCAATTTCTTTACGTTTCTTTACTATATGCAAAAGTGGAAAGATGCCCACCTCGGTATGTTTGATAGCTACAGAACATGTTTTTTATAGCAATTAGGTATCACAAATGGGGACTAACACAAATTAATACCAGAAAGCTTTGTTCAACCAGTCGATGATCAACCGGTTGTCCACTACACATCATCTAAAGCCGGTAATGAGCTTCCGCTTATTACAGTTCATAGTGCATTTGACCCTGCATCCTTTCTTCTCCAGCTTGCCAGGGGACATAACTTGGGCATTTTTGGCCTCCAAGACAGAAATAATACATCTGTACTGGTACCAACAGAAAGAAGAAAGGCATTGCCAAGCTCGGAAGGGCAACAAGATGAGTCTGTTGGGTCCGAAAGCAACAGGGCTACGCTGTACAAGACAGCAATGAAGGCTTCCATAGTTAATCCAGGCCAAGTATTGATCAAAGACTTGAGGACCCGAAATGATTTCAAAGGTAGAAATACTGCCACAGTGAGACCGCGGTATATATCTATTCGAGGACAGACAAGAGAGTGCGGTACGTTGTCAGGCCCTCTCGAGCGTAGTACTCTATCTCGCGTCAGCTTCTAACGACGTATCATTTGAATTTAGACAAATGAAGATCCGGAAGTGACAAGGTCTCTTCAGAGCTGACGGACGCAACACGGGCTCTCGCTTGCCTGCGCACCTTTACTCGCTGCAGTCTCACGGATAAACCCGAATTGATGGAGCTCTTCGACCAGTGGCTTATCTATGCAGCGGAGAAGATTGGAAACGAATCAGAAAAACAAAAAGTCATGAAAGCTCAACTTGTCGCTGCAAAGGATGAGATCAAGTCACAAGGGGTCATTGTCTCAGGCCTGCTACGTGAGCGTCACAGTGTTCACATAACACCCGATGACTCAGCGTTGGTATTAAGCTTGAGGGAGACCATAGAAGATATGAAGAAAAGGGAAGCCAGCATGAGCCGCCAAAACGAAAGGCTCCGGACTAAGCTTGCAGACCGGAAAAGAACGAGCTATAGTACCTTCCCAAGTTCACAAAAGTCTATACATAGCCAGGATCAAAGGAGTTCAAAACACACTGCATCAACACATTCCCTATCACCATCAAACAGATTGTCATATCAGGTATGTATCTGTGGTCTTCCCAATACGCCAGGCGCTTATTAATTACGTTACACAGTCCATTCCCACCTCCTCAACCTCACTACATTCAGAAAACGAAAGGAGTCAGGGTTACGAATCCGAATCGGAACACAAACATAAATCCCGACAGGCCGTCAAGGAGCATCTATCGCAAGACCAAGCACAGGTGACCCAGGTGCTCCGGAAGCAGCTCAAAGCTGAACGACAGCTTATATCAGCATTGGAAGAAGCAGTAACTGATTTGGAGGCGCACGTCAAAGAGTTGCTAGCGGAGTGTCGACACTGGAAACAACAGTCAACCAAGTTACAAACAAAGGTTGACGAGTACAAAAGTATGTATACTGCACTGTATTGTAGACTACTGCTAACCGAGATAACGCTAGATACCATCGCATTACACAAAGTCAACACTGGGGACTATAGCGCTGTTGATAACTGTCAGAGAACACTTTCGGAGCGGATGCAATTCTTCAATAAACGACGTCACAAAAGAAGGGGTTTTAATTGTTTATAGAGTTCTATAGTCTTTTACTAGCGCTCTTTTTAGATCTGGAGCATGCATACAGTACAAATGTGATGTGGAGTATACTAAAGGTTCTGGCCGTCGAACTCTAGAACTCTATCGGCATCCCCTTGGACTAAATTAGCGTCCCAATAGACTCTAATGGTTATTTAACACTATTGGCTACTTACCTTCTTTATATTTAAAACCTTTATAGCTTAATAAAGCTTTATTTAACTAAAAACCTAGTCCTAAATATAACTAAATCTCTAATAAATAAACTCTTTTGCTTAATATTACTAGCCTATTTAACTTTTTCTTTATAGTTATTACTTACTGCTTAACTTATTATAAATACCTAGAGTTTATCTTTTCCTATAAGTTTACTATATTATATACTTAAGCTAGGTTTTACCTTACTTTATTAATTACTATTATCTTATTATTTAGTAGTACTTTTTTCTTATTTTAAGTAATATCCTTTTAGTATCTAAGATACTTATATCTATAGATATAGATATTATATATAAAGTAAATAAGGCTTATAAGGACTATATCCTTAATATAAACTTCTTAAATCTTTTTATAAAGCCTTTTATAGCTACTATAGCTCCTAAGCCCTTATAAAAGATTTATAGGTAGGTTAGTAGTATTATATAGTATAGGATATATTAAGAAGTAAAGAAGTAGTATAGGCTACTAGCTAAATAGTTATTATATAGTTATTTTAAAAGTTATTTTAAAAGTATTATTTTAAGTTAATAAACTTACTTTTATTAAGTATTTTACTTTATATATATTTTATATACTTTAAGTTTAATTATTTTTATAAAGAAATAATAGTACTTATTTATATATTTTTAAAGTTAGTTATTAAAATATTAACTTTTTAACTAAAACTAAGATCCTAGGTAATAATAAAGGTAATAAGTATTTTACCTATATGTATTTATTAGTATTCTTTACCTTTATACGCTGGAGGCTAAAGCCTCTTTAAACTACCTATAACCTTACTCCCGGCTACTTACCTTGTGTCGTTGGCATCCCTCCCCGATTTACACGATCGGCGACCCCTTCCGACTTTGCCTACATCCCCTTCCTGTTGATATGATTCTACGTAAGACCTCGGGGCTTGAATACATGGTGTTTAGTGTCTCTGTGTTAGCGAAGAAGAGCCGAAGCATCCGAAGACGAAGAAATGGGAAAAGACTAGCTTTCGTTCTGTCATTGTGTGAATGGAGTCTTGTTAGCTGCCTACTCTTATCTTCTGTCATCTCTGCGCGTCGGATATACTTTTTACCCGAGCCTAATAACAACAGAGCGGCAAACAAATGATGTGTATTTCAACGAGCGTAGTTTGATTGGTCTGGACCTTGTGGTTATTGGCGATTAACCAACCCTTACTAAGATAACCTACAGCCGCTCCGATACTAAGTGACTGGCACTTGTAACTGAGTAGGAGGCAGCGTTGAATCAATACCGTTACCGACAGATTGTTCGTAAGGCCCTTTCTTCACTACTAAAAGATCAGTCGTGATGTCCCAAACGCTCACAGCGGTTTTAAGAGGAATCTCGATTGTTACCTGCCTTATCTCGCCGGCTGGAACAAATGGTAAGTGGGTCACTTTGGCTTTTTAACAGAGCACCTGACTACAGATGGTGCACGACAGCTCGCGTAGACCTGCATTTCCTGTCTGCTTCTGCTTGTGGCAGCCTAGTTATTGCAAGAAGGTACGGTGACGAGTATGTTCGTGTCGATTACCCTGCCTCTTATCTGCACATTTGGTTGTTTTAAGATGAAGGACGCATACCATAGAACAAAACCGAAAGGGCATTGAATCTTTCCCCTGGTCTTCTAGTAGAAGCAAGATCCAAGAAAGATATATTCATCGTAATGATTTGTGCTGGCTTCGCCTGGGTAACTGAGAAAGGATGGACTGTCCTCGATAGCGCAAGGCCAGGGTTGATAGATCTGACAGCTGATGCTCACCCCACGCGCCTGACACGCATAAGACATGGGAGCTTCCCAGCGAACTCCCCCTACCCTAGACTATATTTGTAGTGTGTGGCCTAATACATTACCAAGGTACCAGGTTTACATCACAGCAACTTGATCTCAAGAACCAGATATGGGAATGCCAAACTGAAAAACTACAACCGCATTCTTGTTTACTGCTGTAACTGCGAATATGAAGCCAGAGTTTAGTCAGGAGAGATGAGCTTGATGAAACTGTCGAGGAAGTCGGACAGTGAGACCAGTTCTGCCAACAAAGAGTTCTCTCCAATTTAGCTGCTCAAACGCTATGATATGACGCAACGACAGTAGAGAATCCACTGTAAATAGCCTAAGAGTAGAGCATAAAGATACTGCTATTCTCTCAGGCTATCTTTACTTCGAATAGGTCCCTAAACTCCTTGATTATTGAGCTCTCGAAACGATTATCAATACGTGTATACCCCTGGTAAGTCAGTAAATTAAGTCTCTGTATTATTATTACGCGTATCAAAGCATACCCGCAGACACCTTCTTGAAGTCCGCAACGATCCGATCCTAACTAGCCCTACCCATCAATTTAAGCACCAGAAAAGCAGGCTGTATGATGTACTGGTAACTGTATACATTACCTTCGTCGCGCTTAAGTTTCTCATTTATCTTTTATTCACTCACGGACCTTGCTCATAGAATGGCTAATCTGCAAAACCCAACTGTCCTGATCATTGGTGCTGGCTCAATGGGGCTTGTCATGGGTTACCATTTGAGCCTTGCAGGCGCCCAGGCCACACGCCTTGTTCGCCCTAAGCGCGCCGAGGAGCTCAAGAGCCCTCAGTTTCTGTCCCGGCTCGACACACAAGACATCCACGAATTCAAAAGCTACTCTTATTTTACGGGCCCATCCTCGATACTCTCCTCTACCTATGATTGCATACTCATAACGATTGATGGGGAATCCCTGCAGAGCGAGGAAGGCGAAGGACTTGTCAATATAATCGGACAGGTATCCCGTGACAAAACCACCAAATTCATTGTTGGTAGTGTTTTCCTGGGTGCTAGAGATTGGTTTTGAGAAAAATCTGGTCTACCCCATGGTCAAGTTACCAGCGCTGGCTTGGGAATGGTAGCATACTCTGGCAAGACGGCAAACCTCCACGTTTATCCCCCGGCTGATCCTGAGCTTGTAAAGAAAGTCGATGTGGCATATGTGGATAGCATGGGAAACGGCTTTTTCTTGGAAGACCACGTCACCTCGATTTCAACCAGCTTTCCCAAGCTTTACAATGCTTGTGGTGTCTCCAATTGCGCTGTATGGTCACAGGAACAAACCGCACTTACTATATTTCCCATGTTTGCCGTCTTCATTGGACTCGAGCTTCTGGGTTGGCCGAAAACCAAGGACATTGATACTCAGTCAGAAGTGTGGAAGCTGACCATAGCGGCAGCAAGGGAGGTCCGGATGCTTAACGTATGCGGAGAGTCAGGTACTCAAACAGCTAAGGCTACGTCTGAGGATACAATTTTCCAGACGTTTGCCTACCTTGAAGAGAAGCTTCGCCCTCTGGACTTCCAGGCTTTCGACCGATTTCATCACGGAGGAAAGGTTGTGGAGCAGGATCGTATGCACATTGATCGTTGTATCTCGCAGGGTCTTATTGAGGGGAAGCCAATGACTGCACTTAAGGATTTACTGGAACGTCTGCACCGACGTGATTAGTTTCGTTTCTAGTATAGTGACAAAGGGTAAAGTTTATATTTAACTCAATACATTTTCTCTGAGATAGGTATTTTGCTAACTAGCACTTTTATTTATAGGATTAGAATTTATTTAATAGCAAAAGTCTACCACACTATATAAATGGGCGGTATCGTATTATTATCATCGTAACGAATGATTATCAAAGCATATACCAGGCTCTACATCCAATCTATATTACTGGCCTTCCTAGTCCACTTGTTTCTTCATAACTTCAACCCTTTTTATCTTCTACCTGTTGTACATCCTCGAAAGATTGGACGAGGTCAGGCCTCTCGATGTACGATGTCCTGTTATAGATGTCCATATTCATGAAGTACTCTGTGCATACTTCCTCGGCGATTGGGCAGAGGAAATCCGACGCGATCTCGTAGAACCATCCACAACGTCTATGTATCTTGAACATTCCTTTTTGGACGAGAGGCATGGAAAGCTCTGTGTCATCCTCATCGAGCCAAGCCTTAACAGCCTCCATGGAAAAGTTCTCAGATATCCAAGAATCTCCGTCGTTGACCCTGCGATACGTAAGAAGCTCCGTCTGAATCGAGGCCCATAGAGGCCAATTCGCGGGCCGTTGCAGGGTAACTTGAGCCAGTCGTCGTGATAAACTTCCTGGAAAACTCCTCCGCACGGGCCATGGTCAAAGGACTCGCTGAAGCTTGACGTCGGAGTACCTGGCCAGTCGTCTCGCATTGAACTCTCTGATCCATGGGAAGGACTGCTTGGCTCTCGTTCATTTTGCAGCAGGGCAAGATCCAAGGCATTAGTGAGACAACCCCAACCAACGCAGCAGCTTTCACTCCAGGCTTCAATGACATCGCCAGGGACAGCCTTTATCAGATCAAGTGGTGAAAGCTGCTTGTGACGGCACTGCTCAGCGGCTGAAGAGCTCAATATTTCCTCGACGGAAATATTCGCCTCCATTGAAACATCAGCTCCAAGGGCAATTAGACACATAATCATCGCAAGTGCTCCAAATAAGGTTTCGCCAGGCATTCCTCGCTGAGCCAGGTAAAAGGCTGTGACCACGACCGTATGAAGCGGTGTGAGCCTCAGTTCCAGACCGCAAGCTGTACAACGTCGCACAAACAATCCACTCTGTGTGTTAATATTTGGTGAGGCGGGTGAGGCAAAGATGGTAATAATGCTGTGGCAAATTGCTTGCACGGCTGTGTGACAGAAGGGATGCTTCCATCTCGTAGGGATCCGAGCATATCCTTGTTTGAACAGCTCGCGAACGGTTGGAGTTTCAGCGTCCCATCTGCCACAGATGTCATTTTCTTCTCCAGGAAATCGATTTGGCGAATTGAATCCATAGCTTACGTCACTTGGTTGGATGCTGGTATGAGAGCGTAGTACGGTAACTACGAGAGCATCAAGGATTGTGTGTCCATGGCCATCTATGTTGTGATAAAAGGCAAAGGCTGAGGGAAGTATCGAACAAAGCTCAGTGAAGACCCCGCAGCACTGTTTGCCGCCATTCAGAAATGAGGCCGCAAGGTGGAGGGGATGGATGGCCTCCATTCCCTCCGGTACATCTCCGTTCTCTTCCCAGAGCTGGCGTAAAAGCTCCCTATTCCCCGCCATTATGGCCAGCTTCCAAGCATCCAACTGAAGAGCGGCTGGGTTCTCTTCCAAAGATCTTGTGATCATATCATGGGCCAAAGGAAGATCTGCTTTCGGCGTGGTGGTGAAGTCATTTGAAGCCATGGATTGAAGCAAGGAATCCACAAATGATGGTGGCTTTGGTTCGGCTAGTGGCTGTGGGTTTGATGAAGTAGCCGCTGCTGTTTGATCCACGAAAACATAAGCATCGGATGACATATGGATGGACCATCTACAGAGCTGTGTCGGTGGAACAGATATGTTTGTCGTACTTGGAACTTCGGGTGAGGAGGGTCCGGAAGAAAGATTCAGGAATGCCGAGGGCGTCCACGGACTGTGTGTATGCCGTGTTTGGGGAGTGAGGCCAAATGTTTGCGTTGAATTCGGGTTCGGCATTTTCTCACTCCAGTTCTTTGCCAGAACAAAACTGTGTAGAAAGTAGTCATGAAAGTAGTTGACCATTATGCTACTACCGATCAATAAAGAGAGTCTTTCAACGAGGACAAATGCCATAACAACTCACCTACGGTCCACTCTAGGGAGGCTAGTCACAAGTTGCTCAATGCGGCCTTGTAGGAAAAGGCTTGTACAATGTTCCTTGTGCTTCTCATACACAAGTTGCATCCTTGGTGATGGGCCTGCTGCTGCACGACCGGGTGTGAGCGCTTCAGGGCTTTGTATACGCAAGTATTCAGGTGTTGGCCCAAGAGGTCCGAAAGGTGAGGGTGCTTCCGGATTTTTTGGTAGGGAGGAAACAAATGCGGCGTAAGGGAGGTTTCATGAAGAAAGTCTACAAATATAGATTAGCTGTACTTCTTGCACGTCCACTGGCAGACAAGGGGCATACAATCCAGGTGCGATTTCGAGGCAGGCTTTTCTGCTAATCAAATGTCTTTTCAGCTTCTTGAAATCAAGAGGCTTGTCTTTACCATCGTGATGGGTCCTGACAGCAGTGACGCTCGCTCTGGGGCGTTTCTTCCTCGCGAGGGCACTCGTGATGGCGTCCTTGTCCTCTTTCACCATGCGCTTGGTAACGCCCCAGTCCTTGAACCGTCGGCGATACTCATTCGGGCTACCATCCATCACCGTTAGTCGGGGGCCTGTGCGATATGAAAATGGCGAGGTTCGGAAAACAAAACGTAATAAAAGCGCCTTGATACCGCGGAAGATAAAATAAGACTTACGCCGCATGAAAAAAGTAATGGGTTCTCATGAATTCGACTACCTGGTCCAATGTTGCCGTACGCCCATTTCCCGGACTTCTGCGCGTGTAAAGCTGGACGATAACTGGCTGCAGGCGGCTCCACCGCTCTTCGTAGGGACAGGAAAGGAACTTTTCATCTTCCGACTTTGGACGTAGCTCCTGTAGGATAGAATCCATGGTCCAGAAAGTAGGTCTTAAAGAGCGATGGAAGGGGGAAAGATGACTCGAGTGGTCTAAGTAGGTATTTAGGAATTGAAAGGCAAGATGGTGGTGAGGAAGATGAGTTAGCTCTGGGAAATTGCGAAAGAGCGAGCGCTTATATCCTTGAAATTTTGCCTCAGTGAGGCTGGGATGTTCGCTGCCTTATTTCCCCTCAGACTCTGCATGATTTGGCGAACCACATCTACCACCACCGATGACATGCCAACATGGCACCAGGGCGCTTTTGCTTTACACCCAAGCACGAAGCCTGATGGTCAAAACATCACTACCCAATCAACGCCTTCCAGCAAATCTGACCTCCCTGTTTTTGGCGTGACACAATAAAACCTGAGACAACAAGAGCTGACGCAAGGCAGCCCTCAAGAGAGCCTCAGTGGATCCAACAAAACGCTACTGGCCAGTCACAGAGAGTGCATTGCCGTTGGCGAATCAATACCCTAGTTCATTTGACTCGCACTCGCGGTGAGGCTTTGGACTTCTTCCCAACATGTTGTTTGGTAGCGGAGATCAACGGAGCGTACAAAACGCGGACAACCAATGAGCATCTCGCAGGGTACTGAACAAAACGCCAGCGACCAATCATAAAAGCTGATCGCAAGATGAGGTATGATCCAAGACAGAGCAGTGACTAGAGCTTTTAGTGGCGTCCTTACCGACACGATGGACGTGCAGAATTGATTGTGTCAAAGAACCCAATTAGTTTCACTCATGATTTTGAACAAAACGTCACTGGCCAATGAACATGCTTTGACGATGAAAGCCGGGGCCGTGTTTGATCATAATGCCTTGCTGCTTCAACCTTTGAATCATCTGGTGATGCCTGCTCCCTGTTAGTCTGCCGACCAAGTCGGGACATATGATCGAAATGTCTCCTGCAAGACGGATGACTGCCTGTAAATGGCTGGGGTTACTGGCTACATACTGACGAGACTAATAACAACTCCGAGGGGTTTTCATCCCACTTCTGAGTTATGAAGTCCATACACCTCAACTCCTCTCCATAAATAGCTGGTCTTCTTTCCTTGTCTTGTTCATCTTACCCCTGGACTCTTCCTAAGTACAAGATCCTCCTACTTTGTGCCTCTCCCTCTGCCATCCAAACCCATTACCCCGACTTAAACACGTCTTTGACAGCCTCTTTGTCTTCAACCTATCTTTCGGGAAGTCAACATCCTTTTACACTGAGCTACTCTTCATTGAGATGCCTGAACCGTACGTCCATTGAATCTATTCCTGCCTATCGTTACTATTACTCTTGCAAGCTAGCTTACTAACGTCAGGTTGCAGTGTTGAGGCTGAGACCTGGAGCACTAAGGCTCGAAGTGGTTCTCCTCAACCCGCACTGCCTACCAATCCTTCTCGAGCGGGAAGACAAAGTATTAAAGAAGGGGAGCAAAAGAAAATGCAGGACGGAGTGTTGCTTGGTTTCGGTGCACAGTTTGGATCCGGCAAGACCAAGTCAGCGTCCAGTTAACTTGACTTCTATGTCCTTGGGAAGTCTTATCTAGGTAGATAATATACATTATATCTTAAAATAGCTTGGTACTGCCCAAAATCTCAGCGACTTCCTTATCCCCATAGTTTTCTGCCCATAATAAGAGTCTACATAGATCCCCAAAGTCTTCATAGTCCGTTACACCGGCCCTGATCAGTAGTTCAACAATTACCTTGTGCCCGCCTATTACCGCAACTGTTAAGGCCGTCTCTGTGTTGAATCTGCTGGCTCTATCGCGTGTAGGGTCCAAGTTTATCTTGTCTGTACTCAGCAACAGCTTGACGACCCCAAGGTGTCCATTCTGTGCCGCATACGTTAGAGGTGTCCGATTTTGAACTAAACTCCGAGCATCCAAGTCCACCTTGTTGGTATCAACTAGCAGCTTAACGATAGCCTCGTGTCCGTTTTCTGCTGCCAGGGATAGTGGTGTTCGGCCATCATTAGCGTACCATACATAGCCTGGCTGATTGCGTCCCGCATCTAGGTCGACGTTATGTGTGTCGAGTAGCAGCTTGACAATCGCCGTGTGCCCGTTCTTGGCCGCCCTCCATAAAGGGGTTTGGTAATCATCATCCTTAGCATCTGGAACAATTTTACCGGTGTCTAACAGTAACTTGACGACCGCCTCGTACCCGTTTCCTGCCGCCATACACAGAGGTACGTGTCCCAATTCAGCATCGAGAAGTAGGCCTACTGTCCCTTGCAAATTTCTCATGTCATCCCTCTTCGTGCTGTGAGCCTGGCTTGGGTCAGTTAAACAGTGGCTTTCCAATCTTCCCAAGATACCCTCGAGAGTCTCCAGCGCGCAACGAAGATTTCCATCTGCTAAAGGTCTGTTGAGAGATCTCATTGCCACTCCGCTATGCCAGAACCTAGTTATTCGGTCTAAGTCGTTCTGTAACCCAGGCTGGGGGCCCGTTGATGCCAGATGGCTGACTAGATCCTCATAATTGCCTCCTCCCTCAGACTCCTCTGGCCCTATATTCCAGTCCCATACAAGCAGGAGGTCATGTGGAAAGATCGTAATTTCTGGGAGGCTGAAATCATTGAACAGGCCATCGCTCCCTGAACCTTTTGGATTCTCTGGGAGGGGAGCTGCGATCGTTATGATTTTCCAGTAATCCCTGCAAATTCGGATAATAGAAGGTAATGTCGCCCCTTGTAGTAGACAGATGGCATCCCCGGCCTTGACAGCATCAGTTGAGGGTCGGAAATATAGGTACGAGACCTCCCCTTTATCGAGAGACCCATGTTTCCAATGGATGCCCACCCCCTGCTTGCCTTCCCTGTCAACGTTGCTGGAGAATGAAAATACTTTGCCTAGAACGCAGCCTTTGATCCTTATCACTGCCAGTTCACTGTTATCCCAAGTATCGACAGATGACGCACCACTGAGGATGGAATTAACGCATTGCTGGAAGACTGTTGCCCATGAGACGTTGTAATCGACCAACAACCCTGAAATACTGGGATCATCGGAACACATGCCGAGAAGGGCATAAATTTTGTCGCGAGGGTCACTAGCTTGACGGCCGTGAAACATATCCACCAGCTGAGCAAGTGGACAAATGTCAAGTGAAAACCTGCCCGCCTGCCTAGTTGCATATCTCGACCGGAAGGCAGCGCCCTTTGCCAGGTAAGCTACCGACAAGACCAGAAGCCGCAGGCCTGAGTAGTCGTCGTGTGGCAGTTTGAAGACACCAAGGCCTTGGAAGAATGCATAGCCGTCAATCTCAGCATGTCCACATTTAACCACTATATGCCGAGCTGCTGCAACCTCTTGGAGTACCTGAGTCATTTTATCAGTGATGCCTTCTCATAACAACGAATAACTACTCTCTTACCCAGATTCGTCGGAACCATGGTGCCATAAGCACTCGAAGTATTGTAGTCTTGGTCTTAGCGGTAATTGTAGGCTGCTTTGCCGTAAAGCCTGCAATGCGTATTGCTTCAAACGACTGATCGATGTTGGGCACGGCTTCCCCAAGCCAAACAAATACACGAGTCGCCGTGGCATAGATCTTTGCCATAGACTGGACTTGATGTCCTTTCTCTTTCGTATCTCGTTGATTAATGCATATAGCATCGATCCACAGAATTCGCTCAATGGAGCGATCTCGAAGATGCAATAATGCAGCAAAGAGGTTTTTACCAATAGGCAAGTCGCAGGCGTCTATGAAAATTGACTCAGGCTTATGGTCAGATCCCCAGACATACGATAGAGCCTCATATGGACGACAACCTCCCGATTTCTCGAGGGCGCAGTTGAATAGTTGACATTCTGTGGGCGCATGCTCATCTTGATGCGGCAGTAGCCGAAGGAGGCGGATACTGTTGGCTGGTAGTTGAGCGTAACGGTAGAGGGGCTGTTGGAGGGACATTTCTTAAATTACGTGCGTAAAGCGGCGATTTTGTTCTGTTTTGTTTTCTTCTCTTTGCTGCCTAACGACATAATTTTGGGCTTGGAATACGTTAGACCTAACCGCTGCTCACGTGGTTGTCGTCCTGGCACAGCCTCTGATTGCCCAGTGTTTCCGCAGGCGCCTAATATACCCAACTGCCAATCCCTTTACAGCAGAAAGCGCCACCGAAACTACTTACCTGTTTATAGCCTTGAGGCAAAACTGTGATAAGATTGAATAAAACTCGCGAACATCCCACTGCGACTTGGAAAGGAGAAATAAAATGCCAGATATAGCTGACCCTCCTGCAAGAAGCAACAACGTCTTTAACAAGAGTCGAAGCACAGATTTACGATTGTTAGTACGTCCCTCAACACAACGTCAGCCTCTGTCAAAATACAAAATCAGGCTAGCATGACTTACAGTAATCTTCCAGTCGCGCCAAATAGGAAACAGGCTTCTATACCACAGATATCCCTGGGAATACGGATAAACCATAGCGTTCCATACTCGACTGTTCTCGGAATGGGGTTGGATGTACCAGCTTTGGCAACCCGAGTTCCATACTGTTTTGGATAGGTCGTCCTGGATGCGATTGACATACCGCACTTCGGCATCTCTGTCGAGCTCAATGACTCCGTTAGGGCTGCCGAGGACAGGCTTGAGGATGCGCAGTGCGAAATTGACACTGTTCTCGATGGCCATAATAGCCGAAGTGTGACCTGTTGTTGCGTTGGGGCCTGTCCAGCAGTCAGCCAAAGTTATGTCAGCACATGATGCAATGAAATACCTAGAAGCATGAAGAAGTTGGGGAAGCCACTCATAGCAGAACAGTTATAGGCTTCGGCTCCACCAAACGAGTCCCAGTGCTGAGTCAACGTTTCATCTCTCCCAACGACCTCGACTCCTTCGAGGAATGTATTCGTGGAGAAGCCATTGGCCAGCACGATGACATCGGCTTCGATAAAGCCACGGTCCGTCTCTACTCCGTTCTCGGCAATTTTCAGAGCTCGCTCGTTGGTCAGAGTCAGATTCTTCGACTGAAGTGATTCCAGGTATCCAGAGTCATAGATCCGTCTCTTGCAGCCGATCTCAAAGTCCGGAATCAAGAGGTCATGATACTTCGCCGGGGCAGTGTCTCTCATGAACTTCTCCGCATAAGCGCGTCGTTTCTGACGGAATTTCGCAGCGGAGGTAGTCATAGGAACTGCCTTTAACTCAATCTCAGCGAACAAGAATACCAGCAGCCGTTGTATCATCATCGTCCCTGGTAGATATTTGAAGATAGACTTCATATAGTCAGTATATACGCCATCGATAGGCGGAAGCATCCAGTGCTTGGCACGGACTATCTGGGTCAGATGCTTTGTCTGGTTGACGATCGAAGGGACGATTTGGGCAGCTGTGCAGCCATTTCCGATGACGACCACATTTTTCCTGCTGACATCAACATCGCTCCTCCACTGCGATGTGTGAAAGATGGATCCTTTGAAGTTTTCAGAGCCAGGGATGTCAATCTCTCGTGGCGTAACAAGAATGCCAGAGCCCGCAAAGAGGAACCTGCACTCATGTTGAAACATGACACCAGCCTTGCAGTCACGAATTTCAAGAACCCATCTCTTTGTATCTTCGATCCATTGACATTTTTGGACTTCGACACCAAATGTCATTTTTGACGGTAGATCGTACTTGTCCGCGACGTGTTTCTGGTACTTCCAAAGCTCCTCCTGTGAAGGAAGAACCCGAGACCAATTGGGATTAGGCTCGAAGGAGTAACTGTAGAGAACACTCGGGACATCGCAAGCAGCGCCTATGAGTTTAGCTTTGCGCATGATCTTAGGACCGCTATATCAACATACCGGGATATTTGTTTGCATACCATGTTCCACCGAGGTCACTGTGCCGTTCGAAGAAACGGACGTCGGTGATTCCGTACCATCGCTTAAGTGTGGCTCCCAGGGCAATGCCTGAGAATCCAGCGCCAATACAAGCAAACTGGCTGTAGCTAGACGGTGATTCTTTTGTTGACGTCATATTGAGGGAAAGAGGGAGAGTTGTCTCAAGTCTCACAATTGATGCGGGCTGGGATCTATGAAATCTACTGACGGTGGCTTGCCCTTATAGTTGTCACATGTTTGTTGGTACTAGCCTTTCTTTTCCCCATGGGGTAGGTCGTCGGGCCATATGACAGCTCATACATGCTGTGTCTTGTGAATGCCAATAGCTGTGCGGGTCGGGTTGTCTCCGTGAAACAAAGATGCCGCAATAGGTTGGGTGCATTCAGCCGCACTTGTCATTCCTGCCCTGCTGATAGGTAGTCGGAAAACTGTTGACACCAAGCTGGGGTGTCAGATTCAATCAGGACAAGGCCGCGCCAAAGTGAATGGCTTGTCTGTCTGAGTATTTCTATCACTGTGGTGGTGTCACAAGCTTTGTTGGCTCCACTAGCCTCGAGCTGAGACGGAACCATCCCGAAGCCTGCATGAGTTAGAGTTCACAGAGTCATAGACCCACAACCTCGGGATCTGCAAATCGCTCGGGCCCTCGGACCCCGTGGAGTGCGGAACCAGTGAGTGGCTGGCTTCCGCTCTTCTCCTCCCCAACTGAGCTGAGTTCCAGCACCAGAAGGAGGATATCCGAACTGCGCATTGTCGTGCTCTTGACCCTTCCGCTATCTCCGACATCAGTAACTTGATATGCCAGAGCAGCAATCGCGCCAACGTCGCCGCAAAGTGACATTGGCATGTGACCCTTGTCGGGAACGCAAGTCTCGCTGCGACGGGATCAAGCCGATCTGCTCCACATGTCGACGTCGAGCCCTGGGAATTGAACACTGTGTGTACAGGACGGGGAATGCGCGTACAGATTGTAGCGATGAGTGAGTAGCAGATGATCAGTGTACAGATCCGGTCTTGACTAACAAGCAACTGAAGTTACACAAGAGCTCTGCACGATCGCATCCGCCATTTGGAACGTCAGCTACAGCAAGCTACAGCGCTGAATGGTTCAATCCCAGACCCTCTTCAAGATGGATCTAGTAGTAGACATGTCTGGCCAGAAAGTACACCAGACACGGCAAGCCAGGTTGAGCTGGATGCTCTTCTTATGGGCATATCTCATACCCAACTACTCACCCCGTTATCATCCAATACAACAGAAAGTATTGAGAACTCTAGCCATGCCAGACGCGTTACGGCGATGGGCACAACCACGTCCGAAGAGGACATTGGACATCACCGTGACACACGTGAAGGTTTCTACGGTTCTTCTTCTGCCGCCTCATTCTTAAAAGAAACTTGTGGAACGGCGATACCTCCCTCAAATCATCAGGTAAACCCTCAAACTTGTAACTCACAGCCTACACATCTCTTTGGCGATGTCGATAAGTTTGCTCTTCCTCCACGGCGTCTTGCAGATCACCTCGTAGAGAGGTACTTTGAACGCATCTACTGGATCTATCCGGTGTTCGATAAGCAAGCTTTTGAGCATGGCTACAACTCACTTTGGTTACCTAGCGGACAGACTACTTGTCCAGAAGAGTACCAGAACCTGGGGTTAGGTGAAGATGCCACCACTGTTGCTTTTTTCTCTTCCCTAAACGCCATCTTTGCATTGGGATGCATCTTCTCAAATCTTTCTACGGCAGCCAAGACCAAGGCTTACGAAGTTTTCTTCAGCCGAGCCAAGGATAAAGTTAACCTTGAACTACTAGACATAAATGATCTCAGCGTCGTGCAAACTCTTGTACTAGTTGCTTTGGTTCTACAAGGTACTTCGTTCCCAGATCGCTGCTGGAACACCACAGGCTTGGCTTGTCGAGTGGCACAGGGTTTGGGCCTACACAGCCTGCCACCGTGGAGCAAACAAGAATCGCGACCACAGCGCATCAGACGACGGACATGGCACGGTTGTATTGTGTTAGATACGTAAGGATATATCAAAATCCTTTGCCGATATTTGCTAATGGATACAGGCTGGTGAGCATGACCTTTGGTCGACCGACGATGATCACCAATATCTCCACACTTCCTTTGCCAGAAAGGACTGTTTCCAACTTTCAGAATACCGAGGATCACGAAGATGTCAAACTGCTGTTCCAAATAGAGGCCGTTCGTCTGAGTATCATCCTAGACAGTATGCTGTCAAAGGTGTACAGGCCGTGGCATTGTAAACTGCCTCATGGTGACCATGGCGCAGATAGCAGTAGTCAGAGCATGGACGTTTTTGCTGAGCTACAAGGGAAGCTTCGTGCTTTCGAGCTTGGACTTCCGAGCTTTCTCTCCTGGCATGAGCCTACTGCTGGAGACTCGATGGCGCCACACGAGGCTACGGTTCTCGCAATTCAGAGAAACGTGTTACAGTCGCGGTAAGGTTTCCGATAAGTTAGGTGCTTGCCTTCCTAGATATCCTTACTAATCGCCATTAGCTTTACTTACCTACAAGTCATGCTGTACCGCCCAATCTTAAGTCAGCTCCTAGCCTTGAGTACCTCTCAGGACGCCGGTGATGACTTACACTCATCCTTCAAGCACGATGGCTCTAGAGCATGTGTACGCTCTTCGATTCAGCTCATCAACTTGGTTCACGATACCTTCCGCACAGAAATTGCAGAGGCATGGTGGTGGAACAGTCTATGTAATTCTACTCCTCCAAATTGAAGGTATGAGCTGACCAGGGTTATGCAGATGCTTGCACCGCCAGCTTGGTGCTTATGACATGCCGTCTCTGTCCCTCCTTATGGGCCACGCTGGACCAATCGAGCGTGATTGAGGCGTCGAACAAATGCCACTCAGTCTTGGAGGTCATATCGTCGTTCAGCATGTCCATTCGCAAGTCTTTCAACCTACTTACCAAAATGCACCAAACCATCACAGGGAGACAACAAGGTTAGCACTTAGCAGGTCAGACCAATATACATATTCCGACTAACTGTTCACAGTGGAAGACGAATCGGCCACATACTTGCAGGAAAGCCAAAGGCATGGACTACTAGATACACTCTTAGAAGGTGATTTATCTCTGCAGAACGCTTTGACAACATGTTTCCCTCTTGACCCTGACGCGGTAGTCTTTCCATATTGGGAGGCAGCAAACTTTGGAGGATAGCTCAAGAGATACCGATGTTCCTTCCTCGTCCTGTACGAACAATCCCGAAGTCGAGAGACATGCCATTGCCAGTCTACTATCCCAACTACAGTCAAGTTTGAGGACACATGCAAAACCAAGTCATGTTCTCAAATCGTCTATTTACAGGTGATTTTACCACCAACGCCTTTGTCGCTTTGCCACACACACGGGGCTCCATCCTTAGTGCACTAAAGGAGAAAATTGTCAGTTCAGCATGGCTGGGAATCAGCGTGACTGTACCTTCTGGTTGGCGAAGGTGCCACACTTCTTGAACGCGGTCCTGCCGTTCGGGCCCTTGTATCTGCATGTGTTGCTGGACCTGGTGCATGTCTAGAAACAGATTCGGTGTGGTTAGTGGGGAATTCTTCCCAGGATGTGTTGTCGTTGACTCACCCCTTTATAATCGAGGCGTTTCTCCAAGTTGCCTCTCGCATCGAGTGCAATGGCCGGAGGGTCAATGGGGGTAGCTGCTACACCCATAGCGGCAACTAGAAAGAGGCTGATGGCAGAGAACTGCATATTGTAGTTGGTGATGGCGATCTGGGGAGTGTTTGTCTTGGACTAGGAAGTTCGTATCTGAGTGTACAGATGGTAGTGCTGCGAGTGCTTGATTCTCTAGCGATGATATCAGGTCAAACACACTCTTATGTACTTCTTGTCTAGCAATGGAAATTTATAAATGCTGATCTTTTCTTGTTACATTGTCTCACTGAATGTGATGGAAGTTACATATGTTACTTCGTGTATGCAATGCACGAACCGCAACAACCAACAAACAACTCAACTGATTTAGACATAAGTGGTGCTTAAACCAACGCGCAGCTCACCCGGTTCAAAAACGAGTCAAACGGATATCCCTTGTCCCGTCGTGCATATGATGTAACATCCTTTCGACCCAACATGTTGAAGGAGCTCGTTGTGAGTGAGCTGCCGAGATGAATTACCAGCAACCGGGTAAGTGAAATTCATCTAATTGATGGCGAGCATATCGCCCTGATTCTATAGATGGCTTGGCATCAAAGCCTAAAATGTTTCCCAGTTCACCTGAGAGTATGAAACCCAGATTGTGGGTATGTAACCAGCCTAAATGGTTACCTACATTCAAGATACGTAATGAAAAACCGCACCAGTCTTGGACACAACGTGCCACGCTGAATGCCAAGAGTGCCTTTGCATCCACGAAGATATCCCTCACGGCATGCAGCCCAACCATGTTGAGTCATTTAAGAGCTGATGAAAGTCGTTCCTTATAGAAATAACATGTCATGGATATACACGTACATACCTTCTCTGAAAGGCATCAATGGTGCGTTAACTCGGAACAGAAACTCATCAGCCCCGATCGGAACCGGTATGGGGACTTTCGAGGCAGGCCTCAACAGGGATGTCCCGGCACGAGCCAAAGCGTTCCATACGGCAGAGGGCCCGATTGGTTTGTGCGTATACACGGATACATTCAAGGATCCTCCGACAAGGAGAGGAACTAGGAACCATAGAAGTCAGCTGTTTAACGACCCACGTCAGCCCAGTTTAATCCACCAGCATCCTTCTGGAGGAAGCTCTCCTCGGGAGGCAAGCAAACTCAGACCTAAATATAGGGTATCAAATATAAACTCAGCAAAAGACATCCTAAACTTATCCTAAATTCCCTAAAGCTTTCTGTCATTTAGGATTCAGGTCCTGAGGATTCTTTCCTCCTCTAGGTTCTGTGCTGTGCCTTGCCCGTATCATTCGATTAATTTCTCAGCCGAGCAAATGCGGGCCGTGATCTACATAACGTAACGCGTGGCCCGGTTCGGCGCTTACTCTATCTGGGAAGTGCAAAGGGCCCTATACGTTGAAGTAAGAGGGGTAAAGGTTTTGTTGGATAGCAGTAGGGTCTCACTCCGACCTGGAATATTGCCAAGTTAAATCGAATAATACATGTAAAGCTTCCGTTGCTACTTTCATGCCGTTGTCCGGAAATGTTAACTGTAACACAAAACCCGCAGCATGTGCTTTAATCCGAGTATCCTCCTAGGTATAAGCTTTGGGTGTATTTAAACGTGTTGGCAGCTGAGAACATGCTCTGCAGCGCTTTTCCCGCATGTGAAAAAGAACTCCTCAGTACTTTTGTCACGTGTGATCTAAACCTTCTACTACCGCTTTGAATCCCAAGGTAATCCTTAGAAACTTTTATATAATACTTTTCATAGAAGGCATATGCGATCAAATGAGGGTCTGTTCTTAAGAGCTAGAGTCTAGATATTACTATTCGGCATCCGCAGCGTCATCCATCCGTCCCATGGCCAGCTCTTCCAAGCTCAGAGCTGGGTCCTTCAAGCAAGCTAGATATTTATCCTCATGCACCTCCTTGCCAGCATTTTTATAGGCCCTCAGAACCTCCGAATTACGCTCTACAGCGGCCCCAAGCATTGATTCAAGGGCATCAGTAGCATATTCTTCTAGGCGTTCCTCTTTGGCCTCCTTCGCCTCGTCCCTGATCTCGTACAGACGCTTGAGCCAGTACATCCATCTCCAAGGTATGAACCCATAGGAGCATCGTTTCCCAAGCTCTGAGTCGACGAACATGGAGCCACCCTCGCCAACCGCGCTGGGACAATCATTCCACGACACATCCGACAGTTGTATCAGATTGTAGCCGGCCTCCTTGATCCAAACTGAGACACATGGCAGCAAGTGGACAAGGTCGAGCTCCCTCATATCTCGGTTTCTGTCCTCTTGTTCAGATCCTTGACCCGTGTTGAGCTCTCGAGGTTCTTCCAACGCAGACCGGAAGAGAACAAGGGCAATCTGGCACATCTTGTCCTTGCTGACGCGTGTTGCTGCCAGCTTGGCGAGGAAAGACGCAAAGTTGATGCGATGGGCGCTCGAAAGCTTTGCGGCGTTGTCGACCCAGAATTTGGTCATGTCAGTGACCAAGAAGGGTAGATCATTCCACAGCGTGCCTTCAACTGTTCGTGCAATATCGATCCCAAAAAGACCCGGTACGGGTCTGGTTAAAGTCCCGCGTCCTTGGATCTTGAGTATGTCTAGAACTACTTGATCATGTTCAGGCGTTTCATAGGATGTATGGCGGGCGACCTGGTAGTACATGTGCCAAAGATCATGGAGATAGCCCTCGAGAGAGTCGACGCCATCGCCAACATTGCAAAAGCGGTCGCTGATGACCCATGTTCGATTGTGAAATGCCGCTCCCCGAAGCTCTTCAAGATCTTCCCCTCCAGCAATGCTTTGGCGCACATTCTCCTCATTTCGAGTCACAGTTTGCGACAGGCTGTGTTGGGAAATACCTTTCGGAGAAGGATCTAGCAGAGCTTCACGGAGGTCTTTCATTGCGTAGAATTCTCAAGTTAATTGGTGAGTGTAATGAAGAGGTATTGAACAAGTTGGGAAATAAATGAGACTGTGAGTTTGACAAAGTCAACCTGTTTGTAAGAGGAAGTGAATCGAACGCGTCGACCGATTTTGGCCTGGCAATTTGTGGGTTCGAGGGCCATGCTCTTTCAACCAACAGCAGCAACATCAGGACCTTTTGACATGTACCCTTGCATCGACTGGCCGCCTGGGGTCTAGAATTGCGGCTCCCCACTGTTACCGTCCGGCATTGTATGCTGTGACGCTCGAACAGGCACCAATAACAACTAGCACACGGCCTCATTACCCCGCGCCGGGCGATAGCTGACAGGTCGATTCAGGGATAGCTGCAAGGTTCAGGTGGGCCGTTGCAGCGTTGCAGCGTTGCAGTCTTACAATCTTCTTGCAAACATGGGCTCAGAATATGCACTCGCTGCCATATTGATAGCCCACATGTACCTGTGCAACCAACAGTCACTTTTTTAATGGGGCGTGACGTAAATATTCCACTTATTCGAGAAGAGGGGAGAAATAAGGGAGATTGCTTTGCCGGGATCCCGAGGGGGATGATTCAAGGTCTGTGGGTTACACTTTGCCCCCCTCGAAGCTATCACAGAAATGACTTTGGTTTCTCGCTTTGGCCGTGTTGTAGTTAATTGGTATATTGCACTACGTTGCTAGAGGTAGCAGTATACTATATCCTCCCTCAAGGTAAAGTACTACAAAGCAAGATAGACTACCCATGGATCCACTACTTAAAAAATTAGACATTATCACGAGTTTAAATAGTTCAGTCGGGGAGAACACAGCTAAGAGAATAGTAATACAATAGAAGGTAAAAAAGTCTGAAACTCTTAACCTCCTAGTGTTGAAGGTCCTATATGTAGTTGTCAAGCCTTCACTGTCCCCTAGTATACCAATAATATCCTAGCTACTGGCTCTTCAATTTCCCTGTCTCGGTCTGACCCATACTCCTCCCAGTAGGTAACTATAACAAGATTAGGGCCTATTGAGTTAGCATAACTTCCCATTAAACGCCAAGCCTGAATATAATTTTTACTCACCTCCAATGTTGGGATACACAGAGTTACTTAATAGCACTTATGTCGGCCATTATATGCGCCAACAGGAATGCACTCATGCTTTCCAGAATATGGCCAGCCTTTGTTGTTCTTTGGGTAGTAGTCGGGGCAGACACAGTTGACATGGCCAAACTTGTTTTCGCACTTGATAGCACAGCGCTGTTGCTGGCCAACTGGGTTGCCATCGACGAAGTAGCATTGTCCGAAGAGCTCTCTGGCACATGTGAAGGCTTCAGCGGCCGTCACAATGGCGCCGACGATGAAAAGCTTTGAGACGTGCATGCTGTGGAGATAGATGGCTGGACGGTAAATATAAAATAAATGTTGACTGGAAGATAGACTAGAGAATAGTGGTTTGAAGTCAAGTGTAGTTGCAAGAGTTGAGCTGGGTGATAGGGGGTCTTTTATATCTCTAGTTGCACATGGACAGCTTGACCACCTGTAAATTATACAGACTATGAATTACGGCCCCCAAATCCTTTTCGTGCCAAGAATACACAGGCAGTGCGCCTCACGGTAGCACAAAAGCTGAAAAATGTCTATGCTTAGAACATATTACGCAAGCCAAGTACATGGGACGTACATAAAAGTCCCGAATATGAGGGGTTACATGAGCATCAGCTGTGGGGTCCAAAAACTTGAAAGACAAAACTCCCCCTATTCTTTGTTAATGAGTTTACTATGCTACTTGGTTTTGTATAAGCTAGAGTAGGTATCATATTTTATATCCTCAATTAGTCAGTATTAGTTAGATAAAGCCAAGATTTCTTTGTAGTTAAGTTAGTAATTTTTCATAAACTACGATTCTACTACAGCCGATACTTGTCCTAGTAATCTGTCACACAAGGCGGCTAGTGCAGTTCATCCTGCCAAGGAGGGATTGGCAGGTGCCAAGCTCTGGATATCAGCACTTGTAGATCTAGTTGCAGATCCCCCCTCTTAGGGATCGGCAGTATGACGGGATAGCTATAATCTGCCAAATATACGGCCCCCGACGGGTTGGGCTTATACCAAAATTGGCTCGCGGTCCACGGATCTGGGGTCCGTGTTTCATTTCCCCCCTTAGTCTGCCTTGTCTGCCCCTGCTATACGCCGATAAATCTGAAGATCTCATGTACAAGGAGCGGATGACTTTGTTCGTCAGGTAACATCTATTCAAGAGCAGGATAGAATGACGACAACGGGAAAGCAATACCCGGAGCAAAGCATGCACGAAGGGAATTAACGCGATGTACTATTACGTAGCAAGGATCTCATGGAACATTGTTAAACTACAGCCTAGGGCGCTCCTGGGTATCACGAGCCAACTCCTCGGCCATGGCCATGGCAATGTGTTCAGAGATCGCCATGGTGGTGACCATCGGGTTAACACCACTCGCACTGGGAAAGACACTTGCGTCCGCAACAATCAGATTCTCACAGCCCCAGACCCTCCCGAACTCGTCCACAACACCGTCAGATTCCTTGGTGCTCATTCGACACGTGCCCATTTGATGAGCAGACCCATAAGGCGTATCTGGTGTCTTGTTCCCATGAGCTTCCATCTTCTTCAACCATTGCGAAAACCTTGCGTCTGTGACTCCTAAAGAGTTGTCGGCACCATTTGTCAAACTCTCTGGCTCACGGATAAATGGCTCAAGACCGGGTAGGATTGGGTGTATCTCTAAGGCACCTTGTACATAAAGAATCTTGGCCAAACCGAGCATACCCTTCATGTTGTTGCTGGCATCGAACTTGGAGGGAGTGTACACTAAACGAGGCGTGCCATTTATAGGGTCAGCTGTGACCTGGCCGCTGTCACGATCCCGAGTAATAGCAATGTATGCTTCCATGTGCCTGTACTTGGATATTGTAGCTTTGTACTCAGACCCTGATGTCCAGTTACACCATGTGAGACACATAGAAGGCTATCACTCTGTCAGCTTGCTTCACAGATTGCTCATTGACGAAACTTACCATCATTGCAGGACGCTCGAGCCTCACGCCATGGCCATTTCCGTCAACGTTATCGAAGCTCGAAACCACAGAGGTGAGTATCCCGCCTGCAATGTATTAACATTTGACCCGCTTCAAGAGTAAAGACTGAAAGGTGGTGACATACCTTCCCATGGCCGTGTCTCCTGTTCAAAAATTGCTGACACGAACGAAGTTGGATGTAGATGGAGGTTGCGTCCGATATGCTTGTTCTGTCATGATGTATTAGCAATCTCGACCCCGTATCCGTAGTACTGAATTCAAGCCGTACCTTTAACCCACTGTTCTTCAAGATGATAGGGCTGCAAAGACTTCCGGCTGAAATCACAACCCTCTTGGCGTTGATCGTTACCGTTCTAGTTGGCGTAGCCGAGCCGTCTTTTGGGCTCCAACTTCCAGTCACACCATAGGCGACATTCTTACCACCACGCTTCTTAAAAAGGACCCTGTTGACGTAAAAACCCGATATGAACTTGGCTCCGCACCTGGCAGCATCTGGTAGCCAGCCATTGACAGGCCCGTTCTTCTGACCCTTCCAACAACCCATGGAACAATATCCATCAAGATGCTCGCCATGGCCCGTGTTTTGAGGCACCTGTTTAGCGCTGTATCCGAGTCTTCGCCCACCCTCCAGCAACACATTGTTTCCGTGGTTATGATTGATAGGCTCGTTGCTGACGCCCATGCGCTCACAGACTGAGTCAAGATGTTCTTGGAACTTGGCTGATTTGAAGAAGCTGAGACCTCGTTGGTCTGCCCATTCATCGCGGACTATGTTCTGAGGCTGTACACGCGCTCCAGTTGACCGTTCCGCCTCCGCCAAAGCATGACCCTGCAAGTGTAGAAATAGACCCGTCTTCAGAGGATACAAGACCTCCGCCCTCGAAAAGATGGAAATACCCGACACTTTGATCCAGAGGCAGCGAGGAGGTTTCGTAATGATGGCCTTTGTCGACTACTAAGACACGATGACCTGCCATGGCCATAGTCCTTGCGACGACTCCTGCGCCACAACCAGAGCCCACAATAACAACATCTGTATTGAGTTGAACATGAGTTTCCGAGTCATTGAACTGCATGAACTCGAAAGGGTAGGATTCGACCGGGTGCCATCCTGTCGGAGTGGACGGGAAGCCAACGACTTGGTTGAAAAGAGTACTCGATCGGAGATAAACGTGCTTGCCAATGATTGAGAGTTGTTTAAAGAGGACACGAAAGGTAGCTAGAGAGCTCGTTTGCCAAGAATTCAGCACCAATGTTCGATCTTGGATAGACAGATCACAGAATAATGTGAAGTAGCCAGTAAGAGGAAGGACGCCAGCTCGATTCCTGTCATGTCACGATTAGCAAGCCATGTTACGGACCGGTCTGAAAAAGAAAGGGCTTACCCGAGAAGTGAGCATACTGTACCAATCGCCGACAGTTTATCAGCATGGAGATTGGCCAACAGACGCTTCAGAATTTCCTGAAACATTGGCATATTGGAAGGCTTTTCATCGAGAAAAGCCTTAAGTGTAGAATCATCGCAATTGGTAAGTAGGGCACTCTTCTGACCAGCAGGTATCGCACTCTCAGGACAAGGAGCAATGATGGTGTCCATAATAGCCATCATGGCCTGCCATTGTGCGTCCGTCAGAGGTCCTGAGCTGGGACCTGTTGGAAGGCCAACCGCCGTACGTTCAGTCATTGTGAGGATATTGTGCCGCCGTGGCTTTGGGAAGAGCGAAATGCGATGGTCTGGCACTTAGAGATCCCAGGACAAAGGCGGCAGACATCTTTAAGCTCCTCGGGACATCACATGCCAGTCTGGGGTAGAAGCTAACCCCAGGTTTACCCCTCATCATTCGTATTTATTGGACACTAGCCTACGTCGTTAGCTCATTGTTGGAACCGTTCCGACGACAATCTGCAAAGGTCGGAACGGACCCGTGCCCGCGTTGATGGGCGTAACATACTTTCGCGAAAACATTGTTAGGGGGTTACATAAGAAGATTTAGCAACATGTGTTTGTTCAGCCAATTTTTGTCTTTTAGTGGTCGCTTTAATGTTTTCCATCAAATTGAGGCCATTCAGAATCTTGATGTCTTGATGCGCTGCACTGTCAGATGCATTTGCCTCTGCAGATCTTCGCAAGCTAGTCCCAAAGCATCAATACATCCAGCCATCAAGCTGCGAGCCAATGATTGGAGCCCTGCCAGAATGCGGGAGCGCTTCCGTTAGCACCGACGGCATGATTCCGTACCTAGGCTTGTCACTCGCGGGGGCGTCATGAACTTGGGTGCCGTTATGCGAAGTGTCTTGGTATCGTCAAATTAAAGCCCATCCCATGCCGAGGTCTGGATTCCGGGGCCCCAATACCCCGTGGGGAATTCCTCGGTATGGACTACCAGATTGACACAAATACTGGGCCCTGTTCATCAACTTCGCTCAATCTGCACCTATAACCTATGGCCAAAAGAGTACTCGCCCTCGACCTCGACCTTTGTAATTCAATTCTTCACAAGCCATGGCTCTTTCATTCTCAAAGTGGGAGAAGATCAAGCTAGGTCTACGTCTATTATATGCCGGTACAGCAACGACAGTATCCTATTCACAGTACAAGTAACTAACCTATCTGTTCTTGAAGCTCCCCTCACCCTCACTTATATATTACGAAACGTCCTCATCTCAAGGCGTAGAGGTCTCCCATCACGCTTGTTCATCGTTTGCGCCGTTCTAAAAGTTGCCCTCGGGTTCTCACCTCGGCAGATTCAATACTTATCTCTACCGACTCGGGAGACATACAAGAAATGGATACAACAGCAAAGTAAGGAAGCGGAGAAGCTCGGACATCAGCAACAAGTCACGAGACTTGTATTTGACCGAGAGGTTCTAGAAGATAGAAAGTCGTCGCTGCTTTGGATCGGCGACCGAAAGCAGGCAAAGAAGATTGTTCTGTTCTTTCACGGCGGTGGTTACGCGGCACCAATAACGACGGGGCATTTGGATTGGTGCTGGCGAGCGTATGTTCTTGCAGGGATTGAAAAGGGTATCGAAGTTGCAGTGGCTGTTCTTGAGTACACCTTGATTCCCGAGGCGAGATACCCAGTGCAGCTCCGCCAAGCAGCAAGCGGGCTTGCCCATCTTCTACAGGCGGGAGTTTCACCTCAGGACATTATAATTGGGGGAGACTCTGCTGGCGGACAGCTGACAGCCCAGTTGCTCTGTCATCTCCTTCAACCCCAAATAACAATTCCAAGAATCACATTAGCCAAGCCTCTCGCTGGTGCCTTTCTGGTTTCTCCATGGGTAGCCCAGTCCACCGACGATGCTTCATACAGAGAGAATTCAGCAATCGATATGCTTCCAATACCTGGCATTGTAGCATTTACCAAGGAACTGCTGGGCCCCGACGCTAAACCCACCATCTCAGCATTTCCACTAGACAGAGATGAGGCTTGTTTGGCTGGAATGACATCTATCTTGAGCCAGATGTACGTGACTGCCGGAGCACACGAGATCTTTCGAGAGCAGGTAGTTGCTTTTAAGGAAAGGGTTCAGCTTTTGAACCCCGATCTGAAGTTGCTGTTTCAGTGTTATCAGAATTGTGGGCATGACTTTATTGTAATCGAGAAAGAGGATGGAGAATGTACTCTGGATATGAAGCAGTGGATGGTTGACTTACTAGCTAGGGAGTAGGGTTACATTTACATTCTGAATTCAGAGGTTTTTAATCATCGCATTCGCTGTCACGTCCACGGCGATCTAAGCGGTTATGGCCAATCATCAACTTATCTGCTCAAAAGTTCCCGCCCGCTCCTCGATAGCTAGGGGTCAAACACGTTGGCAGTCACATTTGGTACAAATTAGACAAGGCATCATCATGGCCGAACGGAATCGGCAATTTTAGTTTTACAAACGCGTCGTTGTCATCCGTCGCAAGAGCAATGTAGAGTCAAAGTATGTATTACGACAAGACTTATCCAGCCAAATCAACAGCTTCGTCACTCTATATATGACAAATCGTAGATTTACATCATGACCATAGCAGCAAAAGTCGTTCCGAGGGCAAACCACATCTTGGGCCAGTTTCCAGCAGCGCTGTTTGTCGAACCTGCAGTAGCCGAAGGTGTAGCTGCAACACTGCTCTCAGACGAGGTTGCACCAGCGCTAGTTGTCTCTGCCTTGTTGTTCTCGAAGTCGGCGCTCTCAGTCTCGCTGGAGTCATCAGACGACGCCGTAGTTGAGGACTCGGAGTCAGTCTCGGTAGAGGTCTTGGTAGTGAACGTAGATTCGGAGGATGTCTTGGAAGAGGCCTTGGATGAAGTCTTTGAGGTGGCTTCGGAAGCAGTTGATGAGGAGTCGTCGTCGGTACTGCCATTGTCCTTCTCATCAAACTCAATGCTCTTGTAGGAGCCCGTCTTATCGCTGTAAGTGTAGCTCTCAGCAGGGTTGAGGTTCTCAATCGTGATCTTCTGAACGGTCATGGTGTATGGGCCTGCACTGTAATCAGTCTCTCCACCCGCCCATTCGATAGTTCCCTCAGCATTGTCAGGATCACCACCGGCCCAGATACCAAGCTTGACGCGCATGGGGGTCTGAGGGTAGTTCTCTCCTCCAAGAGCATCAGCGTAGTTTACAGTACGGACAACAACGTCGTTGATGTACCACTGGCAAGACTCCTTGGTCCAGTGAATGGTATAGTTGTGGAACTCCTCCTGGGTGTTGGTAACTGGGAAAGTAGCGCTTCGAGTATCGGATGAGTCGTTTCCTTTGCCGTAGTAATTGGTTTGAACGTCCCCGTCACTACCTCCAAGCCATTCCCAATCAACCTCGTCGAGAACATCAGAAAGAAGAACGACAGATGAGACGATACCAGTCCCGGGCGCCGCCTTCAAGTGAACCTCCATGCGACCGAAAAACATGTACCACTTGCTCTGGATGGTAGGTGCATCACCCTGCTTAGCAACAGTGAACTCAGCACCATCAGAAGTATACTTGACAGTGCCATCACCAGTCGCCTCCCAATTGTCCTTATCAGCACCTTTGGTGAAGTCGACCGAGTATGATGAAGAAGCGAGGCCTGTGTCAGAATCACATGCTGGCTATAGTCAGTGCATGTTAAGAAAATCAAAGCGGATACTCTTTCACGTACTCTTCTCCATAGGGTTGCATGAGCTGTAGGTCTGAGCAGCAGCTGAAGCAAAAAGACCCGCAAGGGCGATCTTGGACCACGCGGAGTGATACATCGTGGAGAAAGTAAAAAAAATCGGATTAATATTAATAAAAGAAAAAACGAGTGAAGGTCGCAACAAAAGAACGAGTGACTTTTAAAGAATGCGACATTGGCCTACTACGAGAAAACCGAAAATAAAGATGCGCAAGCAAACTTCAGGTAAGTGGGAGAGAATGGTAGGCTGTGGTGGGTATGTATATAAAAAGCGACAGCGTTATCTTGCTGCGCCTGGCAAACTTTTTTTCAGCTAGTCTAGAGCCCATGAGACTGATAAGGCAATCGAAAGGGGGGCAGATGAAGATTGACCCGGTAATACTGGGTACCGTTGCGTAACGCAATCCTTGCCAGTGGAGAGCGGCTGCTCTGACGCGTAATTACCCGGTGGGTAAGTCGTCACTGTCTATGGGGAACACTTCAGCTGATTCCTTCAAGATCGGATGAGTTGGGCCATGGTATCGGCATGTTTAGACCGTAGCTGAGAACATTTGATGGAATCGAGACGCATCATTGACTTTCTCGCCCTGACGATCACAGTGGGCTCTGCTCGGTTTAGTCAGGCACACGACGAATCCTCCGGCCAGCTCGTAAAGAAGGTTTGTTTCGGATAGAATTGTAACCTTGAGTAAGGGGCAAGCATGGGTGATGATCTCGCGAGGTGGTTCTTTTATTGCAACACGATAAATACCACTTTGATGCTTTTGCGACGGTTGTATCGAGCCGTAGCCTTGTTGGAGTAGCACAGATCGATTGACACATGGCTTTGGCCCTTCGATCAATGTCCGAGAGCCCGAGACTTGGTGTGTCCCTGTAGTAAAAATAGCTGGCACTAGACCTAGTCTGGTCAAGGCCGCTGAGTCAGTTGGTGTAGGGTAATGCTCTAGAAATCGCGATGAGGAGGAAACAATATCGAATTCACAACATATAGGAGACAAATAATACTATAATAGAGATGTGACTTATGCTTCACATTCAATTTACCTCAGTTCTATAAGTGTCGATGTAAGGAATTGGTGACTGTTGTATTTAACCAGTGGTGGGATCGTTTCGCTCATCATCGTGTGCTATGTAGTTTGAAATGCAACTCACATTGTTTTTGCATCGACTCACTTTAATCACGGAGTATTCTCAACGAAAGATGAGATAGACCATTACCTTGATAATCGTAAACAAATTATAGTCTTATTACTATTTATTAACGGCAGCACTAAGCCACAAGCCCAACTCAACTCCAACACGTGCTCCCTGATCAATCATACTAAGATGCCCAGCCTTATCGATAACGATAACCTCCCTGGCCTTCAACGCGTTCCCCAATCTGTGCGCTACCTCCACCGGGAGCCACTTGTCATCAGCTCCCCAGATAATCTTGATTGGCAGCTTCGGCCCAACCCCTCCATATCTCACCTCCACTTCCTCCGTGGATCTGGAGTTGGCTTGGCACAATTCGCGAATGAAGCCTCGTTTTCCACCTTCTCGCAGCCAAGGTTCTTTAAGCATCTGCATTGTCTCTTTTGGCAGTTCGTAGTATGCTGCGTCGCTGATGTAGCTCTCTAGTATGCCTTCAAAAGCTGTATCGGGAAGTTGTTCAAAAAGCTGCGGGTTCTCAGCGATGACTTTGAAGAGAGGTTGGCCAAATGGGCCAATTGCCACGACGTCGATGAGACAGAGGCTTGCATATGGCAGGTCATGGAGAAGATAGCCTCGTAGACTGACGAGACCGGCGTTGTCGTGGGCGACGATGTGAGCCTTCTCATGAGTCCAGTCTGCCTGCCAGGACTTGAAGAGCGCGGCGAACACCTCTGCTTGTCGCGCGAGGTTACTATCGTACTCTTCAATCGCGCCTGAACTTGCTTTTGTCGGGTCTAATTTCTTCTCTGCAGGCGTGTCGCCGAAACCAGGTCTGTCGAAGAGATACACGTGAAACTGACGCGACAGTGAGAGGGCGAAGGGTACCCAGATACGAGATGACCACGGAGTTCCATGAATAAAAATGAGAGGAGGAGACTTGGGATCACCCAACGAGCCCCATTTCACATCATAGCTGTACGTTGAGGTTTGGTAGTAAAAGCTTTGAGTTAAAGCTGTAGGGTCGTGTGATGAGGACATTGTGAGGTCTGAGGTGAGTTTGAGTCGTAAGTGTCAAAGTGAAGGGAAAAGATGAGGTAGATTGATGAAAATTGAAAAGAAAAGTGAAGAAGAGGGTGCGAAATCACCTTATTTATACATAGCAGGTGGCCAGACACTAAATATGATGACATTTGAGTGAAATGGAGGGTGAGAGAAGTGAGATGACGCGCCTGCGCCTTTATATTGACGACTCACTACAAGCACCGAAACCTGCTTTAAGAAGTTTTTAAGATAAACGCTCTGTCAAGGAGACGCGAGAATGAGAAGAATTGATCTTCCTGACTTTTAGGATTGTGTATAATGATAGTGGCTAGTTTTATATGTTCTTTGTGTAAGTAGGAGCTACTGTTAATATGCCTTCTCAGGTTCTGCCTTCAGTCGCAACTCAGCAAATGGCGACGTCCTGGAGAAATACCGCTTCGTGCCCTGAAGTTGCCAAAACCAACACGCCGCGCCAAACAGCTCCATATCCGCGACGTACGCCCTCAGAATAGCATTTTCTCCACTATCGTCACCACACTCAGCTTCAATCTCAATCCGCAAGCGCTTCACCTCCTGGGCATGTCTCTGTGACATTTGTGCGACTCGTCTCGCGGCCTCATATAAACTAATCTTCTCCATACGCACCAGCACGGCGAGTAGATTATTTGTATCCTCCAAAAACGTCTCTTTCTCATATGAGAAAATCTCATTCAGTAATGAGCCAATCTTTTCGGAATGCTGCTGCATCTGACGGATTTGTGGAATAGTGTTGTGCTCCTTTGAGAGAAAAGTGCCCATTGCCATCTCGACGAAGAGAACAGTGTAGATCATTCCAGAATTCCTCAACTTGTGGTCTGCGTATTCTTCGACGGTCATGTTTTTCGCTTCACTGTAGATCAGGGCATGAGACTTGCCAAAGTCTTTCATGGCAGCACATGACTTGGCCAGCCAAACCTCAAAGCGCTCCTTATTGATGCGTCGGCCGCGGCTGTGCATACGCGTCGAAAGCTCGTGCATAGCTCCCAGAAGGAACGGGTCTGTCTCCAAGTCCGAAACTACCTCGCGACACTCTCCATATACCTCAGGATTCTCCATTATACGCGCAGCGCCTACGATGCCATCTACCAGCCGCTGCGGAGTATCGCGCAGCTTCTGGAGGTCCCTAGCCAGGCGCTGTCCCGACGGAGTCGCCTGTATCGCCTTGAGAATAGCAGCGCTATCAAAGATGTCGTCGTTGATAAATTGCACAGTCATGAAGCCTGTGGCGAGAAAGATTCCTTCATCGTCGGCGTTTGGGTACAGATAGGTACACATGGATGCTGTCTCGTTGACGATGCCCTTGATGAGCTTCTCAGCACCCAGCTGCTCAAGATGCGGGTACAGCCATTGTCGGACTTGCTCAATGACCCAGTCTGCTCTTGCATGTACTTTGTGCGGAGATGGTGGGTGATATAATCGCGTCAACGGAATCAAAGCCTCGCAGCCATCGAACGGGAGACTTGGAAGCCCGTTGTGATCGTGATGGTCGTCCATAGTAAAACCATTGACGATTCCCATGCTTGTGTATGGTAACGACAAGAGAAGCTGAGGTAGGCCGTCTCGATGGAGGAATAAGCTGGTTCTATATACTTGATTGAAGAGGGGGTTCTGAGACATTAATCTAAGACATCGAGATGCTCGACTTGCAGTTGCAAGGCATTGTATCATGCAGTGAAAAGGTTAACAGTCTATCACATATAAACACCAAAATGTATGACCAACCCCTACAGAGTAAAAAAAGAGATATATATATATATATATATATTTAGCCTCCCCAACCCTCCAAATGATTTCAGCGTTTGAAGATTCAGTACACCATTTGATCTGGTGCGTCGTCTGACAAGCAGATTCACCGACAGTATGGCGTGCATTAGCTGTAACACAATGACGTGGCGCCTTTCGTAGCCTCCCGATAGGGCCAACAAGG
Organism: Fusarium circinatum; assembly: GCA_024047395.1. Lineage (NCBI taxonomy): Eukaryota > Fungi > Ascomycota > Sordariomycetes > Hypocreales > Nectriaceae > Fusarium > Fusarium circinatum. Next base: position 1,809,838 of record CM043928.1, read on the forward strand.
CTAATAGGTCTATCTTGTCGTGAAAGAGAGTGTTATCGTATATCTTGTCCTTCTGGGGTATGGGACGAGACACTGCTTGACACCAGCTCGTCAAGGCTACAGCACTTTCTGGGGGACAAAACTATCCAGTGCGGATAATCATACTCAGATTATCGCTGTCAGGAGGAGCAGGAAATGGGGAACACCCAAGGGAAAATTCTTGGAATGAAATAGCAATACCTAACTCTAAGTTCCCGGCTTCAAGGCAGTAGAAGAGCATCATGATGCCGGAGGCTGGGATGGATAGATAAGCCAATCAACGAATGACCCCACGCCCTTATTTTGACGCCTCGTTTCACGCACCAAAACGTGGTCCAATTGAGCATATAACGAGATGGTAATTGGTGCTCGCGTTCACTCTCTTTAACTCAATTTACGAGTGGCTCTGTATGATAAGAACAAACAGAATTGATATATCTGACAGATCGGGAAAACATGATGAGTTTGAACTCTTTCAGCAGCCTTGGCATTCTGGGCGCGATTGATGATGTAACCCGCGCCCTTCAGTTGACACTAAGGATAAATATCTCCCAAGCCACTACACTCCCTCTCCTCCCTAATTCAAGCACACATCATCAGGCCATAAAAGGGCGCATGACATCGCAGCTCCGCTAAACACTGAAGTACCCCGGCTGCGACAACATCATGTCGACAACTACAGCCGTCCAGCTCGAAGCCTACGGCAACGGCACAACCTACGAACCCACCACCTCCTCAACCCTCCGTCCAACAAGAGCCGGTCTCGCTGAAAACACCCCCCAAAGCAACACAGAATCCGATGACCCAGCACTCGAAGCCTCGCGCATCGCTGATAGCACCGTCCCCGACGGCGGGCACGGCTGGGTCGTGATCGGTGCCTGCGCCGTCGTCGCATGGTGGGTTATCGGACTCAGCTACGTCTGGGGCGTTTATCAAAATGCCCTTGTTGAGCGGAACGTCGGATCGCCTCTGGCTTTGTCCTTCTGCGGCTCGTTGTCACCTGCTTTGATGGCGACTGTTGGGGTCATTGTGTCGAGGATGTTACGAACGTTTGGCACACGCAAACTTAGCAGCGCGGGGATTATCCTCATGGCGCTTTCGCTCATTGGTGCGAGCTTTGTTACGGATCATCTTGTTGGATTGATCTTTCTCCCTGGTATTCCTCTTGGTCTTGGTATGGCGGGTTGCTTTATGTCGTTCTCTCTCGTTCCGGCGCAGTATTTCTCAAAGAAGAGGGGCCTAGCTAATGGTATCGTCTATGCTGGCGGCGGCTTTGGAGGTGCGATTATGAGTATTGCCACCAATTCTCTTATCGAGAAGCATAGCGTCGAGTGGGCCTTTCGTATCACCGGCATCCTCATCGCTGTTTCGGGACTCCCAGCTGCCCTTCTGATCCAGGAGAGGGTGCCTCTGGCCAAGACCGGAATCGTTGACTGGAGACTCTTTCGACAGCTCAACTTTGCGATCCTCTTCTTTGCCGCTGGTATCGGTATCTTCCCTCTTCTCGTCCCTCCTTATTTCCTTCCCCTCTACTCTCGATCTATGGGTCTGAGTACAAACACTGGTGCTGGACTTGTCGCAGGCTTCAGTTTTGCATCTGCTGTAGGACGGATCATGAGTGGATATCTCTGCGATAAATTCGGGCCGTTGAATACTCTTGCGGCCTTCTTCCTCGGTAACTCACTTACCATGCTCGCCCTCTGGCCTGCATCAACGACTCTAGCACCCCTGGCTGTCTTCGCAGTGCTTAATGGTTTGATGAACGGTGGATTCTTTTCTTCTATGCCTACTGTTGTCGGTAATGTCTTCGGATCTGCCAGAGTGTCAACAGCTATGGGCATGGTGATTGTTGGCTGGGTTGCTGGCTACCTCTTTGTAAGTTCACTATTCATCAGACTCTCGAGAGAAGACTAACGTGGTATCTGCAGGGATCTCCTATCGCGGGCTTCTTGCTTCAAGCCCATGGAGGTGCAGATGAGGGACTGGGCGCATATCGACCTGCCATGTTCTACGCTGGCTCCATGTCAGCCATCGCTACTGTTCTAACGGTTATTCTACGGTTGAGGATCAACAAGAAGCTGATGGCAAAGGTCTAGCCCATCACCCAGATGATAATTACATAAGGTCGAGAACATAGATAGAGGAGGAGGTCCCAGGGCTGACTGCGACGGTCCGTAAGTTGAGATGTAATTAAATATTAACTAGATAAAAGTGCATGGTGTATATAACAAACGGTGTTTCTCTAGCCCCGAAAGGAAAGTAATAGCTTGACGCTGTCTACCACAGCACATATTGGAAGTCTACTACTGCCTTTAGTCTATTTCTTGTCTTTCTTCTTGTTGGCAATACAAATTGGGCATCGGTCATTGTTCGTCGTGTACTCCACTGACGTCGGGTAATGAACCCCGGTACAGATACCATTATTTTTGTAGCCCTCACACATTACCGTAGGCTCGAAAGTCGTGTTGAGAACGTAAAAGCAGACGTTGCACTTGTACACGTCTCGTTTGGTGGTGCACATCTCGAATGAGTGATGTAAAAGATACCTGGTTGTGGTATGTGTATTAATTTGGACTGTATTATTACTGAAATAATTATGGTACTTGAAGGAAAGAGGAGGGCCTTAGAAATGCTGTCGATGTAATATATAGTCCTTATGTGGCAGTGAATAGTTGGGAAACGTATCTTGGATCATCGGTCTAAGAAACGTGCAACCCTAGAATGCTTCAGTATGTTCATTCTTATATATTATTTAAGCCTTGATTCAATACTGGATCTTGTCACTGACAATGCACCCATATTGTCACAGCTCTCAACAAAACGATCAAAAATTCTGTAGGGCATGAGATCGGGCTTCATTCACTCAGATTATATTTGCATAGCTAACTACTGCTGAACTATTCAGTTGTACATCTCATTCTCTTACGAAACAGCTAACCACTCGGACAATCCGACGGATTAACTATTAGGTTCACAGACAATACATTTGTCTTCCTTTTTGCGTTCTATGCAAGGGCGGCATTCGTGAAACTTGTTAGCTGTCAATTGATGTTTTATCCCACGACAAGCAGTGCATCCCTTGTCTAGATATCTCTGGCATGGTTGAAGAGTGTGCATTATTCTTGTGATCTCGTCACCGCATGTTTTGCAGATCACCACTGTGCCTGGAACGCTACACATCTTGGAGGTGAGATTTGAGCTTGAGGTGGATAGCGGCCTGGATAAAGTGGTATTGGGGGAAGTGGTGGTGCGGGAAAGTCGCGGCGCAGGGTGGGATATCCCTGTAATTTATAGCCTGCGGGTCCCATCATTTTTGTGATGGTGAAAATATGCGGTGCTTCTCAGCACTCTTATGAGCTGCACTTCTCGACATTGTTCCAACTGAAGTACCATTAATTCAACGCAAGTAACGGACCAAGCCTTCCCACACCAGCTATTCACAATTAGAAGACTTGCGAGGCGGCCCTGGTGATGCAGTACACCTGAAACGGACTTTGAAGTTGCTAACCGGAGACATGTTACATTGTAATACAGCGAAGTCACTAAATGAATCAGACGTGGTTCAAGAATGGTATTCAACTTGGTAGTTGAAGGCAACGCGGCGCAGTATCAGGCTCCTCGATTCCATTCGCCAACATTACCACATTCACTTCTTATTGTTCTTCTTGCAGCGAGGGCAGTGCTTCTTCAGCAGCCGCTTGAAAGCTGGTCCGGGGTAGGTGGCCCCGTCACAGCCTTTTCCCTCTTTGTAGTTATTGCATTGCTCGGGCAATGCGTGTACCTCATGAACTTTTTTCTTGCATGTCCCGCCCTTCTTGATCTCGGATCAAGAACGTATTTACATACCAGCTACCACACAACCCGCAGTATTCTGCCTATTAAGTTGATCCTCCAACGTGTCTTACTTTACCTGCCAGATTTCCTCCTGATGCACGGAGGGCAGGATCTCTCATGCTCCCTCTGCGTATGGTATCGGTACCTCGTACCTTTACAGGCTTTGCCCTCTGTGACTTCCTTGCAAGGCACAGGTACAGCATGAGTCTTATTGATCTCAAAATGGCAAATTCTGCACTCTTTAACTGTAATATGAACTGTGCACATTATTGCTGTTGAAAGGGCTGTTTGATAGAGTATATAGGAGTGTAGGTATCGGGTTACTGTGGCATGATAATATTAGAGAATGGTTAAAGCAAAACACCAGGTCTCTGGTTGTGGTTATATACTCATACCATCCACCACGTGACTTTCTCGGCGTATGGGAACAATGCTTCAGGAAGAAGGATGTACATTGAATTGCGTTGAGTTATTGATCCTTTGTCTCGGCGTTTCTTGGGTGACAGTCATGAAAGTAAGTAGTTGTCTTATGACGCACTGTAAGAACGTTACGCAGCTGATCATATGAGCTTCCGTGATAAATAGAAGCTTCAGCATTGGGCACACATCCCACACAAGAAGCAAAGCAAATATCCTACATCTCCACAATCCCCGCCATTGTACTTCGGAGGAGTGCAATGACTGCAATGCCTCTTGCTTCGCCACACACCTTCTTCTGGCCAATTCCCCCGACGGCAAAACCTTCCAGTCCGGTGCATCTCATCGCAGCCTCCAGCCACGGTGATTTTCTCCTTCAACTTCCTATGGCACGATTTGCACATCTCGACTTTGACTTGCCCGATGCACATTTCTGCTGTTGGGAGGGATGTTCAGTGATGTTGTTGAGTTGTTGAGTCGTCTGAGTTTCAGGGTGATCAAAAGGTGATTTGAGGATAACGAGGTGATCATGACGTCCGCTTAGTCGCCTTCCTTAAATACGAAGGTAACCATGTCGGCGACCATGGTGAATACTTGTCTTGGCGAAGAAGACACGTATCCTTGGGCTTGAATCAGTGTTTGTACGTGAAGGTGAACAAGAAGGCATGCAACCGAGGAGATTATGCCTTGCCATTCACGGCAGAGAACGAGGCGAGGATCACAGACCCAGAGATCTGTAAGACATCTCTGGCTGCTTGATGAATAAGTGCAGGATATGAAGTGTTGTCGATGTTTGCCAGTGAGAGAGGGGTTACATGTTACATGGAGCACGCCAGCCTTTATGCAGCCATTAAGGGTTGGAAGAAGCTGGAATCCTGTATCATTGGCTTGCAGAGCTGGAAACTCATGACTTGGGTAATTGTACAATAGATGTCTACCAGGTCTGTCAAGCGCCTTTAACTCACCCAGTAGTACGTCGCCTTATCATTAGCATGACTGAATCCATCACATGATCATGTAGCTGTAGTCCTTGAACTTCAATTTCCTGTCTGTCCTAAGCTATCATCTGACGCAAAAGCCCCCTCCCACTGATCCTGGCCATCTTCGTTCAAGCTGCCCTTGCAGCAATGGCTTTACGTTTTGTGCAATCCGGGCAGGCATCCGTATCCTTTGTGGACTTATCCTCTTTTTTCGGCAACTTGCGGCTGCACTTCCCCTTCTTTGTAAAGTCGTCGCAGAACTCGGTCGAGGTCTCATCCTCAAGTATATATCCGCACTTTTTGCAGGTGACCGTTCGAGTTGTCGTTTGGCACATCTTGAACAGAGATCTATAGATAAGTTAGTGTCAAAAAAGTGATATCTAGGCTTAGTGGCCAGGTTCGGTCAATTGGGAGTATGTAAAGGTCAAGGCTTACTGTATTTGCTTGAATTTATACTTGGGTTGCTTTGTGAATGTTTGTTGGGAAATAGCACAATGAAATGGACTGAGGTTGATGGGCAGAAGGTTCGTTTAATGTGTCCGTTTCGAGGTGCTGGAAAACTGTTGAAAGAAGGTGGTTTGGTTGTTGAGTTGTGTGAAGATTGGTAGTCTGAGGCTCCCATCTCCCCGTCTAATGCTCGTGTTTATATCTCCAATAAAGTCAAGAGAATTCGGATTCAGAGGGGCAGAGAGCTGAATCAACCCCCAAGAGTGGCTTGTGAATATGCGCCTGGGAGAGTGATACTTGGTTCACAGCGAGAGTGATGGCCACTCAGCGCGAAGCATCACACATAACAGCACGCTGTGATACGAAGCTCGAAAGGAGTTCATTGAATGACAGTGCGGCTAATGTCTCATTGTCATTTATTTGAAGTTTAGGCGATGAGTAAAACGCTGGATGGTTCAACGAGGGTATATCTAAGTGACTAATTCCATTTGCTAGCTCTTCGCGCCTAGCCTTTGAATCTACCTCCCTTCAAGGGGCAAATTTAAGATAAAGAGATGCAAGGAGATGCGTGATAGTGCATATCTTGTATTGCAATGTCATAATGTTGTTGGTCTCTGAGCCTTGTAGCTATAAATAAGCAGCTACTTACTATATATATCATTACAGATACCCTATCTCATTTTCCCATTGCCCCAAGTATTCCAAGGCCCTCAAGCTGTAGCCCATAACCGAGATCATCTAACAGGCGTCTCTTGATATGCTGTGTTAAGGCAATTCGGGTATAACGCAAGACCTTATCAGGCTTCTCGGCCATTGAACGAGCGACCTCCCAGGCACGACTCACAACTTCATCCTTGGGCACGACTTCAGCTACAAATCCAAGTGTCTTTGCCTCTGCTGCCGGGATCTCCTCGCCAGTCAACAAGAACGATCTACCCCGGTTGGGACCAAGCAGCATTGGCCACCAGACATGCACACCATCCCCTGGAACCGTACCGCCGGTAAAGTGCGCTTTGTCCGCAAACGAGGCCGTCTCGGAGGCAATTACAATATCGCACAGAGTAGGTAGCTCCGAGTGAATGTGTACGGGTCCGTTAACGGCGGCAATCATAGGCACTTCGATCTCGAGCAAGTTCTGCAGGAGATCTTTTCCTTCCCGATAGATGCGATGCCAGAAATGGGTCGTGGCCATGGCAGGGCTAACCCCGGCAGTGTCCATTCGCGTGAGGAAAACATCGCCAGTACCGTTCAGTATGACGACTTTGTTTTCTGGGTCGTGGGCCACGGCATAGAAAGCATGGCCAAGCTCTGTGTGTAGCCCGCCCTCTGCGGGTGTCCAAATGGCCTCTCCGCCTTGGTAATGGATCGTGAGTTGGAGGATGCCATCTTTACGGATGAAGGAAACATGTTTGAACTTGTCTTGGTAATCTTGAAGGTGCATTGCAATAGCGTAAGGAGAATAGATGGTATTATATGGGAGTACTATAATAGGGAGCGAGATATATGTCAGGGCGAAGGAGGGAGGTTCTTATATATTATAGTACTAGTCCGCGATGCTCCTTCAAAGCACATTATGAAAATTTGTCTTGAGAGTTGAGCCTTGCTGATTGCCATCAACACCCACGCACTACCCTTTTCATACATTATATACACGGGGTCACTATGGAGCCCGCCCCCGCGTCCCATCACGGCAGCTAACTTAGTAAACTAATCATGATGTAGTTCATTCCTGGCCACCTAGAGTTTATGTCTAGTTATTAGTAGTACTCAGGTCAAAAAACTAACCCTACGGCAGCAATTATCTCAATCGCCAATATCGATCTTGAGTCTGGGCTCTCTACATGGAGGGCAGCTTTGCCTATCTTGTTACTGTCAGAGATTCATGACAGGATGATGCAGCCACAGGCTCTGAACCTCCACCCTGCGCCGTATTTCGGGGTGTCGGATTTAATAGTATATCGTAGCTGCGGCATTTGACTCTGGCGTTGCATTCCGTGGCCCCGGGAGCTGGATATGTCCACTGCGATGAGGTTCCAGATGCGGGGTGCGGGTGCGGGTCCTTCTGGATACCGACAGTCTGGCTTTAGTACCGGATGCTCGGGTCTTGGTAGATGCCGGCAGTACTCAGACATGAGGAAGAGGTTGTATGCTGAGGATGTTAAATACAGGATGAATATCACCATAGCCAAGGCACCACGATTCGATCTATCAGAGACACAGTTTCAACCAGAGCAACTTTCATATTCTCGCCTTGAATCTTCTACCAGACAACTAAGTTCTGCCCGCTGATTTAAGCTACCAGACAACAGTCATGGCTTCTCGACTTGGTATCAACGTTACGGGTCGCGTATTTAGCGTCACCGGCGGCGCGTCAGGCATGGGCCTAGCTACTGCCACTTTTTTGGCTCGTCACGGCGCCGCTGCTGTCTGGATTGCGGACCCTCAGACGGCCAGATTCGACCATGCACGGAAAGAAATCACAGCAGCCAACAGTTCTACAGACGTTCACCTAGAAGCCGTCGATGTATCAGACTCGAAGCAGGTTGACGGCTGGATCGAGCGCATCATTAGCAAATCAGGCGGGCTACATGGCTCAGCCAATGTCGCTTAAAATTCCTAACGGCCCCAATCTCTTGGGGGAAACCGATGACGTCTGGCGCAGGATCATGAGCGTTAACTTGGATGGTGTCATGTACTGCACTCGGGCTCAGGTACGCGCCATGTTGGGTATGGAGAAAGGAAGTAATCCAGCGATTGTAAACGTGTCAAGCATGGGTGCCATAACCCATGGCGGAGCTCTATATGCCTACGCGACTAGTAAGGCCGGCTGCGAGCACTTTACCAGGAATGTGGCCAAGGATGTCTTCCCCTATGGTATCCGGATCAATGGCGTATTGCCCGGTAAGTCTGAGGCCTGAATGAAAATGCGTTGCAGTTGGCTGACCAAGTGCCTAGGAAACACAACTACTCCTATGTCGGATCAGTTCTTCGAAGGCTTGCCCCAAGAAATGCGGGACCAAGCTATGGCGAAGATAGGGTTGTCATCGAATATTCAGCCTGAGGATATTGCGCGAGCAGTTGTCTGGCTGCTTAGCGAGAATTCTTTGACTGTGAATGGCGTAAGTCTTCCTGTGGGTGAGGGCGCCCCCTAGATATATCAATAGTAGCAGTTTAGGCAGCACAAAAATCCAGAGGTTTGACTCTTATCCGCCACTATCGTGCAAACTTATATTAGGAAAAAAGATTTATTTATTACCTATTTTTATAGCTTAAAGCTTAACCTTATAGGTAGTAATTATCTCCCTAATTAATAGCCCATTCTGCTCTTAATTGGCTCAAGCTTTCCACCACCAGAGAGCTTGATAGTACGACTCTTGAGCCACTTGTTTGCAGTGGCAGAAGAGTTGTAGTAGATATTATATCCACGGCTTTGGATGTTATTGTTAGAGGTGTCCGAATTAGTGAAGTTCTGGAGAGTGGTGTCGGCAGTTAGAGTCCACTTGCTGCTGGCGTCAAGAGAGACACCAAAGGAAGCTGACTTATATCCCACTCGGGCAGCTCCCTTCCAACTGCTGTGTTGTCCAAGGGACAGGGAAATAGAGCTCTTATTGTATGCAACAAGATCTCCAGACAAAGACGATTCCAGAACCTTCAGGCTGACCTTTGCCGGCTCCATTGACGGGTTGTCGATATAACCACCGTAGTAGTTAAAGTCCTGGGTGATTTGAGACATGTTGGCAACAGCAAGAATTCCAGAAGCAGTGTTCAGCTGCACGCTCTTGAGTCTGGCATCAGAAATCACGTTGCCAAACCACAAGCCGGGCATGGTCTTGCCGGTGGTAGTGATAGTGGTATCCTCGAGATCTAGCACTGCACCAGCACGACGCACGGAGCTGCTGAACAGGACAATGCCGCCGAGCAGACCGGCCTGAGCCGAACAGTCCTTGAGATAGATCTTCTGTTTCCCGTCTGAGAAGACGACAGGTCCCTGTTCGGCGACAGATGCAACGTTGGTTGCATGAATCTCACCAAGAGCATAGTAGGTTGCGGAGCCGATTCCACGAACGCGCGAGACAGAATCCTCGACATAAATGTAGCCAGCTGGGCTGTCTCCTGAGAAAGCGCTAGAGCGATGGCCTCCGGAGTAGTGCTGCAGGTTCTTGGCATGAATGGTGCCGTTTCCAGATGCATAGAGGCCATGGCTCACGGGTCCACTGGAATACAGCCAGCTGTTGGTCACGTTGACAACGGTGTCTGTCCCGTATGAGTATACATTAGCAGCGCCGTTATGAACGGTGATGTTAACATGATCGAGGACGGCGACAGATTTATTTGCCTTGTAGAACAGGATGTCAGCTATGTACCAATGACGCCCTCGGGGGATCGAGAGGAGGGAAACTTACAACGTTGACGGCGGCATTAAAGCCATAGAAGCTAGCCCAGTTCAAGTTCGAGTAGTACCCAGACTTAACGAAAGTGGAATAAGACGCAGCAAAGTCAGCATTCTTGGAGACCAGAACGACACTGGTATCGTTCTTAGTGGCATGCCAAGTGACATGGCCAACTGAAACAGACTTGTCCTTGATGTCGTGCACACCGACCACTATCCATCACGCGGGTACGTTAGTATCGTGTATATGCCAACTGTCTGAGACAAACACAAGAGACTCACAGTCTTTTGGCTGTCCGTTTGCTGGAAACGGAGCATTGTAATCAGCAACGAGGGCGTTATCAGAGGCCCAGTCAGACGCAGGAATGATATCGGAAGGATCCTGGAGCTTCACAGTGGCCAGAACCACTGTAGAGAACGCCACGAGAATGGTTGGAGACAACATGTCGCTTGCGCAGTTGCGTAAACAGGTGATGAAGGTATGCTAAGGCAGCTGAGCATTGACTGATGCAATATTGGTAATAACTGCTCCTGATTCATGATAACATCGCTACGATTTATACTACTTGCTAATTACCAGCCTGTCTCTATACGAAAATGTTCCTCTCTGAGAAGCCGAAATTGTTGAGATTGAATTTCCCCACATGCCGACTCCCCAAATTGCAAGCTTACGCGGCTTGGATTTGTTATACAGCAAGCTTAATTGGCTGATTAAATCTCACTATGCCGGTAATCATCCAGTTGATCAAGATTAGGTTAGATAAAGAAGTTCATGTGCATATATTGATTGCGGAGTGTTGGAAGCGGACAGGGTTGTTGAGAGGGGCCTCGGGTCTGGATCGAGGTTTCTTGTGAAGCTATTCGGAAATGCGGGCGGATCGACATGGATTGCACTAACGGGTAACTCTAGTGTGGGCAAAACCTGGGGAAAAGTGCGGGGTAATCTAACGGCATGCGTGAGGACAGACTCACGGTGAGGACGCAGATTAGGTAGGTGTTGTTACCATGGCCGGAAGGGGGGGTTTTGGACATATGTCAAAGGGAGGAAAGACTGTCCAGGTTGTTTTGTTACCCTTGATATTCTGCTGCATGAGGTCAATATGATATCGCCGATGGAAATTAATCCTGACATTTGTTTCTGTCCACTGACTCATGTCCAAAAACACATCTCTCCCGCGTAGGTATCTAAAGCACTCCACATCGGAAGCGCGAGTCAATAATACTACCTACTGGCTCGAACTGGAGGGGGTCCCGAAACCATTCCGACGATTGGAGGGAATTTGCCTAGCGCTATTATTGAATATATTATAACAGTAAATGACAGCCTGTACCTGCAAAATCTCACGGTGGCACGAGTGAGACCTATAGAAGCTGACACCCCGGTCAACTGCTGCTTGCTGGAGTCAAACAGGCGTCACACCTTTTAGTTTCTTTACTTCTTTAACTATCCCAAATTCATCTTTATCTCTGGATTTAACCATTTTGACAATTCACAACAATAACACCTACCTGCCAATCTTGTCCTCACTGGAGAACACAGTCGCCATGACTCACGACGGTGCAATTACGTCGGCTTGTCAGGTGACAGCAGACGACATCAAGGAGGTTGATACCAATGTTGCCACTCTTGGCCATGTACGCCTCCGCCATATCGATACTCAAGAGATCATTCTGGTGCCAACTCCGTCTTCGGACCCCAAGGATCCCCTGAACTGGTTCGTATGCAATCTATTCAAAGTTTCTCTGCGATGCCTGGTCACAAGGGTTCTATATGAGGATGATAAACATAGCTTCTAACAATTAACAACAGGCCAAGATGGTTCAAAACATACACAGCAATTGCCGTGTGTCTAGCTATTCTCATGTGCAACTTCCTTGCCGCCGGACCGACCCTCGCTATTGTTGAGACTGCCCAAGACTTCTTCCCCGACTGGCAGAAGACTGGCCTCGACGGTCCCATCGCCAAGACGGCTTACTTTTTTAACTGCACTGCCTTATTCCAAGGTCTCGGAAACCTTTTTTGGATGCCGTTGATTAATAAGTACGGACGTCGACCGGCATATGTTTGTGCTTTCACTCTGTACACTATTACGGCTGTATGGTGTGCTGTGGCTAAGCAATATGCCAACTTTCTTGTTGCTCGAATCATGATGGGTTTTGCGGCTGGTGCAGGCGAATGTCTTGCTCCTGTGACCATTGCTGACTTGTTCTTCCTTCACGAACGTGGAACCTGGACTGCGTAAGATATTCCCCACATTCTCGAACATGTTCCGTATGGGTGTACTAATATCCCCTGTTATTATAGTGCTTATACCGCCTCGCTCAACCTTGGTGTTGCTTCGGGGGCCATCATCGATGGCTTTATCGTTCGATACCATCCTTGGAGGTACATTTACTATGTTGCTATCGCTATCATTGGCTTTGTCACTATTATGGTTTACCTGACCTTCCCAGAAACTGCCTACATCAGAAAAGCAGAGCTTCTTGCCCGTGAAGATGCTGATGACGCCGACACCAAGGCTGGAGCAGAGCACGCAGAAGTCCGCCGTTCTCTCAGGCCTACCCCCAAAGTCTCTGAGTTCTTGTGGAGCGGACTCAAGCTTTACAACGGCACCTTCACAGAAGAATCACTTTGGAAGATGATAATTCGTCCAGTTATGCTCCTGGCTTTACCTCCCGTCCTCTGGGCTACGCTCGTCATGTCGGTCACCATTGGCTTCATCACCGCTATCACATCGAATGTGGCTCCCGCTTTTGCCACGGCTTACGGGTTTGAAGCTTGGCAGTCTGGTCTGGCGTTCTTTGCCGCTGTTATCGGTGCATTTATTGGCATGTTCCTGGGCGGCTCGTTCTCTGACTGGGTTGCTGACATCTTCACCCGTCGTAACGGTGGCATTCGTGAACCCGAATTCCGTCTACCAGCGATTATGCTTAGCGTAGTCTGCGGACCCTTGGCACTTGTCCTTTATGGTGTTGGTATCGAGCACAAAATGCACTGGATTGTGCCAACTATCGGCATTGGCCTAAGTGAGTTTTGCTCCAATCTCAATCGTTCTTTAACCAGGCTTACTGATAATGATCTAGTCAACTTCTGTATCACCCAAGCAACCAATATCTCCCTCGTATACACTATTGATTGCTATCGACCAATTGCAGGTGAAATCGTTGTCACCCAGCTCGCCTTCAAATCCGCTTTTGGTTTCTTGCTTGGTTTTTACACCAACCCCTGGGTCAATTCGGCTGGTTACCAAACTGCCTATGGAATTATGGGTGCGATCTGCGGTGGTGTCTTAATCTTCTGGATCCCTCTCTTCTTCTGGGGTCATAAGATCAGAGTTGCCACACTTAGTTGGGGCATTATGAAGTATGCGCACTGGGATATTGATAGAGAGGTTGGCGAGTAAGAAATAAGTACCTTGCTTTATTCTGTAAAGGTACATGTAACTACACACATATAACTTGAAGAAGTTAGCATGCACTACATCAGCTCAGCTGAAAAACACACACTTGGACACTTTCGTATTTTCAGCTGCAGCATTTCAACCTTCAATTGGATACAGACTGTAGCTAAGTAAATAGTCTCATGCAGGACCGCAACCCCTACAAATTTTTGACGGCCTGAGCGTCACTGCTACTAAACATAAATTGACCTGATATCCGCGCACATTTCCTCATTTCTCCATTTCCCCTCGAAGTTGCTCAGTCGCCCGCTGTCACTTTTAAATCTGACATTATTACCTTTAAGATGCCCATCATTACGATCCACAGTCAGTCCGAGTACCACGACCTTATCAAAAGACACCGTTTCGTCATCCTCTTTGCAACGGCAATATGGTGCAATCCTTGTCGAGAAATCAAACGATACTATGAAAAACACGCACACGAATCCTCTCATTGTGACCACGGGGAACTTGTCTTTGCAGAGTTCGACACCGATGAAATCCCAGAACTTGATGACGAACTCGGAATTCGCTCAATCCCTCACTTCTTCCTTACCGAAAATGCAGATCAAGTTGATAAACTTGTTGGCCCTAACCCACCGACTCTCGCGAAATTAGTCGACTACTGCACTAGCAGGCTCAACCCACCGTCGCCCGGTGACTTTTAAAGTCATGGATGGACATTGCTGTTTCAATCGGCCTGGAGACCTTTAGGTGTCGCTAGTTTGAAGTTGAAGAGAAACAACAAGGGACAGAAAAACACTATACAAGACGATATATTTTAGCAGTAATAACTACAAGTTAAGTGTAGATACTTAGCTAAATAAGAAGTCTACTCATGACGCAGTCTTTATTCGGCAAAGCCTACTGTACTAAGTACTTCATATCTTCAGCGTTTCCTATTTAATGTTTCGTCAATACCTAAATGACCGTATTCCTTATCACAATAGTGTTGATTCATGCTAGCTGCTGTGTTTGTCTCACCTTCCTCTTTTGCTTGCATGTTCCATCCAAGCAATTACATCATAATTACTGGGGCAAGGGGATGCGTGACAAAAAGCCTTAGGTAAACTTGGATAAACTTACCATAGTTTAGCATACATGTTGGGGATCTTAGACTAAATATTTTTAGCACGTAAATTGAACGTCAGAAGCCGTCTTGCACCCGAGGCGGGGGCCAAGATAGTCGGTCTACCCCGCTCCGTCTTATCTCCTCAACAAGCTTCGACCTGGCCTCTATTTCGTTTGATCTAGTGCAACTCGAAACAAGAGACATAATTTTAATTGTTCGCTAAAGACGAGTACTTTCGCACCCGATCTTAGGATGTCTCAGTCACAGCTTGACCTCAAGGCACTTCGGGCAAGGTTCCCGGCTCTGCAGCAGGATCAAGTCTTTCTTGACAATGCTGGCGGGAGTCAAATTCTAGGGGCTGCAGCTGACTCGTATGTTATGACATCAATCCAAAGAAAATGTTCTGTTCTGACTCTTGTTCAAGGATACGAGACTACCTCATCACCTCGAATGTGCAGATGGGGGCCTCATATAATGTAGGCAAGCTCTCAGCAACAAAGGTGAACAAGGGCTACGAAGCGGCTGCACGATACATCAATGCGCTGCCTGATGAAATTGGTACTCGAAGTCTCCGCTTGATGGACACAAGATACTCAACTTACGGATAATCTAGTTTATGGCGCCTCTTCAACTCAATTGCTACGCAACCTCTCACTGGGTCTCACCTTTGCTCAAGGCGACGAGATCATCGTATCCACTCTTGACCACGAGGCTAACATCGCACCATGGCTGGATTTAGCTGAGAGACAAGGACTAAACATCAAGTGGTGGAATCCAGAAGGTCAAGGCAACAACCCCAAGCTCACAGTTGAGAGTCTAAAGCCGCTTCTATCCGACAGGACGAGATTCCTTGCCTTGACTCACTGCACCAACCTGCTTGGATCAATCCACGACGTCAAGGCCATCGCTGCGGCTGCTCACGAGTATCCAAGCGTTCTCGTTTGTGTCGATGGAGTCGCTTATGCACCTCACCGTCCCATCGACGTCAAAGACCTGGGCGTTGACTTCTACTGTCTCTCATGGTATAAAGTCTTTGGCCCTCATATCGCAATGCTCTACGGCAGTCGTGAGGCTCAAAAACAGATTCGCCCACTCGGCCACTACTTTAACCCCGCTGAGAGTCTTTCAGACAAGGCTGGATTCTCTGCTGGAAGCTATGAGCTGATAGCAAGTATACCCGTTGTGGTAGACCATCTTCTTGCTGAGAGCTGGGATAAGAGCATTCAGCAAGAGACTGAAATCCAAAGATTGCTCCTCGACTACTTGACCAAACGAGAAGACGCAACGATTTACGGAGAACCGAGTTCGGACCCAAGCAAGCGTTTACCTATCGTCAGCTTCACCATTGATGGATGGAACTCTCGAAGTGTCGTAGCAGCTATCGAAGCCAACTCGAATCTCGGCCTCAAGCATGGCCACTTTTACTCTCATCGTTTGGTGAAGGATGTTCTCGATCTTGATACAAACGACGGCGTCGTTCGAGTGAGCATGGCGCACTACAATACTCGTAAGTCCTGTGGAAATGAGACATTGCACTACTAACCCCCAGCAGTCGAGGATATTCAGGCCGTTATAGATACCTTACAGAACATCATTGCCAAGCGATAATGTAGTGGCAAGTGAAGAAGACGAATTAAGATATACGGATGATATAATATGATTTCCTTTACTCAAGTACAATTTGGGCTTCCGACTCCAGGATCTCCTCCCCACGCAGAGACATCCCATCCAAAAGGTACAGAGCCAGTTAGATACCCCTCAGTCATGTCATGCCCCTCCTTGAGGCTATCCTCAGGCGGGAACAGGCCACTCGGGACCTCGTCCTCGGCCATGTTAAACGGTGAAGCGAGGTGATGAGCAAAGTTAATATCAGTGTTGACAGATGCTTCAAAAATAGTAGGATACGGCATGTTAGCACCAGAACTACTCTTCAAGAGTGTAAGAGGATAGCAAAGCAGCTCTCGTAGCTCGTACATCAGGTGGTGAAGGCTGACGTCGCCGTCAGATTCGACAAATAGGTACGAGTCGCCGTCTGACGGTCCGTCTTCGTAGGAACTAGGATCCTCTTTCGTGTTCTGCTTGGGTTCTGGCATGTACTCTCTGATGAGGCTTTGATACTTCGTGACTCGTGTATAGAAGCTACGGGCTATCCTGTCTTTTGTAGCACACAAAGCAAGGATCTCGATGCATGTTTTAGAAAGATTTACGTCATGCTGCCTGAATGCTGTGGTGCCCCCGACAAGGAAGCTTTTAATAGCAGTAAAGTTAAGCGTCAAGAAAGTGATATAGCATTGATACCTGAGTACCCTGTTAGTTTAACTCAATGGTTATAGAAAGAATTGCGGAGCCAAAGCCAGCGTAGGAAAGATTGCATCTTACATAGTCAGCCAGCAGTTCTTCACCACGGCCTTCTCCTCGAGGATCAGTCCAAGGAGTCGAGCTGAGCTCCGCGCGGCTTGGATACCTTGGAGGATAGCGGCCTTTGCTTCCAGACCCCAGGCACAAGCCGCTATATCCTTCTGAGTTGCAAGCACAGCTCTGGTCTTCAGAATGAGAGCAGACATGTAGAAAAGGTGCATGTAAAACGTCACGCGACGCTGGTCCGGAGATATCTCTGGCGTATGGATCAAGGTCTCGAGATGCATATAAGCAGGGAGACTAGACCGCCATTGGTCAAGGTCGTCATGCATTTGTCTCAGTATTGTGGAGGACAACACTCTGAAAGATGCCACTGTTCGGACGATGTTGGCTTTTAGGACCGTGATCTGGGCCATCTTCTGTTGTAAGACTCCAAGAACGGGGTCTTCAGCTGCAGAGTCAAGAGCACCGGTATTGTCGATCTGCTCTCTTGTATCCTAACAAAGCCATCAGTGCAAGAAGTGGTGTACATGTTCCGGTTGACGTACGTGGATACACCGGGAGACCTCTGGACTGGGAATGTGCCCGAGAGTAGCTGTGACCCAACTCCGTACCGTGATTAATACCGTAAAAGTCTTGATATATCCATCGAAATCTCGTTTGGACAGACCTGCCGGCTTCTTGCCAACACAAAGCCCGCTTGAGGAGCCAAGCAGGATACCCCAATCTTGAAAACCAATCAGCAATGCAAATGCTTGTGGGAGGGGAAAAAGGAGGAGCCTACCTGTGTAAGAGATTGCCAATGATGACTTGGCGATGACATTGTAGATCCCCAAACAACAGCATATCCGCATCGCCCGCAGAGGAGCCTGCTCTACGACGTAATCAAGAAACAGCCGAGCTTTCTGGTAGAATGGTGTGCAAACCGATGCGTTACCGTTGGGTAGAGTCTGCCGATCATATTGGAAGCCCAATGCAGAAATAGCCAGTAACTCGCCATAGGCAATCTTTCTGCTGGCAAGCTGATCTGGCTTGGCTTCTTGAAAAGTACCGAGAATCGAATTGGCTTCCTTCCTCGTGTAAATAGGAAACATGTTACCCATGTATAAGAAGTAGCAGTCAACGCCATCTCGCAAGGCTTGGATGGCCACGTCTGACATCTCGGTTGACAAGAGCTCGTTCTCGAAGAGTAAATTGCAGTCGTAGATCTGCTGACTCCATCTCACCCTTGCACTCGGCACGTCTCTGCAAACCAGACCAGAACCGCTGTCGTGAGCTTTAACATACTCAAGCGCCGCTTCGATGCCGAACCCATCGCGGATCCGGTCAAACAGGCTACTAGCTTCATTCGCTGGCCGCTCCTGGAGGTACCGATACAGCGCCACGAACGACTCAACGTTTTCCTGCAGAGCCTGCTGTCGTCTAATGATGACCTCAGCTCTATTACCCTGCACTGAGTACTCGCAGTTTCGACCTTTGGATACACAGGGTCCGCATTCAGGGCGATCGCCGTCGCATTTTGTCTTTTTCAGCTTGCAGGCTTGGCAGGCTGAGATGACCTTGGATCTGCGGGGAATTCCGAAGTCGCTGGCGGGGTTTGGTGCTGGGGGAGGTACTGGCGTTGTCGTTGGACGTGGGAGGATTGGTCTGGGGGTTATTGAGGATGGCGTTTCCATTGTTGCTTGTGACGATTTGTGATGGTAAAAACGAGTGATGGTTTTCGGAGGCTGTTGAACTAACTGCTGATCGTCGCCATATGAGCTGCGGGAGAGGCGATTTAGAGCTTGCCACCCCTGCGTAATATCCTATCTTATCTTATCAATGCCGTATATTATCTTATCATGTCACAAGCTTTCTGTGCAGGTCAAGATCACGTTACAGGTGCTCAGTAGTAATATAAATAAAAGAAAATCATAGCTATATATTACTAAAGCAATTTTTAAACTATGATATTAAATATAATTTAGGTAAATATAATTTATAAGTATATATAGTAAATATCTTAGTTTATAAAGCTAAGAATTTATTTTTTACTATAATAAATAGTTAGTTTACCCTAACTATTTACAGCATTAATATAAAATATTTCCCTAATCCTATATCCATATTCTTATACTATACCTATCTAAAGTCTAGAATAATTTTTTTATACTTTAGTTTCTGTTAATACTAGTTCTAGGTTATGATTCAAGATGTCTATATCTCAAGCGCTGGCCAAGGTCAGGATAACCAGCAATATCACTAAATACGTTCAAGCTCTGCACTACCAGGTAATGTCTTGGACCCTGAAAACATTTCTGTTTGCCCCATCTGCTGGTGAAGATCCTGCATTCTAGAAGGATCAACCTAGCCTACACACCTCAAGAGCCGCCAATCAGTACCCAGACAATCCTTCAGCACTAAAACTATATCATCTCAAAACATTCCTTCCCCATGCATATCATTGTCTTCCATAGCTGTAAGCCCAAGTCAGCGGCTTCTCACGTTGCACAGAGCGTATTTCCGGTCAGCAGATCCCGTATTAAAGTTGCATCCGATCGGGCTGATTATTCCTCCGAGCCAGCCCCCGGCTCCGGATCCTGATCCTTCAATTGCAGTGGCAGCCCAAACCATTCGATTAGATGTCTGATCGTCCCTTGAAATTTTTGATCGTTCTGGTTTGTGTCTGATCGAATCAGAATATCCGAATTCCGAAGAATGCCGTCTCCCAATTGTCTCCTCCATGTCGAGGACACCTTTGGACCCGTCGTCAAGGGTTGCGGGTCCAATTTCGACTTCACTTTGTTATTTGAGGAGACAATTCTTTGTATTCTTCCTCTTTGTGTCGCTATTTGTCTTGCTGTCTTTCGAGTTACGCGCCTTTGGAAGAAGCCTGTGATATTCAAGGGTTGTTTCATATTGCCGCTGAAGTTGGTATGTTCTAATTTCTCTTCCGTTGTCCTCCCTTGCGCGAAACAAAAGTCATCGTAGACTAACGTGATGGCCTCAAGATCGCATGGACATTAGTACTTGGATCGCAAGCAAGCATTGTCGCGCTCTTTTCTATCCGCGACGAAACCCGAACGAAAGCCAGTATTGCCGCGGGAAGTATTGGCATAGTCGGCTCCGCGATCCTAGCATGTCTGTCTTTCCTAGAGCATCAGCGCGCAGTGCGCACCTCGTCCATTTTGGTTCTCTACCTCCTATCGACTATCCCCATGGATGCCGCTCGCGCTCGAACCCTATGGCGAATGCAAGATGGACGAGACCCTGCTATTGCTGTTATGGTACTGGCAAGCACCAAGGTTTGCGCCCTGGTCGCTGAGATGCTCTGGAAGTGTTCGTTGGCAAACAGACATGAACTATGCGATGCCCCAGAGGAGAGCAATGGTATCATTGAACGAGCGCTAATGCTTCGAATGATGCCAATCTTCTGGGCCGGATACCGCACGCCATTGCAAACTGAACACCTGTCTAAGCTTGACACCAAATTGCAGAATGCCGAATTGAGGCCGACCGAAAAAGGCATGCCCCCAATAACCTCCCATGATTGATGCAAACGATACTAATGGTGTCCAGGACCAGAAAGAAAGCAGGCGCCGATCAAGCTTGCAAAAGAGATCTTCTCCTCTCACACATACGAGTTTCTGGCGCCCATATTCCCCCGACTCTGCTACCTCTCTTTAACCTTTGCCCAACCATTCCTCGTCCGTCGAGCGATCGACTACATCTCGAAACCAAAGACCGAAGGCTCAGGCCAGAGAGGTGATGGACTCATTGCAGCATATGCTCTTGTCTACTATGGCATTGCAGTAAGATACCGATCATCTCCTCGGATAGTGGGCGTGTTGCTAATGAGACCTTATTAGTTCGTCTCTTCTCTGTACGAACAGAGCGCTGTCCGAGCCACCACTGTCGTCCGTGCCGATCTATCGATGCGAATCTACCAGCAATCACTGCTTCTAGATCGAGTCGTGGACACAGGAGACTCGAGCACAACAATGATGACGGCTGATGTAGAACGCGTACAGCTCGGAGTTCGAAAAATACACGATGCTTGGGCGAGCTTTGTATCGGTTGCAATCGGACTCTGGCTCATCGAAGCGCAGCTGGGCCTTGCAGCCTTAGTAACGTTGGGGCTGATCGGAGGCAAGTCAATCTGCCACTGTTATGACCGAGAAATAACGGTAGACAGGTTCACTTCTGCTCGGCGGGTATTGGTCTGGACGCGCCAGCAGATTCCAAAAGAACTGGATGGGCGCCATTGAGAAGCGCCTACACAAAACGGTGCAGGTCTTGAAGGGTATCAAGAGCATCAAGCAGATGGGAGCGGCGCCAGCGATAAAGACCATGCTTGAAGATGAGAGACAATCGGAGATCAAGCTATCCAAGAGATTCCGTCTTCAGCTCATCGCACTCGTAACCTTATGTGAGTAACACGCCATCTTAGTCTTGGCCACCTACTGATCAATACGCAGCCTTCACTTCTCTCACAATGCTCCCTGCCCTGGGTCTCAGTGTCCACAACGCCGTAGCGGACAAGTCATCAGGACGCATCCTGACCGCTCAAACAGCCTTCCAGGTAATGACCCTCTTCAACATCGTCAGCTCAAGTATACAAGACTGCACGTCCCACGTCATGGCAATCATGGTAGGACTAGGTTCACTCCAACGCATTGAGAGCTTCCTCAACCAGCATACCTGGACGGACCCTCGAAAGTCTATCAGAGATGCTAGCATCAGTACAGACCAGAGTTCCGTTGGTGGCGCGAGTGAGAAGAAGGTTCTCACCGACGTTGCTGTCAAGTTACAGAACGTCAGCGCAAAGTGGACTGAAGAAGGTGAAGATATCATCAAAGACGCTACGTTTGATGTACCGGCTCATGGATTGACTGTTATTGCTGGACCGACAGGCAGTGGAAAATCGACCCTGCTACGTGTCGTGTTGGGTGATCTTGCACCGTCATCTGGAACCGTCTCTGTCGATGATTCACAGGTCGCTTTTTGTGACCAGACGCCTTGGATCGCTAATATCAGCATAAAGGAGAATATCGTCGGTGCCTTGCCGTTCTACGAGGAACGATATCGTATGGCGCTTCATGCATGTGCGCTTGACCAGGACATTGAGGATCTGACAGACGGAGATAAACATCTTTGTGGTCTAAATGGACAGTCTGTCAGTGGAGGACAGAAAGTTCGTATTGTGAGTAATCCCCTCCAGCTATGACACTGCGTGTATTAATCACGGCTCTAGGCTCTAGCGCGTGCCGTTTACTCCAAGGCTACCCTTGTTCTTCTCGACGATTGTCTTGTCGGTCTCGACACTAACACTGAGCGCCACATCCTCGGTGAGATCTTCGCTCCCAGAGGTCTTCTCAGCAGCGCTCCTACCACGACTATCCTTGCCACAAGTTCTCGTAAGATCACCCACTCTGTGACCGAAATTTCTCTGACAGCATGTAGCGAGATATCTCCCCTTCGCCAACTACATCATCCTCATTGACGCCGAAGGCCGTGTTGTTCGGCAAGGCACATACGCCGAGATTGCACCGCATATTGAACAGCTCGAACATGACGTGCTACAAGTATCTGACCGCACTGCCGCTGCACGAGAGCCTAGAGCTCAAGACTCGGATGAACTACCCAACACTGCAATCACAAATGACATCGCTTTCAAGAAAGGCGCCAATGGCGATTGGGCTGTGTATAAGTGGTACTTTGGAGTCATTGGCTGGATGGACTTTATCGTCTTTCTTTTCCTCTGCTTAGGATTCGTGATAGGCGTGATATTTCCACGTGAGTGAATCATCTCAGCACTTCTATCGACCTCATACTGACCATTGATAGAAATATACCTTGGGCTATGGTCGGAAAAGAGTCTCCAGAACCAAATCGATACACTCCCATCATTCTATGGCATCTTCTTTGGAGTTGGCTCCATGGCCTGGGTAGCTCTCTTCTCAGCATGTGTATGGCTCTTTTTACGCATCGCAGTTCGGACTGCAGCTTTGTTTCACCATCTCATTCTTACCACAACACTCAAGTACGCTATCCCCTCCTCCCAGGCTCTTTTCGCGGTTACTAATAGTGTTTTAGTGCCAGAATGGATTTCTTCTCCCAGACGGATAGTGGAGTCACGTTAAACAGGTACGATCACGAACTGTTGTGCACAGACATTCGCTAATCGCAACGGCTCTTAGATTTAGCCAGGACCTGCAGATCACCGATATGGAGCTACCACTAGCTTTCGTTGGCGCCACGATGAACTTGCTGATGCTTATCGCGCAGTGCATCGTTGTCACGATCCAATCTCACTACGCCGGCTTTGCGATTCTGGCAATCGCTGTCGTGATTGCATTCTTTCACGAGTTTTATCTTCGAACATCTCGGAGACTTCGTGTTATGGATATTGAGGCAAGGTCACCTGTCTTGTCGCTTCTACTGGAGTCTCTTGATGGACTCGCCACTGTGCGTGCATATGGCTGGGCAGCATGGTACTTGCGACGGGGGATTGAGGTCCTTGAGCGATCACAAGTTCCTTTCCACTTCTTACAGTCTGCACAAGTCACACTCAACCTTTCAGTAGACCTATTCGTGGCGACTCTTGCCCTTGTTGTTATTTCCATCGCTGTTGTACAGATGAACACCAGTGGCGGCAGTCTTGGTCTTGCGCTGTTTAACATCGTGGGACTTGGACAATCAGTCAAGGGTGTTGTCTTCTTCTGGACTTCACTTGAGATCACACTCGGTGCAGTTGCTCGTATCAGAGACTTTACAGAAGACACGAAGTCGGAACATGAGTCAGACACGAAGCCTTCGGCGGAGTGGCCATCGAGGGGCGAGATTCACTTCACCGATGTGACACTGACTCACTCGTGAGTATTACAATCAATTTGGTAACCTTGAGACACTGACGCATATTGCAGAACTTCACTTCCCCCGACCATTTCGAATTTAACGCTAGATATCAAGCCAGGCTCCAAGATGGCCATTTGTGGTCGGACAGGAAGGTATGTTTCTCTGCAGCTACTTATTCCACCAAAGCTCTCAGTTGTGCTAACTGAAATGCACATTAGTGGGAAAAGTACCCTTGTAAACTCATTGCTGGGGCTGGTGCAAGTCTCTTCAGGTAAAATCAGCGTCGACGACGTTGACATCTCAACTTTGGCCAAGGATGAAGTACGATCCCGCTTTGTAGTCCTCCCGCAAGAATCTCTCATTCTCTCGGTAAGTATACGCGAGTATGCAAAGCTCTTTGGCATTTCAGACGAGCAAGAGATCATCCAGGGCTTGAAGAAGACAGGCCTCTGGCAGACCATCGAGCAAGGAGGCGGTCTAGACATGATCGCTTCAAGCGATACCTTCTCCCACGGAGAGCGTCAGCTCTTCGCCATGACCCTAGCTTGCCTCAAGAAGGGAAAGATTGTGCTTATGGACGAACCTACAAGCCAGTAAGCAACACACGTGACACATCTTACAGCTCACTGCTAACCTTATCAGCGTCGACAATGATATCCAGACACAGCTGCGCCAGACAGTATTCGACACGTTCCCTGATAGCACTGTCCTCTGTGTCACGCATCAGGTTGCAACGATCGTTGAGTTTGATATGGTTCTTGTACTAGATGATGGCAAGATTGTGGAGCAGGGTGATCCCAAGGAACTGCTGCGTCAGCCAACTTCGCGCTTCGCACAGCTGTACTCGGCTGGTGAGCTTTGACCTCGGGGATGAAATTATGCAATGCATGCTGCAGGCGTCTTTGTCATGATGACGCCTGGCTTCGGGTGCACCGAGCAGTCAGTTATAATTAGATTCTTGTCATGTATTTCCATTGGTTTCTATCTCTTATTTTCGTATTCCATCCTTGTCTTGACATGGTGATAAAAGCCCTAATATGCGACCACCATTGAAACTGCTCTATTTGCCTTTGCCCATAATACTGGAGTAGTCGGATGATGGATTACCATGATGACCCTGGCACCTTTCATGAACATCCGATTATTAAGTCCCAACACCAAACTTCGTCAATAGCCTCCCGATGCTTCCACCTCACCGACGCTATGACTGCGTGGCCTCTGTTGGTCGTAGCAAACATCGCCGACTGCTTGCTTATCCGGCTGTTCCGACCTGTCAGATCACTACCCATCTATCGCAATGCCTCAGGGCCCTTGCAACTCCAATGATATACCCAGATTAGACCATAGCGCTACACGGCCTGCAATTGCATTAGCGCAGGCGCAGTTCACTCCCAAGATCCATCGCATAGCCAAAAACCAACCTAGCGTCGGATCTGCTGATGTTTGCTGCTTACCTTACCCCTCAATAACTGTATCTAGTTTGTCACTAACTGGTCAGAGCTTCATGATAATGTTTGTAGTGCTGATATTATCCTGTACATAACTGGAAGCATGTCCGAGTTTGGCCCAGACATGCGAGTGCATATGCAGGATGAGGGCGCACCAAACCATGTACATTGCCCAAGTTCAAGCTAGCGACCAAGCTACATACGGCCTTTCCAATGGACGTTTGCGTGGCGTTACCGTATTGGTTGGGGTCGGACAGGGGGGGTTTTATCCCGCACTGACAGCCGACCCATCATCTGCAGCATGAACCGTAAAGCTTGGTTTACCATGCGGTTGGTTCTCAAGCGGCCGTTGCTCATTTCCACGCTGCAGCGTAATGTAGTACAAAGGCACTGTCTTTGAGAGGCACAGTACCAACTACCGGCCTTGGCGGAGGAAACGGTGAAGCAAATAACCTTTGTGCAAGTTCAGGGGGCAACCAACAAACATATACATACAAAACTGTTTGCTGCTACCATATCAGCCGTTGGTTATGCTAAATCACTCATCTGATTGAAATCCACGCGTCGGCGATGATCGAAGCAAACGCTACCCATAGATTAGAGAGCAAGGTAAGGGTTATTCGCCCCGGCGTGAGCTAGGGACGCGCCGTATCTCTGGGTTGATGTCGCATTTTTACACTACGGCCCGCAAGGATATCGTGTTAGCGCCAGGCCAAGAGTCGACGATTCGATTGCGAGAGAATTATTCCCATCATAACGAGGCTTCTATAGCATCAAAATTGGCGCAGATGGAACCCTCTCTACTCCAGGTAATTCCCGTGCATTTCTCGCTTTTTTCCCCCTCGTTCTTGTACCTGAAACGGGCTACCTCGCCCCCATATCGAAAGGATTCGGACCCGCTATGTTGGTGCTACTGCAAGCGTCATATCATGGACCCCATAAGAACCATTCCAGAAACAGGTCCGATCGTCGAAAGAGGCGCAGAAGACACTTAAGGACTTGGCCTTGCATCCATAGTGCGATATTTCACCAAGTATCGGCATCTGAACTATACCAGTGACAGCTAGATCACGCGCCACCCGTGATTAATATTACGACAATGGCAGTGCAGTAGCTCGTGGAGCTAGCAACCAACACGCCGGACCCTTGCGAACTGCTGTGGAGACAATCAAGCAGTCTTCTCTCTTCTCATGTGGTGATTACCGAGCCAGCGTATCATGGCCAGTCGGTGGTTGTTGTCCCATATGTATGTGCCCCTGCCGGTGGTGTCATGAACTATCCCATACTCTTCTCGTGTGATATTTGCCCCCCCAGAGTTACAAGACTTTGGAACGAATTTATCAGTATACCCCAATTTTGTTTTGACGTTTGTCTTTTTTTGCAATGCCTTCTCAGATTCCACAATGGCGAGAGCCAATTGCCATTGTGAGCATGGCTTGTCGTCTCCCAGGCGGAATCGACAAGCCGCTGGATCTATGGGACCATGTCCGAGCAGGCCGCTCGTCTGCTACGGCGATACCCAAAGATCGATTCAATGCTGAGAACTTCCTGTCTATGGATCCTAATCAGAAGGGAGCTCAAGCCTTTAGGGGTGCTCACTTCGTCAAGAGGGACATTAAGCAGTTTGATCACAAGTTCTTTGGTATCAGCAAAGACACAGCTACCGCTATGGATCCTCAGCAGAAGCAGCTCCTCGAAGTTGTCTATGAGTGTCTTGAGTCAGCCAACATCTCTATGGAGACAATCTCAAAGTCCAAGATCGGCTGCTACTGCGCCATGTTTGTGAGTGACTACCACGACATGCTCATGCAAGACCCTGAATATCTTCCAACGTTCATCGCGATTGGAACAACACGAACCATGCTTGCAAACCGCATCAGTCATGCACTCGATCTCGGTGGACCCAGGTATGTCATCATTTCCCAAAGGGGGCGATTGCAGTGCTGACGCCTCATGCAGTGTCACCATCGATACTGCCTGTTCGGGTGCCCTGGTGGCCCTTCATCTTGCCTGCCAAGCACTGCAGGCTGGTGAGTGTGACGGTGCTGTGATTGGTGCATCTAATCTGTTCCTGAGTCCTGATTATGCACTGTCTTTGACGCGTCTCGGTGCTATCGCTGCGGATGGTCAGTGTAAGACGTTTGATGCTAGCGCTAATGGATATGGACGTGGTGAAGGAACCAATGCAGTCTATGTCAAGAGACTCAGTGATGCTATCAGAGATGGCGATAGTATTCGAGCAGTCATCAGGGGCACTTCATCCAACAGGTACGTCTTCTCCACTTTGATCCAACACTCAGACACTAACAGTTCAGTTCTGGTGCCACTCCAGCCATCACTGAGCCATCAGGCCGGGCTCAGGCAGATACCATCTTGCAGGCCTATGCACAGGCAGGAATCAACGATTTCAGTGAGACAGGATACTTTGAGTGTCATGGAACAGGCACTCCTGTGGGTGATTGTATAGAGCTGGGCGCCGTTGGCTCAGTCTTTTCCGAAAGCCACAAGGCCCAAGATGCACTCTGGGTCGGTTCTGTAGGTCAATCCTTATTTATTATCAGTGGAAGATAAACTAACATCGACAGACGAAACCGAATGTCGGACACTCAGAGGCTGCTAGTGGTTTGAGCAGTCTCATCAAGGTGGTCTTGGCTCTGGAAAAGGGCGAGATCCCTCCCAACACAAATTACAAAACCCCCAACCCAAAGAGTATGTACCCTCCCTACTAACTTCTAACGACCTAAACTAACGACGGTTTTCTCAGTCGACTTCGACGGATGGAGAGTTCGTGTTCCAACCGCTCCCCAGCCATGGCCTTCCAAGTCCATCCGCCGGGCAAGCGTCAACTCCCTTGGTATCGGTGGATCAACCGCCCACGCCGTTGTTGAGTTCTACGAGCCTCCTCAACTGACCAATGGCTCAGCCAATTGGGCAAACGGAGTCAATGGCGCTCACCACATCAATGGCACCAATGGTGTCAACGGTACGAACGGTGTGAACGGCCATCACGAAGACGAGAATAGCAACGACCCGTACTTCCTTCTCTTCACATCCGGCGCTTCAAAAGACTCTCGAGATACCAACGAAAAGAATCTCTTAGAGTTTCTCAAAACTCACGAAGAGTGTAAGAGCCTGACTAGTCCTCTAGTCAAAGCGCTCAATGCTCGAAGCCAGATCAACATCCGTCCATGGAAGTCGTTCGCTGTTGCTCAGTCCGTTGATGACCTCATCCAACAACTGGAGACCAACGCACTCAAGGTGGGAACAGGCCCTACAAGTGGCGGGTCACCGCGAGTCTTGTTCACATTCACAGGCCAAGGAGCTATGTGGTCGCAGATGGGGAAACGTCTCCTCGATGCATTCCCTCTGGCGCGCAATAGTTTGTACAGTCTCGAGGAGGTTGTGCGGGAGCTTCAATCTTCCAAAACACCAACTTGGTCGTTGATAGGTATGCTTGGACAAATCATCACGACTTGGCATTACTGACACTCTCGCAGACAAGCTCACAACTGAGCTCTCTCAAGAAGAGATCGATTGTCCAGCTCTCGCGCATCCCCTCTCCATGGCAGTCCAGATCGCATCGACAGACGTTCTCTCAAGCTGGGGCGTCCTTCCAGACGGTGTTGTTGGCCACTCAGGTGGAGAGACAGCCGCTGCCTACGCCTGCGGTGCTCTCACAGCCAAGGAGGCCATCACAGTCGCTTACTACCGAGGCATAGCCTGTCAGAACGCCCCATCAGGCGCCATGTTGGCCACCAGAAGCGCACCCGATGCCAAAGAGCTGCAAGATGCATTGAAGCGAAACGAAGTGCAGATTGCCTGTTTCAACGGTCCTCAGAACCTTACCCTCGCTGGATCTGCTGAGGGGGTCAAGAATGTGGCTGCTGAGCTTAGCGCTCATGGCATTGTCTCCAGAGCGGTTGCAGTTACTCGAGCCTATCACACTCGTGCCATGAAGACTGTTGTGGATGAATACGTCAGTCAGCTCAAGGGTGTTATACAACCCAAGGATGGACGAGTTCCTATGTACTCGTCTGTTACTGGCCTTGAGCTCAAGGGTACTGAGGTCGACGCCGACTACTGGGGAGCCAACCTCGTCTCCCCGGTTCTTTACACCGACGCAGTCACGCTGGCATTGACCTCATCAGACCGCAAGTTCAATCTTTGCGTTGAACTCGGACCTCACTCTCTACTCTCTCGTCCAACATCTGAGATTGTGAAATCCCTTCCTAACGCCCCTCAACTTCCCTTCTTTGCCACAATGCTCCGAAACGCAGACTCAAGTCAACAGCTCATGAACCTAGCTGGAGACTTGGTTCTGAATGGGAAGCAGTTGGACTTGGATCAAGTCAACAAGATCGCTGGTAAGGTTGGACGTCTTCCCAATCACATTCAAGACAACCTTCCGGCTTATGCTTGGGACTATTCCTCGACACCGTGGACTGAGCCACGAAACAGTCAGGAATGGCGGTTTAGGAAATCGCCGCGGCATGAGATTTTAGGATCGCGCTGCAGAGGAGTGAATCCTTCGGCTCCGACATGGAGGAACAAGGTGTCGATTGAGGATGCGCCTTGGCTTGTTGATCATCAGGTACGTCAATAAAATACACTCATCTCATGGCAAGGCTAACTCGTGGCAGGTCAACGGTATCGTGACATTCTCCTTCACTACAGGTATCGCGATGGTGGTTGAGGCCATGATGCAGGTACAGGAGGAGAACAAGGAGATTGACTGGACGAACCATTCGTTCGAGCTCCAGGACTTTATCTTTTCCAACTCCATCATTCTCCCTGATGAATCACACATCGACCTCTTCCTCACACTCATACCAGACAACGATAATGCCAAGTCCGAAGAGACGTGGTATGACTTTACTATCTCGTCGCTGAGAGGTGATGTCGATATCCGTCATTGCCATGGTAGAGCTGCAGTCCTCGAATGTAAGTGTCTGATGTCAACCAGATGAAGATTCAAGCTGACAGTTTTCCAGCGAGCAACGACAAGGTCGCTCTTCGCCGCAGAACTTCGTGGCACCACATGCCGCTCAAGGTCCCTCTCAAGAGCTACTACAAGACTCTTGAACGAGTTGGCTACGGCTACGGTCCCAAGTTCCAGCTTCTCAATGAAGTTCGCGTTCGCCCTAGTCTCTCTGCCTGCTCTGCCAAAATCGACATGACATCGACTGCTCAGTCTCCTGTTCCCGGCCAGAGATATCTCCTACATCCAGCGATGATGGATGCAGCGCTTCAAACACCTGCCTTGGCTAATCGCTCTGGGCATTTCCAAGAGATTGATACGTTACTTCTTCCATCCAAGATGAAGAGAATCTCCATCCGTATGCCTGCTGAGAACACGGCCGTCGCGTCGTGTACTACCAACACTTCACCTGTTGGGTTCAGCAGGATCCAAGGTAGCGTTGAGTGTTACGACTTGTTGTCAAGACCTTTCTTTGTGGTGGAAGGTCTGCAGATGGATAGAGCTACAAGTGATGACAACACTACTCTACCTTGGCTGAGACTTGCTTGGAAGCCTGACATTGGCGACATCTCGAGCAGTGACCCCATGCTTAGCTCCATCAAGATCCAGAGCCTTCCCGCAGAGAAGAAGCTGGTCAATCTTGAGAACCTGGTCAAAGAGCTCATACCACTCATCGTTGAGAACGGCATCGAAAAGGGCAAAGACCTACCTTCCCACTTACTCAGCTACCATTCATGGTTCCTCGACCAGGCTGAACTTCACAAAGACCGCCTAGCAGCTCGCCACAAGCTCCAAAACGGCTTCGCAACATCCCAAGACGCCATCATGAACGTCGTCGCCAACTCAGGCATCTCCCAAACTGTCGACGCATCAATCGTATCCCAACTCGCCATCAACATGTCCCAAATCTTCCGCGGCGACGTCGAAGCCCTAGCAGTCTGGCTGGAGAACGACCTACTCTACCGCTTCTACGAAGAGAGTATCTTCACCACCAGCATGAACCAGAAACTTCTCTCCGTCGCTGAGCTCCTGGCGCACAAGAACCCCAACATGAAGATCCTGGAGATTGGTGCTGGAACTGGCGGTGCGACTACGGAGTTACTGCGTGGGTTCTCCAAGGCGGGAGGCAAGAATGCGTATCAGTCGTTTACTTTTACGGATATCTCGGCTGGGTTCTTTGATAAGGCGAAGAAGAAGTTTGCGCAGTGGGATAGGATCGAGTTCAAGACTTTGGATGTTGAGAAGGATATTGCTGAGCAGGGGTTTACTGAGAAGTACGACCTTGTTGTCGCGGCCAATGTAAGTCTCGGATGTTGTGAAGGTTCTTCATATACTGACCACCGTACGTTAGGTTCTGCATGCCACTGCCGATCTACCATTCGCGATGAAGAACATCCGATCTCTACTGCGAGATGACGGATACCTCTTGGTTGGTGAGCTGTCGGAGGGTACGTAACATCAGTCATAACACTAGGATATTCTGCTAACGTTTCTACTCGCAGACCTAACTTCAGCCAACTTCCTCTGGGTAAGGCCAACACCGCATCATCTATACAACATCACTTACTCTTATGCAGGGACCCTTGACTGGCTGGTGGCTCCGCCCTCGATCACCAGGCCGCTCTGGCCCTGGTCTTACTCTTGACGAGTGGCGCAACGAGCTCGCTGCCGATTTTGACAGCGTCTCTGAGATTGAGGCCAAGCACGACAAGACCGACACTGAGAAACTGTCGAGCACGATCGTCATGATGGCTAGAGCAAAGCCCTTTGAGTATACTCCGCCCAAACCGCTTTCGGAGGAAAAGATACACATTGCTGGAGTCGGCAGCGATCTGTCCACTCGAGACCATCTTCAGAAGTATCTCGGCACACGTGGTATTTCTGCAAGCTCTAGTACCCTCGAAGACCTTGCTTCACCAGAATGGGCTGGAGAATGGCTTATCCTCGTTGACGAGACCGAAGGGAGTTTCCTCGCCTCTCTTCAAGCAGAGCAATTGACCGCACTCAAGTCATGGCTCACAAAGCCTATCAAGTGCATCTGGGTTACACGCAAGGTATACCTCGATCCCCAGAACACAACAGGTGGTCTAGTGACGGGTTTCGCACGAACCATCCGCGGCGAAAACAGTCAATGTCAACTGTACACTCTTGACTTAAGCAGTGATGGCGATATCACAGCCAACGTCATCTACCACGTCTTGGAACGGGCACATTACTCGCACAATGACCCGATCTCCAAGTTGGACTACGAGATTGCAGAGAAGGATGGGCAGCTCTGGACGTGTCGACTTGTCAATGATACTCCGCTTGAGAATGCTTATGGTCCTGCTCGTAAGATTGATGCTCCTTCGACGCAGGTGGTGAAAGCTCCTCACCACTTGGTCATGGGAGAGGTTGGTATCTTGGAGAGTCTGGCCATGGCGCAAGATGATGCGTACTCGAGCATTCCAGATGGGCATGTTCTTGTTGAGGTCAAGGCTGTCGGACTTGATGAACGGGTAAGTACATCTCTATTCTCTCGCAATACTTGATCTAACATTGCCTCAGGATGGATTCATCGCACAGGGTTCTCTTCCAGCGACATCATTCGGTCGCGAGTGTTCCGGCGTCGTCACCAGATGCGGTGCGAATGTTACATCATTCAGCCCTGGAGATCGTGTCGCCATTATCGGTCAAGGAACTTTCACAACCCAGTACCTGGCACCTTCAGAATGTTGTAGAAAGATCCCTGACTGGCTTTCATTCGAGGTAAGAAGAGCCCTGGTCTTCGCTGACTGCGCATGACTAACTCTCCTACAGGACGCAGCGACTATTCCTACAAACTTCGTCACTGCTTTGTACGCCCTGACGCCAGCGAGAGTATCAACAGGACAGGTATGTACCACGCCCCATCACCAACGAACAATACTAACCCAGCGACAGAAAATCCTCATCGTCAACGCGTCGTCCACCCAAGGCATCGCCCTCATCAAGGCCGCAACAGCACTCAAGCTCGACGTCTACGCCGCCATCAGCGACGCAACTACCAAGCCCATCCTCACCAGACTCGGCCTTCATTCCGCCAAGATCTTCGTAAACCCCACTAATACCAGTCGCTCCAGCGTCTCTCGCTCCACAACCTTCCAGGCTTATAAGATCGTATTGAACACCAAGGCGGGTCAATATGCTGACTTTGCTCATTTGGTTGCGAACCGGGGAACGTATATTGAGATCGCAACTGGTGAGAGTTCTGGTGATGAGGCTTGTTTTGTGCCGAATAAGAACGTCATGTTTGCCTCGGTTGATTTGGCGGATGCTTATCAGGAGAGCAAACAGGATCTTGGAATGTAAGTGACTCAATTTATGGATTCGTATGCTTTGGCTGA
Organism: Fusarium circinatum; assembly: GCA_024047395.1. Lineage (NCBI taxonomy): Eukaryota > Fungi > Ascomycota > Sordariomycetes > Hypocreales > Nectriaceae > Fusarium > Fusarium circinatum. The sequence continues at coordinate 1,843,422 of CM043928.1, forward strand.
CGACTTTATTAGCTTACTTGACCAAGTCATTGACATGGTTGAGAAGCGAGAGATCGATGTTGATTCCTCGGTCTCGGTGAAGGGACTTGACTCTCTACAGTCCTCCTTTGCGGCAGTGATAGAAGGTACTCTGAACAAACAGGTTGTATCGCTCAGCGACGTCAACGACCAGCAATTGATCAAGGTAAGTGGTTTCACTCCCTCAGCGACAACGCCATATCTAACCGTACCTAGACACGGCCCAAGACTTCACGCTTCAATCCTCACAAAACCTACATCATCACAGGGGGTCTCGGCGGTCTAGGCCGTGCCATTTCAGTCTGGATGGCGAGCTATGGCGCTCGACACATCGTTTTGGCAACCAGCTCTGTTGCCCGTGCCTCAGAGTCCGGCGATCTTCTCCAACAGCTATCATCATATGGATGTAATGCCAGAGTTGAAGTCTGCGACGTCGGTGACTCCGAAGCTGTAGAGCATCTTATTTCTTCTATCGACACTCTTGTTGGTGGAGTTATTCACTCTGCGTTGAAACTTAGCGTAAGTTTACTGCATGACCTTTTATAGAAGCCTATCTGACTTTAGCCAGGACTGCTTCTTTGAGGATATCACTCTCGAGGACTTTGATGCCGTCTTTGGTCCCAAGGTCAATGGCTCGCTGAACCTCCATAACTCTCTGCTCGGCCAGGACCTTGACTTCTTCGTCATGCTTAGTTCAGGCTGTGGTGTTTTGGGCAACGAGGGTCAATCTAACTACGCCGCAAGTAGTACTTTCCTTGACACCTTTGCCCGATACCGTCAAAGTCTTGGACTTCCAGCCTCATCTGTTGATCTCGGGTTCGTCGAAGATGTCGGCAACATCAGCGAGCGTCCCGAGATCCAAGCCTCCCTCTTATCCCGCGGTCTCAGGCCCATCACAGTCCGAGATGTCCTCCGTGTCGTTGAGGGTGCCATCGCAACCGGTTCACCCAAGAACCTCATCACAGACTCTACCTACGATAGCTTCGTCCAAAGCCAGATTGTTCTCAGCTTCGGCATGATCGACAAAGCCACAGCAGAATACCAATCCTGGGCTCAAGACCCAAAGTTTGGCCTTCTGCGATCTCGAGCCGCTGACAACGCTGCTCTTGACTCCGATGCTGATGGTGGAGAGAGCGCAGTCCAAACAGCTGTCAAGGCCTTTAGGAACACTCTCGGTCGATTGGGCGATGCGCCTGAAGGCAAAGAGTCAGCTTTACAGCCGTTTGTTTGCACTGCTCTTGTCGCTAAGTTGGCGCAAGTACTGTCGATCAAGGTTGGCGATATTCAGCCTTCGAGATCGGCGATTCAGTATGGAATGGACTCGCTTATTGCGATTGAGGTTCGGTCTTGGGCGCGATATGCGTTCCAGATCGATTTGCCTATTAATGACTTGACGAACCCGTATAGTATTCAGGATCTGTCGGCTAGGGTTTCTAGAATGATTGTTGGATGAATATGATGGTTCTCTTTAGTGCTTGGGTATACCACAGATTGGGGTGGCTCTTGTCTTTTCGTCTTTCTTTGTTTACAGTTTCTGCGTGCATTTGTTTGCATCTATATATATGCCCTTACAAGATATCTCTCCCTCCTCATAATCGCGCCTGAGACCAACCCTCGCAGCCAGCGAGCCAAAGACAATGCTACACAACACCAAAAATATGCAATTCAGTCCCATCAAAGGGTCTAGTCTAGAGACTTGATATTCCGTAACCCAACAAGATATCCTTCCTCATCGTGGCATCGAAGATTCCGACACAGACGTCGACACTGATGCCGAGACCGAAGCCGGCGCGGAATTCGATGGCGTTGATGATCCAGGTGCCGGCTTTTGAGCACAAAAGGTTATTCTACATGACTGTCAGCTGCAGCTCTTACAAGAATAAGAGGTTTTGTACTCACAATGTCATAAATGAATGGTATTTCGTGTTGTCAATCTCCTTCTTCACATCCGCCAGAAACTTCTTCACCTGCTCCGGCGACCAGCCCAGGCCTTGTGTAAAAACAGGCATCGTCAACGGCTCAAGAATGAACAGCCAATTCTGGGTCATTAGATGACCAATGCGCTGTAGCTTCTTCCCGGGATAGCATGCATTCGTCGGCGCACCGTGTCTCGTCTCGATGACGCGCTCAAAGCCAGCTTCTTGTAGGTAAGGTTTGAACTTTTCCGGATATTTCAGCGTTGTACCGAAATTCCGCATCCCTTGCTCCATTAAATCATTCCATCTTCGGAATTGTGTGCCGTTTAAGGAGTGATTTGGTGATTGTAGAAGTGCGATCCATTCTGTGAACTCGACCCATCCTCCGGGCCTGAGGTTGTCAAATGCCGACTGGATTAATTTCTTCTTATCTCCGATATCGCCTATTTGTCGAACGTGAATGAAATCGAAGTTGCCGCCGTTGAAAATATCCCAGTCCTTTGTGATGTCGAATGTTTTAAAGCTGCAGTTGGATTTTGTATATGGTGGGTGGACTGGTTCAATGTCGACGCCTAAAACTGAACAGGAGGGGTATTTCGTGGCTGTCGAATGTTAGCATCAATAACAGAAGAGCCACGAGGCCTACGCCGTACCAAATTCCTATAGTATCCATGTCAGCAAAATTTTACATCACAAGATTCCCTCAGAACTAACTAATGCCCATGTTCCAGGTCCAGTACCGACATCAAGCACTCGCTTCGGCCTCGACGTTATCGGCGATAAATGAAGCCCTTTGAAGATATTGATGATAACCGTATGTTGAATGACTAAGCGCGTTCTGGTCAGTAAATCCGCGGGTTAATGAGTACCGAGGCATCGATGGCATCATACCATTTCGGTCTTGTTCTTGCTAGACCAAAAGCGTATTAGTATCCGAGTACCCGTATATCGTTATCACAACGTGTGATAATGTGATTGCCGCAACATACCTGGCTATTCGGCACCAAACCGTACCCTGTTCGTCGTCGTTTGGTTAATTCTCGGATGCTACTGCGAAGCAGGGGAGGGGGAAAACGAACGAACAGAGGATTTGGTGAATTTGGCGACGAATGCTTGGAAGAATCGTTTGGACCGCGACCCACTGACACATTAGCATGGGAGCAAACAATGGAGCCAACCCACCAATCAGTGGACCACCCTCTCTGATCTGATCTGATCTGTGAGACTTACCGTTCCATAGGCTTGTAACTGGCAACAAACTCATCCGAAGAATCAGAAGAGTCCTCTATACTGTTCGTCTTAACGACATGGTCCTCCCTTGCAGCCGCTGCCGGGGAGAGTGTTTGCCGGTCCCATCCGCCTGAGCGTCGGGTAACAGGTGTCCCGGGGAGGCCCCCTGTCTGAATCTGGCTGTCACTAGACACGCTAGAGGCGTAGTTCGACGACGATGAGGCGGTGAGAGTCGTCTGTGCAGGTGCAGGGGGCCTCGCCATGGCTGACGACTGTAGAAACTCCGTGGACCCCCCGCCAGCGGCGCCGCTTCGAGTCGAGCTCGAGTCGCGTTCATTGTTGTGAGCCATTTTCGTTGCTAATAAACACGGCGGGCCGCGCCGAAGCCTAACAGCTTGGGGGGTTTTTTGCGTTCGTCGTTCGTCTCCCTTTTTTTCCTCTGCTAGATTATTTTAGTTTGACGGATGGTGTCGATTTGAGGCAAAAGGGTAGTAAAAATAAAAATAACTTTTTGTCGGCTGTCAGTTGCTGCAAGAAATATAGGTATGCAGTTCTGACGTCGTCCGGTTCCAAATGGCACAGCAGAACCAACACAAGACACGGGACGCAGAACCTGTCTGTCGCTGGATGGGGTCATGCTACTCTTCTATGTAGGAAAAGAGACAAGGAAAAAATTGTTCCCCGAAGTTGGCTGTGTTGGGTACCGAGACGGGCTGAGAGCACCCTTGTTTGTTTGTCTCGTTCTCTAACGGATCATCAAAATGCTAGCCCTGTCAAGTTTAGCTTAGTGCCCTCAACTGACAAACGGCTTGTTAGCTCTGGCCCGCACTTTAGAGTTTATCACATTGTGCGTAGCATTAGTTTCAGAACCGTCACATAATGAAAGTGACTGGCCTGGGTATTAATACGCGTTGTTTTCTCCCATATTTGCTTTGTGGTCTCGGGCCCAAACAAGATACCGAAATCGCGAGTATGGAATTTCACTGATCTACAGTCGGTTCTTTTTCAGCCACCGAACTCTGACAACAATTGCGACAAAATATTAGTTATAGGTTGGATATCAATAACTTGAGGTGCAAGATCCCCATGTCATTTGTTGTCTCATGTCCTTGGCACCTACCTCATGCTGTTTGCTTCAATTCAATTGTTTGTTAGTTGTCGCGTGACCCATATCTAGCTGCATTCAAATGCTCCAGGTTTTGAAAGCAGACAAGACTATCAAATGTCTCTCTATATCATCTACAGGCTACCCTTTCTTATGTATTAGTGTATGTAATTATTGATGGCATTTTCTTTATTCCCGGCATCTCGTGGAGCTCATCGTAAAGACCTCTTGTTTCTCGTTACTGTCCTAAATACACTGGATTACAATAGCTACCCTGAACCTAGCCTATTATCTTAACTAAAGTATTTATATATTAAGACCAGAAGCTCTTGTAATATAATTAATAATAATCAAAATTAAGCACTAAGTCTAGGGGCATTATCTAGATTTAAACTATAAATTAAAATAACTTATATAGTCCTAAGGTCTCAAGAAAATCATTTACTTACAGCTGCTTTTCTACTAAATTTAGCATTAGCTTAAGAGCTAGTTTAAGTATAAATATAAAATATATAAACATAAAAGTTTATGCAGTAGTAGACTGGTTTTAGGGCTGGTATCTATGATATATATTTAATACTGTTACACTCCCTTGTTATTGTAGCCATGCGGGTCAGTAGAGCTTAAAGTCTACTTATTTCGCTCATAGGTTGTGCTTCGTATTACTGAAAATTAAAATCTACCCCGAAGCGGTAGATCTGCTAGACCCGAAGTGAGATCAAGAATATATAGCATGATCTGCCGAGGCTTTGCAGTTAGCCTGATTATCGGGGCAAAGTTACCCCATCGGATCCTGCATCCCATCCAAGGATCCCCGATCCAGGACCGCCCCTGCGGGTGTATGAGTAAGGACTCTACGTTTAATTGTACATTGGATCAATCTTGCGTAGTAATAAGATCTTTAATGTGTGAGGCACAAGGGCCATCCTGCATGCTAAGATTCAAGATCTGAAAGGATGCCACGAAGCAACTCACCCCATCTTCAATATCCATTAGTTCCGTTAAGAACCAGCGTACCTTCTTGTATTATTAACTCGCACGGAAGCCACACTTTTGTTGCGTTGGAGCCTATCGTGCAGCGCTATATACTCGACTTGACAATCAAGAACTCGAGCATAGCAGCGCCATATTATCTCGGGCTGTAACTGTTTGTTTTCGATGAAATGTTTCCAAGATCGAGCCACCATCTCTTGTCTTTCGAAAAGCAAGATTCACTGAGACGCACGGCGAAACATGATGACATCAACAGCTGGCAATCAAGCCTTGTGGACCTGTCTCCCACTACAGCGATCTCTAGCCAGTCACGAGACTTGACCGATGTATGATCTCGAAATATGATAAATTCTTGGTCACAGCTGACAATGATTTGCCACAGTATCTACAACTTATCCTAACAGCGAGGGTACACGAGATCGCCAATCCTACCCCTCTGACAAAAGCACATGGACTCAGTGAAGAACTTGGATGTAATGTTATGATGAAACGGGAAGATACACAGCCCGGATACTCTTACAGGCTGAGGGGAATATATAACAGGATGGCCAATTTGGATAAGGAACAGAGGTGGAAAGGTGTGATAACATCTTCGGCGTGTAAGTCCAGACTCAGAATACACAAGCCCGTATCTAAATTCTCATAGCGGATGCCCAAGCTGTATCCCATACGGCAAAGAGGTTTAGGACCCCATCGATAATCGTTTTGCCAGAGCATACTGCAAAAGCTAAGATTAAGGAATTGAAACGTCTCGGGAGTACGGTGAAGTTACACGGGCTGAGTGCCGATGCCGCGAAGGAGGAGTCCTTGCGGCTGCAATCACTTCATGATCTGATTGTGATGCCCCAACCTGGAGATGAATATGTCATCGCAGGTTATGGGACTATCGGACAAGAGATAATACAGCAAGCAATCCATCCTGAGATTCAAGCAGTCTTCTGTCCGATTACTTGCGGAACCCTGATAGCCGGCCTAGGCATATATCTCAAGCGCATCGCTCCCGATATCAAAGTCATCGGAGTACAGCTCCATGATTCAACCGACATCTCACGGTTGATGCACTGCAAAGAAAAGCCGACCTTGGAAGAGTACTTACTATCGAAGAACGTCTGCCAAAAGACTGCCCGGATCTGCAGTGATGTGATAGATGACATAGTCCAAGTCACCACGAACGAGGTCCTGATAGCAATAAAGAACATATACGAAGACACACGACAGCTTGTCAACGCAGAAGGTGCACTAGCTGTTGCTGGGATGAAGAGCTGGATTACGTCGAATGGACTTGTAGGATCGGAAAAGGACTTTATTGCGATCACGTCAGAAGCTCAACTCGACTTTTCGGAGATATCAGCTATTGTCAAACAAGCCTCGTTGGCTGGGATGGCGATGGAGAGCGAGAACGATAGTGAGCTAGAATCACTGGCGCATAGTGCAGGGACAGCATCGACTGGTGCTGGTGACGGATGGTCCAGCAGTACGACTGTCGTTGGCACTGAAACTACCGCCAGCTTTACATCTGATGTTAACGGCAGTCTTTGGAGTATTTAACGCAGGGATAGACCACATAGATATATATAAGTGGGAGCAACTATAACAGGTGATATGGCGTTCTGTGTGACCAAAACCATGGTTCTGGTGAGGTTGCTACATTGCAGTCGTGAGGGTCTATCGAAGTTAACACTATATCATCTTGTTGTAAGTAAAAGTCTCCAAGTCGATCACAAGGTCCAGGCTTACCAATTTTTGCGAGAGTTAATGCTTGGCGCTGTACAAATTAACTGAATCTGGAAATACGCTGCGCTGGGCATGCTGACAGTTCACCTGCAAAGGGATTACGTGACGGTCATCCGCCTTATCCCAAGTCTAAAACTGAGATTAGATCTGAGCTATCAAGCATATCTCAGATTGAGATGCCTTTTCATATTTAGCCATTACTTGGCCCACCTTTGTAATTATTACAACTTGTTGGTGAGAAGTTTTATAAGCATCGATGCTAGGTTGAAGATCTCGATTGACCGATGAACCAAATCGATCTCAATCTTATCTTCTTGGAGTTCTAAGTTTACGATAAATTGTATAAAAAGGGTATGTGTCTCTGCCCTAACAGTAGATATTATAACCTCAAAAAAAGCATACCATACACACTCAACCAAGATTCATTTCACAATGAGGATCAGCCTTTTCCTTTCGGCAATCCCGCCAGTGGCTGTTCTCTCAGGCGTTACACCTCCTTTTCGCCCTCTCCTACCCCCTGACAATGCAAATCTCACTCTCAATGGCGCAGTGAGTACTTTCTGCTGCTCGCTTAAACCTCTCATTGACATCCTCCAGATTGACTGGTATCCTCTAAACTTCAATATCTCGGACTCTCAACACAAAGGATGGACTCAAGTCGACGGCTCATTCTGGATCAACGCCTTTGTTCATGGCTCAAATGGTCACGATTACTACATTGCCTCTCACTTGATGAGTTACGCTTCCGATATCGAGGGCTCTAAGCCAGTGTACAGAGCCTCAGTGCTTGATCTGACCGATCCCGCGACTTTCTACAAATATGATCGAATCGCTCCGGAAAACACTACTTTTTGGACTGGCGATGGCGATTTCCGGGCCAACTTTGAAGATTATGGAATGGAATCAATCGATAAGAACCCGCTACGCGGTCTTCATACATATAGTTCCGCGGAGAACGTCGACTTTGACTTTGACTTCTTTTTCACATCTCCCATATTGCTCAACGCAGCTCTCGGATCCTACCAAGTTGGTGGCGGACTTGGCTGGGAGTGGTCAGTTCCCCGAGGACGCACCGAAGGCTCGTTTAAAGTCGACGGTGAAAAGGTTGACATCGTCCCCGAAAAGTCCTTTGCGTGGTATGATAGGCAATTCGGGTCACTTCAGGACTCTTTCGATTGGATTATGCTTCACTTCGAGGAATCAGACTGGTTGGATATCTCGCTTATGTGCGCTTGGAAGTGGGAGGACCGCGTGGATGGCCAGAAGATGTTTGCTACGGTAAGAAGTTCGCTGAACGGTCGAGACTCTGTGGTTCCTATAAACCTGACAGCATCGACTACGGATGTTTGGATTTCACCGGATACAGGACTGGAGTATCCGCAGGAGTGGACCATTCAGTGGGAGGATATGGAACTCATCGTTACGAGCCCTAGGCCTGATCAAGTTATCGAGGCTGATGATGATACTGGATTTCCATCGCAGTTCAGTGGTTATGTCAACGTGGTGGCTAAAAAGGCGGGATGTACTCCAGTCAGAGGATTTGGCGCAGTTGATCGCATGAAGATCGAATAGTCACTATGTTATTGGTTTGCAAGCTTCAATAGTTGGCTTGCGAGGGACTGGAGAAGCAAGACTATCAGGATCTCATCTTCAAGACAGAACTGAATATGTAACTACAGCTATTAGTCAAGTATACAAGTGAGCATATGATCTTTTCCATTGACCATCTCCCATTCTCGAGACACTTTGGTGACCTAAGGATAAGCCATAAGTCAACATGCTAATCGGGGTATAATCACCCCGAGCTTCGGAGGTCGGAGCGCGCCACGCCTCGGGAGTGATCCTGCTTGATATAAATTGCAACAAGTATATAGCGTGAAACCTCAATCTCAAAACCCTACATATTAGGCTGTAACAGACAACACCATGACTGTACCAAAGGACTTGGCTCTGCCAAACTTCAATGCTGTGTTTATGCAGGTTCGTGTTAATGACTATTCTATTTCACGCAGAGGAGAAGCATATGCTGACGCAATGAAGAACAACCAAGAGAGCGATTCTCAAGACCCAATCCAAGCTCTGGTAAGAAGCCTATACTGGAGGCAATCCATGCCTCTACTCTCAGGACATCAAATCTGAAACGTCTTTTCCTCTTGCACAAGCCTCGAAATCTCTAACTAATTCCCGTTTGAACGAGTACAGCAAGGTGTCCCATACGCCATCCGGAAAGTCATAAGCATAGCCAAGATCAAAGTTCACATTATCGTGGAACCCGTTGATGCAAGCGATGCATCCTCAAACTACCAATTCAAGCTCACATCATCCGTCATGGGCCTCGGTATCATTGGCGCTGCACCTCTACGAGCCGTTGGCTTTCAGACTGACAACACTGACGTGCGAGTGATGGATGGCGTCGAGCAGGAGAAAGACGAGCCCATGATTGGTAAGACAAAGAGTCGCATTTGGATGTGCACTCTTGAGGAATTGATGAAGGAGTCTAATAGCATTGGAGAGGTCGCTGAGTTTCTTAAGCAAGGCTGGGAGGGTTATCATGAGAAGACATCAAAGGTTGTTCGGATCAGCATCAAGAGTGCGGGGGCTGGTAGCGCTGAACCGTGGCAGAATGAGCAGGTTTGGGGGGTTCAGAAGGGGAGATGGACGGCGCGCGTTGCGTTTAGGAAGGGGAATGTTAGTGAGACTGCGCGTATTCTGTACGACTACGTCGCTTGAGACGCCAGAAGACTCTATGTTCATAATTTGCAAAGATCCCTCACTGGGTACGCTCAATGGTGATCTTCACTGAATTTGAGCTGAATAACAGCCCTACAAGCCTTGCGCAGTGTTCTCCAGTGGATATTATACTGATCTGATGCACTGAAGTTACCATGGCATGGGTGCAACAGCGCTATGGTAGAAGCGACTCAGTGGCTGGTTCACTGACTGCAAGCAATACCTGCCGCAAATGCAGCCGATCTCACGTCTGCCCGACATGTATCGCGGACTTGAGTTTGCTGAGGAATGACAGGATTAGGATTGCGGGATTACGGGATTTTCGGGGTAAGCTGCAGGATTATAGGGATTGGCGGATCCCAACAAAACAGCGGCCAAATCGATGTCCGATCCCTAGAATGGCCTGAGAAAAGTGACTTCCAGGCGCTTGCTGACGCAGCCAAGCCATTTCTTGCGTCTCATAACGCGATTCTTAGTGGTTTCTCACTGAGAGTTCTCCCTGTGCGGACGAATTGGCCAAGTCGCATCCCGAAGTGCTTTTATATATATAGATTATTGTAATGTTATATGCCATCCCAAGGAAACCCCTCTTGGTCGTATTGATCAATTTCTCTTTACAGGTGATATTCAAGGCCAACTTTTGCAACTGTACAATGATGAACCTTGGCTCTGATGGCCTGCGAAAGAGGGTCGCCATCGTGGGCGCTGGTCCCTTGGGCTTGATTGCGACCAAGAACTTTGTCGAAGAGGGCTTTGACGTTACCACGTTTGAGCGGAATGAATATGTTGGAGGTTTGTGGCATATTACGTCTGACCCTACACAGACTTGTGTACTACCCGGAACAATTACCAATACATCAAAGCTCACAGTATGTCTCCCAGCGATAAACAATTGGTAGAGATACTGACTATTCCAGGGTGTCATGACCGACTTTCCCATGCCAGAATGTAAGCCACCCTCTTGTAGCTCGTTTACTGACATGCTGCTGACATTTACAGCGTACCCCATGTATCCAACTGGCGAGCAGATTGAAGAGTACTTCCAATCATATGCCAGAGAGTTCAAGCTCATTCATCACATCAAATTCGGCACAGAAGTCGTCGGTGTCTCCCGCGATGAAACCTCCAAGATGTGGCGCATTTCATATCGCTCAAGCAGCAAACCCGATGCCGAAATTCAAGAAGACACATTTGAGCGATTGATCCTCGCCACTGGATCTTTCACCAAGCCTTCAATTCCCAGCGTCAAAGGCATTGAGGGCTTCAAGGGTGAAGTACTCCATTCCCAAGCCTTCAAGAACCCCGCCAAGTACAAGGGCAAGAATGTTCTTGTTGTTGGTCTTGGAAGTACAGCTGCAGACTCCATTTCTGGCTTTCACAGGGCGGGCGCGAACAAACTCATCGTTTCTCATCGCCAAAAGGTTCTCATCTTACCTCGCATCACCAAAGACAATAAAGTCTTGGAGTTCACGCTCTCATTTCGCCTGCTTCAATTGATCTTCTTTCTTCAAGAGGTGAATGCATGGCTCATGTCCATCATCTTCTTTAGCGAATTGAAGAAGATCCAACAAGACAACTTTCCAGGCCTGTCATCGCACCCTGCTTTTACAGATGGACGCAAAATGCCTGGGCCCAAACACATGATACCGACGGTCAGCGATGATTTGGCTGGTTATTTCTTGAGCGGAAGGTTCGTCTACAGGATCCATCATCTCAGACGTTCATACTAACATGAGGCAGACTACGAAGTGCTCCAGGCATTGCAGAGATCAACGGTCCAAAGTCGGTCAAGTTTGTCGACGGCAGTGAAGCCACTGACATTGATCTGATACTCTTCTGTACTGGTCTATCACCAGACCTGGCTTCATTCATCCCCAAAGATTACGACCCCTACAACGTGGATCTATCGCCCAGCTCATTTGCAAAGCTTCAGCCTCACTACACAGCTGATAGACGTGTCGCCCGTTTATACCGAGGCTTCATGTCAATCCAGTGCCCTCACCAGTTAGCCTTCCTCGGAACAACACTGGCAAAGCGACCGGCCTGGCAGCTCTACGACTTGATGACCATGGCATTGGCTCAGCTCTGGGGAGATAAGTACCCAATGCCTTCTCCTACAGAGATGAACAAAGACGCCGACGCTTTTGTTGACAATATCGTCAAGCTGAGCAAGGGCGGCGATGTCAAGTTCACTGGTGTCATTGGTCACAAGGAATTCGACAAGTGGTTGAATGAAGTCGCGGGGACGGGTCTTTATGACCATTTGGGAAATTGGACCAACGGTAGATGCTGGAAGCTTTGGTGGAAGGATAGAGAATTGTATAATAAGTTGATGACGGGTATTCTGTCAGCTCATGTTTTGAGATTGTTTGACACTGGTCGGGGGAGGAAACCTTGGGCTGGCGCGAGGGAGGCTATCATGGAGGCGAATGATGCTGCCGACAACTTTGGCAAGGACAAGGCTTGATAAGGGAAGAACATTATTTTTGTTTGGAGAAGAGTATTGGATGTCACTGAGAGAACTGTGATTCAGAGAAGGGGATATTGTTGTGCTGATTAGAGTCATGAGATACCTAGCATTAGCCTTATACAACAGTCAGTGGAGTGCACTCGATACAGATAATTTCACACCACTTACCAACTGACCGCCTCCATCACCCATAACTCCAAGGTCTTGTCTTCCACCCTTGACCGATCTTGAAGTGTCTCGGCAATCACCTCGGGACGTAGGGTCGCTCTTCCAGGTAGGTTAAACTTTAACACTAGCGATTCAAGACCCTTGATTCAAGGGTCCAACCCCATGGCCACGCACTGCACGTTCTTGGCGAGCTCCGCGGGTCCCGACCCTTGAATGTCAATCTCCCGTGGATAAAACGGCCTCGCATTCCCAGTATCGCCAAGCCTTTAGCGGAAGCGACGACCCCATATCAAAGGACATAGAGAGGTTTACGACGACGATGCAACGGTCTACGGACTTTGAGTGAAAGTCCGTTGGTCGGAGTTTTGGCGACTCATGGAGTACGGTTATGCAATGTGATTGGCCAATGAAGTTTGATGATAGTAGCATGGGGACTACAAAGGAAAGGTGGAGGCATGTCCATGCCGCGATCACTGGAGTCGTCGACTTGCATCGAGCTTATTACCTTATCTTGAAACAGATCCACAGGCTCGGCAATACAGACATCGTCTTCGCGTTCGCTCAGTTCCTCGGCATTACCGAGGCGTTACCTACCAGCCCTAATACCACGATCATGATAGCTGGCACCGACTGGGATGAGAGCACACCGACTAAGCAGCTTCATGAGCCCTACCAGATCCCGGAAAGGCCCCAGTCATCTAAGAATAGAGTTAGAAGTAGTTGACAAGCGGTAGACGTGAAGTGGGAGAAAGAGGAAGGGGTGTTGTAACGTTATGCTCGAATAAAGCGCCGAATATGGACTGAAAAAGAAAGCATACAACCTTGGACGAAACAGGCTATAGTCCAGGGTCAGGCATGGTGCCCAAGGAAGCTATCAGCGGCATTGATTACAAGCAGGGATAGTCACCTCGGTCTTTGAGGGATGTGGCGGATAAGAGACATTATCATTCGGGCAAGATGTAAACAGTTACTCATCTAAAATGGTTTGGAAGCTTGGGGATCTCATATGGAAAAAGCGGACGTGGTGTGCCCGTTCTGTCGGTAATACAGTAGATCTGACGTGTGGAAGCGCCCCTAGTGAATAATCATTCGCTACAAGGTAAAATACAGTATTGTGTTACTCGGGGAGATTCATGACAACAGAAACCCATAACTAAAATGTAACGAATTACTAATTGTATTTATTTCGTGGTCCTATAACGCCTGGAACAAGACAAAGACCTATTCCTAAGTACTGATATCGCACTTGCCGTGGATGTCCTGTTGCCTGCTTGATATTACCAGGCGTCACGTACCGACCTAAACACCGCAATTAAACATATGATAGCTACTATTATCCAGAACGGCCAATTATAGAACTAACCTAAGCTAGCTCTATTATACTTTCCCAGAATGTTAATCCCTCGTAATGCAACAATGAACAGAACCAAGCTAACAATCTCTAATACGATAACAACAAGACCTGCAACGAAGGTATAAGACTGTAAAGCAATAGTTAATATTTATCAAGTAATAGTTGCAGATCAGGTAAAGGCTTAACATACCAGCTCTGTGCATAAGCCAGCCCAAGGAATATAACTCTGTCGCGAGCTGTTCCGGCATGACCAAGACCAAAGGTCCCAGTGGTTATTCCGAAGGACTTCCTTATCGACGATGAAGTAAACCGTTGCGGCAATCCAGCTTGCAATCACAACACCAGAGCTGGCAAGGACGGCGCTGGTGTGTATCAAGCCATCGCGCATAGAGCGGAACTATTTTCTTGTTAGACCATCTTCAACCAAAGATCATACAACCAAGAGCTTACGAAGCTAAGGCGCGTCGCTAGAGCCACCATCTGAACAAAGGATGCAAACGCCGCGATTGCCAGCATCAACCATGTCGAGAGCATCTTGATCGACGCCCAACGTGTTCTCACCCAACCGTCCTCGTTCCTATCCACAGAGTTATGCGTCGTCTTCCAGACACTAACTCCATGGGCTAGAAGACTCAGAATGCTGAGGTCAAGGAGAAGGATAAGAACACGCAGGGCCAGCCTGGTGGTATCAAAGACACTCGCGCCCTTGGCCTGCGGCGCACGGCGCTGCTTTAGAAGTCGCTGTGTATCAGAAACAGGACGGGGACTCTTTTCAACATATCCGTTGTCGAACTCATCGTGAGGGTCGAGCCGGTTGGAGTAAGACTCATAACCAGAGGGCGTACTGAGATCCATGATGAAAGCTAAGTCAATGATGTAAGCTTAATTTGGGTTCGTCAAATAGATCTACCTGCACGGGACCTCAATGTTCTTATATCGTCATCTAGATCAGCGGGATTCATGAGTAAAAGAACTTTCGTAAAACTGTCATGCCAAGTAATCCTGTCATCCGCATTTCAGCCCTCGCCGACACCGCCTCCTTGAACGGCCAATCATTTAACACCTCATTTCGTCCGGAGTAAGCTGACTGTGAGCCCTAACAACAACCATAATCCTTATATCTAAGCATAAGGAATTACATGCTGGCCAATTCTAGCCTATTTGGGGCAGGTAAATTAGCCCTGATTATTCAACAAATCTTTAGCGAGTTGCGAAAAGCCTTAGGCCCATCTAAATAAATCCTCTCGGGGAGGCTGAGTAATCTGTCAGCATAAATGGTAATGTTTGATTGGTTGGAACACGAAAATGTTTATAATTAAGTGCGGCTGTGTCCAGCCTTATCATCGGCGACCAGATGACATGTTGAACTAGTGCAGTATTGCTGACGGCTGGGTCAAGTAGTTGTCCGAAATACGCGCACCGTCGCGAAGTAAATCTCGGGTTCTCACGAGATGATGAAAGATGGATATAAGGACGAGTATTGCACCGAGAAAAGAAGATATCATCACCAACAACTTCTCTGACTTTAACAGCATCCAAGCACTTAATACCTTTATTCCATTCCTCTTAATCTCTAAGCACAAGACATACCCATCAAAATGCAGTTTTTATCAATCCTTCTTCTCGCTGGCTCTGCCCTCGCCGCTCCCCGGGCTGCTCAGTCATCTCACCACGCTCGAGGTGACAGCATCGATGACATGCTTCCTCCCATCGTGCCCATCAACACACGAAGTGGTGACCGAGACCTCATCTCCAAGATTATCACCGCCCCCACTCAAGCCGAGCGCGTCAAGCTTCTGAACCAGCCTGGCGATTTTGTCTTTGACTTCAAGGCTGCCACTGGAGCCGGAGAGGCTATTGGCAAGGGCGGCAAGTCTATTTCAGCTACTGCTCTGACCATGCCCGCTCTCATCGGAAACGGCGCCTCCATGACTGTCGCCTTCCTTGGGCCTTGTGGAATGAACACAGCTCACGTCCACAACAGAGCAACTGAGCTTAACATCATCGTCAAAGGCCGTCTTGTCACAAATTTCGTCGTTGAGAACGGCGCTAAGCCTATCGCCAACACGATGGATACCTTTCAGATGTCCGTCTTTCCCCAGGGCGCTATTCACCAAGAGTTCAACCCTGATTGCGAAGACGCTGTGTTTGTTGCTGCTTTCGACAATGCTGATCCTGGTGTGAACCAGATCGCTCAGAACTTCTTTGCTCTTAACGGTGATGTTGTGCAAGCGACTCTGGGCGGTGTGCAGACTATTGATGGAAAGGATATTGAGTCTTTTCGCGCTCATATTCCTGCGAACATTGCTCTTGGTATTGATGCTTGTTTGAACAAGTGCGGCATTAAGAGGAACTCGAAGCGAGATATTAGCGAGCTTCTGAATTAGCTTGGGGATTGACGTGGTTTGCTTCTGGTTAGTTTGCTTCTGGTTATGATTTCACTAGTAGATATATTGGTTCATGCATTGGTAGATATAGAGTTTCATGTACATATTCAGCTTCCATTCTGATGCGCAAGTTTAGACTCAATTGTTGGTTACTCACCTCAAGTTACTTGTACTAAGAAGTGATACTGTCTCTGTGTCCAAAGTATAGTTCAGCTGTCTCAGACATTTTTTGTAAGTGATCATGACCAGCTGGACGTCTCTAAATGCTCCATCACAGCTGCTTTCCAGCCAACTCAAACAAATGCTTTGCTTTTCCCGAGATATCATACGCATCCATCTCAACGTCAACAAGAGTCAGGCCCTTGCCCTTTACGAACCCCTCAGAATTGAGAACCTCATCTAATTCCTCCATATTCGTCACTTTACAAGATTGAATCGGATATCCCGCCGGCGCGTCCCCAAATAACTGCGGGGCAGCACTATAGTTCCAGGGCGCCACGTCGTTGTACGCCGCATTCATTCCATGGATGTACCTCTCATACGTATAACCGCTGTTGTTAATGATAAAGATGATCACGTTGGCACGCTGGTGGACAATTGTGCTGAGTTCTTGCGCTGTCATTTGGAAGCTCCCGTCTCCATCAAGAAGAATCGTGCGGCCTTTTGACTTCATGACTGCTTTTGCTTGCGAGACTCCAAGAGCGGCCGGGAGCATGTGACCGATTGAGAACCACATTCCAGATGCGATTAGCTGAGAAGATGATGGAAGGACCAGATCACGGCCTCCAATGATTGGTGTCGCATTGCCGAGGAGGACTGTGTCGTTGGGCTGCAGGTGTTTGTTCAGATGGATATAGAACTCATCTTGGATGATATATGCCTTGGGAAAGACCTCGAACTGCGGTTGGTTCCGAAAGTTTCCCCATGAAGATGTATTTTGTAGTGGTAGCTGTGTCTTATCCAGCTTCTGGGCCATCACCTTGAGAACATCTTGAACGTTGACAGGCTCGTCCTCGATATGATTCCTGCCAATGAGAGTCATGACATTTCGATCTGGCAACACCGCCCAACCAAGTGTTTGCGTATCAGAGAACTGGCATCCGAAAGCCAAGACCAGATCTGCTGACTTGACCTCCGCTGTCAGGTCAACCGTTCCGATAGAGCCTGAGTAAACACCGAAGTAGTTTGGCAGCGAATTATCCACCATGCTGGCTCCTGATGGTAAAGACACTGTAGGAAGGCCTGACTTTTGAACGAAGTCGTTAATCTCTTGTCTGATTGTCTCTGCACCTTCAGCTCTATCAACAATGATAAGAGGTCGCTTAGCCGAATAGAGCTTCTGCAGGAAATTCTGTGCCATTTTGCCAGCGTCAACGTTGTGAACCACGTCGGGATTCGGATCTATCGGGTCGTCCAGCTTGTTTGACAAGATTTCCGTCTCTACAACATCTGACGGCATCTCTATGTAGACCGGCCGGCTGTGGTATATTGCCTGAGACAGAACCTTATTGATCTGAGCTGGCACCTCCTCCGGCGTCGTCTCAGTAAGATCAAGTTGGGCAACAGTAAACTTCTCCGCGATCTCGCGGTAAACCTCAATTCTGGAATCAGCCATGGTATGGTGAATATGCAAATGCGGATTCTTCCCGCCCACAGACGAACACGAGACCTGTCTTGCACGTCGCGAGGGCGTTCCGACAATGTGAACGACTGGCAAATACTCTGCATAGCTTCCAGCGACAGCGTTAGCCGCACTTAGCTCTCCAACGCCATAGGTGGTGATCAAAGCGCCAATTCCAGATCCTTTGCGATGGCGTTGAGCGCGAGCATACCCATCTGCTGCGTATCCGGCATTTAGCTCATTGCAGCATCCGACAAACTTGAGCCCTGATCGAGGGAGATGGTCGAGAGCTCGCAGGGTGAAGTCGCCGGGAACGCCATATACGCGTCTTGTGCCTGCTTGTCTGAGGCGCGTGAAGAGATAGGATGCTAATGGGATCTTTCTGTTTATCATGATGCTATAAGCTAGGAGAGGACAGTTGAGAACTGGCAGCGATATAAAGTTGTCGGTGAATCATTTTAGCGGCAGCGGGGTTGGCGCGCATTCGCGGATTTGGCCATGGCTTGTCAGCCCTATTTTCTGACATGACTACCGACAATTCTACAAAATTATTGCTATGTCACTTTCTGGGCTGCTGTTTGTATCTCGAGTATTACTGGCCCGAAGATATAACCAAGATAATCCGTATGTTGTTTGTCCATAACTCATGGAATTCAGTCTAAAAGGTGGGGTATTGAAGTTGGAGCCCGCTCTCATTGGGTTAGCGCAGCTCTCATAGCCCTTACCCAGTGGCTGGCAGCTGGCCTCGACATAGCGGGGCTTTCTCAAAATATTCTTAGCACTAGCCAATAGACAGCGACTGGGAGAGATCCACTATAGTGGGGAGCTTGGTGTACTGTGTAACTACAGCGAATTATCATAGTAAGCAGGCTTAGGGTAAATCCAGTTCCTATGATATTTTCGCATAAAACATCAACGTCGAGTCTTGTTAATTATCTACTGTGTAGGTATATTGCACATCTCATTTTACTAGTTGATTCAATGCAGTGATTTATTTCATTTTGCTTATTAAGTCTTGGAATGAAGCTTTGAATTTAATCGGGGTGAAATCGCTGTGCCACGGGCAGTTTCACAAATCTCACCTGACTCAAACTGCGGAAAACCTCATCCCCCCTTCCATAATTTCGAGTCATTTCATCATTAATCACTTCAAACTTGATCCTTCAATTCGATCTTGGCGCCCTGACCCAAGGACAGTTTGGTGTTCATGCATAACCCGTGGATCATTACCCTGTTGACAACTCACGCGCTACTCGAAATGCAATTGGCTCCTTCGTGACATGAAGCAACAGGCACCAGTATTCCAAATGCAGGTCTCATCCTTGGTTCCTAACCATGTCCACACGATCTGTATCACCTTCTGTTTCGGTTTAGACCAAATTATTCCTAGTCGTGCCAAGTATTTTCGGGAGATTAAAGCTTAACCCACACACGGAATAGACACTCGGACGTTCGGCTCCGAAGAGGGTTGATGCGTTGTAAACGATTATCCACCGACAGCTCCACTACCACGACGCTGTTGGAGCCGATACGCTGTCGGTGGAAATTCTATCAGATAAGGGAAATAACCCCAACGTTCCATCGAAACGTCAGCTGTCACACGTGGAAACTTCAATAGATGAGCAGACAACCTATATCGATTCCTTGCATAGCAACGCAAGTCATGCACAGTCGTATCAATACTACTATTTCTCACAATCTCTCCACGGACTCTCCGTCGTCTTCGTCATCACTCATGATCTCGCCTAGCGCAACTTCTCATTCGTTTTTTCCCAATGAGCGCACTAAATATGCCGTGTAGCCGAGTGTTCCACCAAAGGATCGTGCACGGGTCACTCAGTGTGCAATGGTGCAGCACCCTCACAAGGCTGAGTGCCTGTGCCACGCCGCCTTTTCCATTTATGGGCTCACTGACATCTGACGATCCAAGATCGCCCTCAACGTCATCGAGCGAATTGCCTGAATCGGGAAGGACAGGTCTAGGCAGCCGAATATCGTGAAACTGGAGGATCTAGCGCATTTACAAAAAGCCCGATCGGCAGTTGACTAGCCAAGGCTGTTGTAGTTGGGCTGGACCCTCTGGTGGCTTGTACACCAAGCTCCCCACTATCGTCGCAACGTTGATGATAAGATCGCTTCATCCCTCAGCCTTGGTTATCTAAACGACGAGAAGGATTACAATGATGATGCTGATGTTTAGTATCAAGGAAATGAGGGAAAAAGTGCTGATCCTGCTTAATATGGCACTCAGCTGCGACAGAATCGTAATGTAGTTGGGTATATAAAGAAAGAATTGTCCTGTGCCAAGATATAATATCCTCAAGCTTTAAACTCTACTTCCTTCAATATTCAGACTACCCTTAAACTCTATCACCATGCGTTCTGTTCCCGTTGCATTGGTACTAGCAGCAACCGCTGTAAGCGCAGATGTACAGATCGTCTGGAAACACGCCAAAGCATCCAGCCAAACCGCACTTAGCGTATACGACGGCTCAACCCTGCTGGCTCAGAGCTGCTCGAGTTTCATCTCTGACGCCCCCAGCAGTATTGACTTTACAGATGTCGATGAGAATGGCTTTGGAAACTTTACTGTTGGCGCTAACAAGTATCTTGTCCACTCCAAGGCAAAGTACTCGGGAGGCCCGATCTGCACCAAGAAGTTTAGCGCTGAAGCAACCGTTGTGGAGTGTTCTGGACTTAGCTGGGAGCCCAATAAGGCAAAAGTCGAGGACAACTGCCATGACAAGGATGAAGCTAAGGGTGCTCTCCGGCTCTTGAGTTCCAAGGGTTCGGCATCGGGCTTTGCAAAGCGCGAGGCTAATCCTATCAATGATCCCCCGGCTTGCTCAGTCTTGACAAGGACGTCCTTAGTTGGCGATGGTATGTTCTAACTTCTGTATCTGGTAATCCGTGAGTTAGTTCACTGACCTGGATGGTTAAGGCGATCCCCACCAGAATTATTTCCATAAACAGCTTTCGGTAAGCTAGTCCCACTGGAACCCCATGCTTTGAACTATCACTGATGAGGCTCAACTTGCAGGAAGTTGTAAACTGTGGAACCGCCCAGTCATGCAGCGTTGGCAACTCCCAATCCGTCTCGTACACCATCGGCTGGACTGCTACCCTGACCCCCGTGAGCTGGATCAGCGGAGGCTTCTCAGTCTCCGAGAGCTGGAACACCGGAAACACCTACACCTGCACAGGCAGTGCCGGCGAGGATGTTTGCGTCTGGTACAACACCGCTCATACAGCCTGTAAGTATATACAAGGGTTTTCGCGTGCAATGCCCCACAAAAGGAGCGCATCGACTAACTGACCAATAGATACCGTGCAGAATAAGGAGAGAGACTCTTGTGCCGTTGGTGGAGGCTGGGACTCGACTGGCGATCCGTTTGTCATGTACTCACCAAACGAGTCTAACCGTGGCGGCGGTTACTACTGCGTCATCGGGACATGCAGGGCCCAGGGCGACAACTACTGGGATTACAGCGGCCGCGCGGGTGGTCCTTAGATGGGATCCCTGCAATTCTGTGAGGTTGGAGCCCGAGAACCCGATAATCCGGGTGAGCATTACCGCCAGTCATATCTGACTTATTTTGCCCAATGAAATACGTTGATAACATCACATGGAATCATTGGAGTGAGGTGTCGGTGTAGGTGGATTTGATAGTGCATACAGATTGTGATTTTCCAAACTCTCTTCTCTAGTGCATATAGCGGAGCCGTAGTGACTGGAACCTTGTTTATAGTTCTGATTCAATGACTTGCATTCCCAACTAAGATTCTCAACGGTTTTAGGGTTCTGACGGAACTACCACCTGAACTAGCAAGGGCCTCAGATCACCGTGATACAGGGGTTGCGACTGATACGGAAAATTCATGTTTGATTTATCGCCGTAGCTTCAGGACGACCTCTCTCTAAACTCAACCATTGGCCCATTGCGTGCACATGTAATATGGTCATACAGTTGAAACTCTCCAGGCCTGTGTCTACCGTACTCGGCATTCTCATTGCCGGCTCCAATATCCTTCATGCTTTCAACCACGTTGAAGTCCATCTTCCAACAGATGATAGCCATAGCAAGACTAAGTTCGGCATGAGCAAGTGCCCTTCCAAGACAGACACGAGGACCGATGGAGAATGGAACATGAGCATCTGGGTTATGAGCACCAGCATGTTTTCCCTCTGATAACCATCTCTCAGGTATAAACTCAAAAGGGTCATAAAAGTACTCCTGGTTATGTTGGATACTGAAGAGGCCGGTTCCAACGTTGGTACCCTCGGGGACGTAGTGACCGTCAACGATCATACCGCCCTTGAGGACCTCGCGGAACGGCGCTGCTGCAACTGGGGGTGTTAGGCGTAAGCATTCCATGATACACGCGTAGAGGAAGCGACAGGAGTTGAGGACTGGCCCGAGGCAGATCTCTTCTCGGGTTGAAAATCTGGAGCGGACTTCACGAGTCAGACGATCCTTCTTGTCAGGGTTTCTAGTAAGATAGAAGAACAGAGACGCCAAAAGGGTTGATGAAGTGTCAGAGCCTGATGTTGTTAGTTGAGTGTAGGCCTTGACGGAAGGGTACTCACCAGCTACGAGCATCAGAATACTCTCGGCGACGATTTCATCCTGGGTCAGTTTGTTTCCTGTAGTTGGGTCTGCAGCATCGAGTAAGCCAGACAAGACATCATCCCCAGACCCACGCTGCACTCTCTCGGTGACCAAATTGTGGGCAAATCGTAGAAAGTCCTTCCGTCCAGCCACGGAGTTACGGAAGAGAACCTTGTCCATACGACGCCATACAACATACGGCCACTGAACGATGACGCTAATACGCTCATTCGAGCGCGCAAGCGCAGGCGGGATATGACGGTACCACGGACTTCGGATCAAGTCGAAGTTCTCACCAAAAACAATGGATGTTACAAGGTCAAAGAAAAGATAATCGCCTGTGTAACACAGCATACGCTGTCAGCGGGGACCAGTAATACGCCGAGGGGCGAACGACCAACGAAAAGGCGAGCTTACACATTTCTGACATGTTGAACGGTTTCGACACGGTGTTTTCTTTGCCCGTGCTAGCGGGACAGACGTATTCGCAGAAGCGATCAATCATGCCCGTAATCTTGGGCTCGAAGGATCGGATGGCTGAATCCGATAGCTTCTGGCTCAAGATCCGCTTTTTCCATGCATGCTCGTGCCGATCCATCAGGGTGAAGGTGCTAGGAGTTTTGTGGACCATGGCCAGATAAGCAAGGCTCTTGCGCACGTTCTTGTTATGCCCGTAGACATCTAAATATAGCCAGCTAGCATCAGTATTATATAAGCTTTGAGGGTCTAAGCGAAGGGGAATAACCTTTGTATGCCTGAGTCGTGTTCATGAGCAGGTAATTTGGCGAGTAGCGAACATATGGCCCTGGTGCGCAACGTAAGCATGTCTCTTACTGCAGCGAGGCGAATGAAACGCTGGGTACACGAACCATATTTCTCATGACATTTCCACATGTCGATATGCACGTCCCCAATCCAGGCGTGGTAAGCTGCGCGGAGCCCTGTAAACTTTCCCCAGAAGGGGCCGGGGTACTTGGCCAGAGGATGGAAGAAGGCGTAGTAGACGACATAGCCAATTACCTATTGCAGGTTAGCCGCCGTTGCCAGTGGCTTGATATCTCCTCAAAACCTCACCGGAGATAATGCAGCTAGCAGCAGGACGATTAGTAAAGGCGGTGGTGTGATAGATCTCGAGATTCTGATTGCGTAGGGTAGCCAATGGGTTTTCATATGCGACATGGGCATGTCCCACGAAGGTAGGGAGACTACGCCTTGTAGGTCGCGAATCATGGCTTGGCTTGGAATGTTTTAGTTGATGTGGCGGTCAGTGATGCCGATGGTCCGAAGAATTGGAATTATAATAGTGGTTGATCAAGAACACATTTTTGTAGCTGTCAAGTCTTTCATCTATCTTCTTGAACCCATCACGCAGACATGATTTGATGTGGAATTAATCTCAAATCGGGCAAACAGTAGCTGTCCCAGGTGGTAATTGCGAGGGATTCCTGGATTGCTGGAATACAGGATTGAGGATTGAAGGATTACGGGATCTTTCTTTTTCAATTGTTGAATGCCGTGCATCCATCCATCTCTGAGCGATCATGTCCTATCGTGCCGTTCCGTGCCGTCTTCTGATAGTCGTCCTCCGTCCGCACTCAAAGTGAATTAACGCGCGATGAACCTATCGGCGCAATTTCTGGTGCAACAGTCCCGAGTCATTAGTCCTCTTGCAGTATAGACTCGGGACTCGCCGCAGTGGGATAATCGTGGGGTGGGTGAATAGTGCTTGTAAGTGTGAATGTACACTGATTAGAGTAGCCCTTTGTGATGAGACATGCCGCCCTGGGCTGGGGCTGCCTCCAAGGGTTGCGTGCGGTGAGCAGAAAGCCAATCAAGGTGCCACGCGATATCCGGATACTACTCCGTTGCTTCACCAGGTGTGACATCCATCAGCGTATGTGCGTGCATTCTGGTTGGTGTGGGGGGCATGATGACCGCAGCACCGGTAGGAGTCTACATACTTGCCCTGGGGCACGGGCTGGGGCTCAGCTCCTGCCAACGGCCTATCTCCAAAAGGGGAGGCAGTAAGCCTTATTAAGCAGTGCGTGTATGCATGTTCCAGTTTTTTTCTTGTTTGCTGACCGAGAAAAAAACAAAAAGTCACCTCAACATATTGTCATTGTCATACATGCTCACTATTCTGGAACAGAGGCGCTTCTCTCTGCCAAGAAAATGCTCACTAATTGTAAGAGCCGCGCAACCTGATCGGCCATATAATCCCCGGCTCTGCTCCGCCTGTCTGACTCGTTCCCACTGTTTTGAGCTCCACAGGTTTGGTTGCTTTGGTTGGGTTGGTTTGGCACGAAATGCCGGGAACAGACCAGATGACGCGCAACTTTAACCCAGGTCGGGGAAGACAAGGGGGAGCCATGTCTGTTTGTTTTGCCTCTAAGAGGCAGGTTGTATCTCACTTATTAACCGCTGAATTTTGTTGTGCATGGTGGCAAGACAGAGCAGAGACGCACGCATATGCTATGTATGCTTCCCCTGCAAAAATCCCATTGAGGCCCGGGGGTTGAGCTAATAGGACACCTCCATCTCACCCCATGCATGAGACAGAGTCCTAGAGAGACAGTGAAGCGTATGTATGTATCTTTTTTTGACGGGGGCCAGGGTTTCGCGTATTCAAACTTTCGTTTGATCGATACAACGCTCACCACATGCCGAAGGGGTTGTATGCTGCGTTTTTGACAGGAGAGACATGTTCCAAGTACCCATCTCTGCAGAATAATCAATGAATCTGACACCTACCGGATGGAACCCGGCTTGGCGATCAGGCCCTTTCGAGAGACAATGTGACGGCCGAGTCTGTAGATGCTTGACGTAGGCAGCTAATCAATCAAGTGCCCCCAATCTTGTACACGCTGTTGCACACCATACGATGAGTACGTTATAAACAGAGTTCGCGCGAAGCACCAAAAGACAAGAGCACTAGCCAGAGATTAATGTGTTATTCCTTTCGTGATATCTTGTCCAGACATACATACATACATACGTACATACATTGTGCAGTGCATTGCTCAGCCTTGTTTACCCCAACCAACAACAAACAGACAAACAATGTTTCCTCCAGCAAAGAACGGCAGAGACAGGCCAATCGTTGCTGACTGGATGGCGGGTGTCCAGTCTCTTCTTCCCGCAGTGGAATTTGATCACCCCAATGACAGTGCTGAACCTAATCGTCATCCGGATATTAGTGGTGCGTGCCAGAACAAATCCGTCTATAACCCCGCGGTCGCATATAGCTTCACCTCACCAAAGCAGACCAGGCCAACTGATTTATTGTATTATTTTTAGCCATTGATTTTTCAGCCGACGACTTCAATTTCGCGACAGATCTAACAGACGACGTATTCTCAAGCCGACTGCCTCTACTATGCGACGATACATTTGACGATTTCTTTTCATTCGATCACGATGCCAAGTAAGCCAAGATGCACGTTGGTCCCATTCATGTAAAACACTCTCTAACCAACAGGATCTTATCTTATAGTGGCAGTGACAATTCCTACCCCATCTCCCCATTGACAGAGATGGCCCAATCAGCCAACACGCGCGCCGACGACGATCAGCGCAGTCGCAGCCCCCGATCCAAGCGAGCCACCACCACCACTTCCACTACTGCAGGAACACAGCAGCAGCAGCGTGACGCACCGGATCTCAGGTGCTGGGACCACGGGTGTAACGGGCAGTTGTTTACGACGCTGAGCAACCTGAAGCGGCACCAGAAGGAGAAGTCGAGCCAGCGACCCTCTTACCCGTGTAATATGTGCGGAGCCATCTTTAGCCGTACTACGGCGAGGAATCATCATATTCAGAATCAGAGCTGTAATAGGATCCGGCGACATTCTAATGGGAGGGTACGGCCGAATAGAGCCTTGAGGTCATTGACACAATAGCGGGTATAAGGCTGATGGACTAGATCGATGTTTCTTTTTCAATACATTGATGGTTTATTTGATGCTATGCTATGATCTTGGCGGTGCAAGTAGCGATTCATGACTCCGCACGAGATGTGACTCCGTCGCCCACCAAATGCTGCAGCGAAGAATGAGTTGTGACAGACCCCGCAGAGTGATATGTAGACACTCTCGTGGCGCTGATGTTTCTGTATCTGCACGATTCATGGCCATTTGGAGTTGTGCGCACTGCGAAACGCATGTAATGCTGTTAATTGTGGATATATCCCGCAGCACGGTATCACGTTTTCATCAGTGCTCCCTGTTCATACTCGCCATCTATTCCGTAGCTGTATTTCGAATACAACGTTTGCATTCGCCTAGATCGTTGAGTAGTAAGTAATATCAGTTGTTTCCCCGTCCCAGGTATATATCTCGTAATGCTAGGAGCTGCGGTTTCTTCTCCGCTCTGTTCATACTCTCTTCAACTCCATTTCAGCAACAACCATCATCACTAACAACTGCCTTTTCCTACCTGGAGTTTCTCAGCTGCCAGAATCGTCGTTGAAGCAATTGTCTTGCCCGAATGCCTGTATCGACCTTTAATTTTCCCGGAAATAGCATACTTTCGTAGTCTCATCGCTGTGCAAGATTGACTTTCGTTAATTAATTCCTTCGCCTGACTGAAGTCAAATTAATGACGTGCATAGACGATACGACCGAAAGAAAACTTAGATGCCCTGGAAGACTCAAACGCCACAATAAGATCTTTATTTGAGGACGCCCAGCATTTAAATACTTGGGAGAAGCACGATTTGATGGCGTGATAGAGTGAGCATAATACGTGCACGCCGTGATTGCACGTGAAACTAGTCTGAGGGGCTTAGCTACGAGGTTGAGCGAGATGATCAATGGTCATAATTGCTGGATATGACGAATCAGGGCTTAATTTTAGAGGGATAAGGGTGATGCCATTCCACTCTGAGGAGATTTGCGATGCTTGAGGTCGTGCCGTTGGGGCATTTGAGTCCGCCGAGGGTCCGATGATCATGACCGAGACTCCGTCGATAGTGAGATATCTGTTAAGCAGCAGACTCGCACACGTTCATCGTCAATATTCTACAGAAACAATAATACAAAACCGTGCTATTTCCCTCACGAGATCTCTGTCCCAAAAGGGTTATCTTCCGAAGACAATTTCATGAACCTTCTTGATCACTTCACTTCGGCAGTTGAGGCATATTCCCCCCCACGCTTATCTCCGGATCTCACACAAAAGTCTCAGATCATATTTGCATCTCGATTTTCCCTATCGCTCACCATCTTCTCCCTTATCTCAATGAACCCAATTCCCCCAAAGTCCCCCTATCACTGCACTGTACTGTGATGCTGACTGCCGCTTACGGTGCCGCTTTGCGCCACATGGGACAATCCTGCCGATAGCGCCGATCCTGATCCTGATCCTGAACTGATCCTGTCAGCCCCTCCTAACACTCCACGCCAAAAATGCCCGTCCTAAGCACCCGTTACCTAAGCTCCATACCGTAGAATACAGCATCATATAGTTAAACAAGATCGCAAGCAATGTAATTTTCGTAAACGCAATCATTATACCCCAGAATACCCTTTTCCAATAGTTTCATTCTTTGCACTGCAGTACAATGGCTCACACCGACGCTATGCAGGATATCCTGCACCTTGAACTCGCTAATGCGCTGCACATCAGCACTGAGGAGTTGAACCTCGACCAATCATTCCTCGTGCAGGGTGGAGATTCCCTCTCGGCCGTTCAGTTTCTTAGTAAATGTCGTCTGCGTGGTATTCACATTGATATCGTGGATACGGTGCAGTGCAAGACGCTTGCTGAACTTGTTGAACGCATCATCTCCAAGCATGAGAGCAACCCACACAATCTAATCCTCAATGATCGCATCGGGAACAGTGATACGAGCACTTCTTCATCGAGCTCTGATGATGCTGCTTCCGCTACGGGGTCTGATAGCACTGATACTGTTCCCGATGCGCGGTTGAAGCAGCTTGCTCAAGATCCGGCGAGGCAGATTGAGAGTATCGGTCCTTGCTCGTCTATGCAGAATCGCATTCTGATCAGTCAGGCTGTCAACCCAGCTGCATACCAATGTCGCTTTATTCTCAGGATCAAGTCAAGTGTACCAGACTCTTTGACTGCTTCACATATCGCGAATGCTTGGCCTCGCATTGTCGCACGCCATTCAAGTCTGCGAACGACCTTTCTTGAGAGTGAGACTCGCCAGTCAACATTTGACCAAGTTGTCTGGACAGAAGTCAACCCCAAAGTCACCATCCTCCAAGACGAAGCCCAAGTCAAAGCCGACGGTATGCTGAACTCGTTTGAGAGCGGTAGTGTTCCCCATCACATGTACATCTACGCTGCATCCCCTTCAGAACTCATCCTGAGACTTGAAGTCTCACACGCCGTCATCGACGGTCGCTCTGCAGATGTTCTCCTCTATGATCTCTGCGCAGCATACGAGAACCAACTCCCCGACACAAAAGCCATGCCTTACACAGACTTTGTGCGCATGGAGGAGGAGAGTTTTCAAGATGTTGAGCGCATTGCAGATTATTGGCAGAATTATCTACGTGATGCTGAGGAGACGTACCTTGCAAGCGTGGGCAATAAGCCAAAAGCTGGTCTTCACACCCTCCAAGACCGCGTTGACATTCCAGCTGACGAAGCTCGTCGCTTCTGCGATGCCTACGGTGTCACCCTCGTGAGCGTCTGCCAAGTTGCTTGGAGTATCGTTCTTCGTCTCTTCGCCATGAAAGACGACGTGACCTTTTCCTACGTTAATTCCGGCAGACAGACGGATCTGCCTGGAATCGACGGAGCGATCGGTCTTTTCATCAGCAGTTTGTTACTGCGGGTCAAGTTCAAAGACGACCCTACAGTCTTGGAAATGCTCAAGACTGTTACGGATGATGTCTTCCGAGGAATGGCGCACGATAAGGTCCCGTTGATGGCCAAGGGAGCCAAGCTTCCTACGAGCCATAAATGGGGAAACTCGATTCTTTCGTTCCGAAAGGAGTGGAAGCCCAAGTCTACTGGGCATAAAGAGCTGGAGATGAGCTTTTTGCGAGGTGTTAGCCCGACAGACGTAAGTTCCCGACCTCACTCTTGGTTCTTTAGAAAGTGCTAACATGCGATAGTATGATCACTCCATTAATGTTGAGATCGGCGAAGGTGGCATCGCTGTTGACTACGACATCTGGACATCAACGACCAACCAAGCAGACGCCGCCAAGATGCTAAACTGCTTCCTCGAAGCAATCCGCTTCATCATCGCCAACCCATCCGCCAAAGTCAACTCCTTCGACGGCATCTCCTCCAAAGACGCCCAGCATCTTCGCGACGTCAATGGCGAAGGCCGACAACCCGTTGCTTCGTGCATACACAAGCTTGTTCAACAGGTCACGGACCGTCAGCCTGATGCTATGGCGGTGTATGCTTGGGATGGAACCATGACGTACCGAGAACTTGATACTGCGGCGAGTAGTCTTGCAGAGCACCTTATGAAGATGGACATCGGACCGGAGGTTATGGTGGGCATTTGTATGGACAAGTCGCGATGGGCGACCGTCTCTATGCTCGCTGTTTTAAAGTCCGGTGGAATTGTTCTTCCCCTTGGCGCAGATCAACCTCTATCCCGTCTCCAAACTATCCTCTCCGACACAAAAGCCCCCATCATCCTCGTCGACAACGCTCAGCTCGACCGCCTCAAAGATCTTGGCCCTCAACAACTCATCGAAGTCAACGAAGCTCTCTTCCAAACCCTCCCCTCCGCTTCTCGCTCTGCGTGTACCACTGTTTCTACAGACAACGCTGCTTGGGTCGTCTACACGTCCGGCAGCACAGGTACACCAAAGGGTGTAGTCCTGCAACACTCTGCTCTCTGCACGAGCATTACATCGCATGGAACTGCCTTTGGCGTCAAGGGTGCGCGCGTGCTCCAATTCGCTTCTCACACGTTCGACGTGACGATCCAAGAGGTCTTTACCACGTTATGTATGGGAGGCTGTGTCTGCGTACCTTCAGAAGATGATCGCGTCAACCATCTCCAAGCCTTCATCTCCTCCGCCAAAGTGGACTTCCTCTCCCTGACATCCACTGTCGCTGGTCTTCTCGACCCCTCTCAACTTCCACTGATCAAGACTGTAATTCTCATGGGCGAACCCGTCAAACCCGCTGTTCTCGATCTGTGGAAAGACCAAGCCTCCGTTCTCGAATCCTACGCCCCATCCGAGTGCAGTATCTACGCTACTGTATCCCCACAGCCAATGAAGCACATCTCTCAGGTCTCTGTTCTCGGTATACCGCTGGCGAGTTGTTTCTGGGTCGTTGATCCCAAGAATTACAATCGGTTGTGTCCTATTGGCGCGCCGGGAGAACTGCTGATCGAAGGCCCGCTTCTTGCCAGGGGGTATTTGAACGATGAGGTCAAGACGAACAAGTCATTTATTGTCGATCCCGAGTTTGTGGGCAAGTATGATCTTGGGAGGAATAGGCGGATGTACAAGACTGGTGATTTGGTGAGGCAGAATGATGATGGGTCGTATACGACGTTGGGGCGACAGGATACGCAGATCAAGATCCGTGGACAGAGAGTTGAGGTTGATGAGATCGAGTATCACATCACGCGTCATCCTTCTTGCATCCAGGCTGTTGTTTTGTATGTCCATGGCCAGCTCGTCGCGGCGTTTAGTCTTCCCAGCGATGGTGCTGCGTACAGCGGCGCAGCATTAGACGGGGAGAACGCCGTCGACAAACCAGCCGCTATGCTCGTCGCTTCCGAGGTCCAGCTCTACCTGTCGCAGTATGTCCCCGACTACATGATACCGCGACTCTGGATCCCCATGGCAAGCTTGCCCATCAATTCGTCCGGAAAAGCTGATCGACGTCGCATCTCCGAATGGATCAAGAACCTTGACTTGTCTTCCTACTCTGACCTCGAGCACCAAGTCGAAGATGGTCTCCAAGTAACATCAACCGAGCGACAACTCCGAGAAATCTGGAGCAACGTCTTGAACAAGCCCATCAACCACATCAGCTACCGCCGCTCATTCCTCTCCCTCGGCGGCGACTCCATCACAGCGATGCAAGTCGTTTCAGCCTGTCGCAAAAAAGGTCTCGTCGTAACCGTGCGACAAATCCTCCAGAGCCCAGCTATCTCCGAGCTTGCACTGCGAGTTAAAGAGGCAAGCGACAAAATGGGCGACGAGCAGCTCCCCATTGAGATCCCCGATGAGCCATTCGATCTCTCGCCCGCGCAGGAAATGTTCTTCCAGGACATTGCTCCCTCGGGTCTACGAGCAGATGGACCTCACCGCTTCAATCAGAGCGTCTGCTTCCGCATTCCTCAGAACATTGCGGCGAATACTGTTGCTCGTGCGATTGAGGCCATGGTCACCAAGCATGCTATGCTTCGCGCGCGCTTCCAGACTGATCAGGATAACAGTCAGGGCTGGCAGCAGCGTGTTGAGAAGCAGATCATGGGGTCGTATCGCTTCCAGACTCACAACGTGGCCGACGATGCTGCGACGGAGGACATTATCCGTCACTCGCAAGGGTCTTTGGATCTTGAGTACGGACCTGTTTTCGCTGTTGACGTGTTTGAGATGGAGGATGCGCAGCTGGTCAATTTGACTGCACACCATCTGATCATTGATCTCATGTCCTGGCGAATCCTTGCAGCTGATCTAGAGCACTTCTTGCGCTTCGAGTCGTTGCAGCCTTCTTTGTCGCTGCCTTTCCCAACTTGGTCCAAGGCGATTATGGAGCAGGCCAATACTGTTGCAGCGCCAGAGGAGAGCGACGTCGGATCCTGGTCTTACTGGAGCCTTGAGCCTGGCTCTTTTGTTCGACAAGACCAGATCGTTGAGACTCTGGCTATTGACGCAGACACCAGCGTTCAACTGCTAGGTGCAGCGAATGAGTCTTTGCAAACTGGTGTCACCGACATTCTTCTCGCTGCTCTGCATCAGTCTTTCGCACAGGTCTTTACTGACCGATCAGGACCTACGATCCACGTTGAAGGCCATGGCCGAGATGCAGGCGGTGATGTCTCCGAGACCGTCGGTTGGTTCACCACCGTAACACCTCTCAAAGTCACCGACACCAACACTGGCTTCATCTCCATCCTCCAACAAGTCAAAGACTTCCGCAAACTCAACGCCGACACCACCGCCCTCGACTTCGCAGCCAAGCACAAATCCTCTTGCCCCTCCCCCCAGAATCTCATCGAGATCATCTTCAACTACCACGGCCAATTCCAACAACTCGATCGCGCAGACGGTCTTCTCAGCATCCACAAGCTTCACTCATCCGAGACTTCAATCGGCGACAAAGTACGACAACAAGCCGCCCTCACAATTGAAGTCTCTGTCGAAGCTGGCCGTGTTTGTATCAGTGTAGGTTTCAGTCGTCGCACGCCAAAGGGCGATGAAGTGCGACGATGGTTACAGCGCTATGGAGAGGTCATCACCTCTGCGGTAAGTGAACTAATGAGTACAGAACGAACGGCCACAGCGAGCGATTATCCGCTTTCGTATTTGAGCAGCACCGACCTTGTTGCGCTGAAGAAGCATATTCTTGAACCGACGAGCATTGGCTGGGATGCTGTCGAGGATATACTTCCTTGTTCTTCTACACAGCAGGGCATCTTCATCAGCCAGCTGAAATCGCCGACTACATACCGATTGAGACAGACGTGTCGCGTCATACCCACTGCCTCTCACGGTGTTGATGTCAAGAGACTTGGAGATGCCTGGCGACAAGTCGTCAGCAATCACACCATCATGCGCACCATCTTCACCATGATTCCCTTCAACGACCGTTTCTACCAAGTCGTTCTCAAGTCCGTTGAGCCCGACATTCGCTTCATCACCTGCTCTTCCGAGACAGAGGTCCAAGAGTGTATTGCAAGCTATGCGCTTATGGAGGATCATCTCGGTCGACCATCTCATCGCTTCCTGGTCATCTCAACAGAAGATGGCCATGTCTACGGACACTTCGAGATTAGCCACGCACTCGTTGACGCATCATCTGTTCAACTCCTCGTCAACACTCTCCTCCAAGCTTACGAAGGCTCTGCAAGCATTTCTGGCTCTGACTACGGCACTTACATCTCGTTCCTAGAGCAAGGCTCCGAGGAAGATGACCTGCGCTACTGGGAGAAGCGTCTTGCAACCGTTGAACCCTGCCAGCTCCAACTCGGCGAGGATCTCACCACCTCTGAAGAAGACACGGGCCATTCTGTGTCTACCGCAATGCAGGACATGAGCACCCTGCAGAAACTCTGCCAATCCAATGACATCACTCCCGCCAACGTCCTCCAACTCGCCTGGGCTCTCGTCCTTTCCTCCCGCACACAGCTCGATCAAGTATGTTTCGGTTATCTCTCCAGTGGCCGTGACATCCCCATCGACGGGGCAGATACCCTCGTTGGACCGATGATCAACATGATCGTGTGCAACATTGCCCTCGACTATTCTCAAAGCTGTGTTGATGCGATGAAGGACATTCAGGACCGCTTCCTCGATAGCTTTGAGCATCAGCGTGTTTCGTTGGCTACCATTCAGCACTCACTGTCGAGCTCTCAACAATCCCTCTTCAACACGACTGTGTCTTACGTTCGAGCTCCCAATCTGAGTGGCGGTGCGCGTAATATCCAGTCAATCCGCTTGGAGAGGATTGCAGCTGATGAGTCTACCGAATATGACTTCAATCTCAGCATGTTAGAGACCGAGAGCGGTATCGACATCGCACTGCAGTACCTCCCCGGCGCCGCTTCCACAAAGACAGCTCAACGTCTTCTCAACCACCTCAAGCATGTGGTTCAGGTTCTCAGCACCAGCGAGACTACATCCCTCCTCGGCGATCTCGATCTCGTCCCCGCTGAAGATAAGCAGCTCATCGCCGCTATCAACAGCGAGGTGCCAAAGTCTCTCGACTCTTGCGTCCATCTTCTCGTCCAGGACATGACCAATCGCCAACCCAACGCTCTCGCCTTCCATGCATGGGACGGATCAATGACCTATCGCGAACTCGACCTCGCTGCTAGCACCCTAGCCAAACACCTCGTGGCAAACCTCAATGTTGGGCCGGAAGTCATGGTCGGTATCTGCATGGACAAGTCAATCTGGGCCGCCATGTCAATGCTCGCAATCCTCAAAGCAGGCGGTGTCGTCCTTCCACTAGGCGTCCAGCAGCCTCTTTCTCGACTTCAGACTATCCTAAAAGATACACAAGCTTCTGTGATCCTCGTTGACGCGAAGCAGAAGGCTCGTCTAGCAGGTGTGGATTCCGAGCTCATTGAGGTTAACCGCCCGTTCATGGATGGTCTCGTCCCCGCTGAGTTCGGGTTCTCAAATCCCGCTGTGCAGCCTGATAATGCAGCTTGGGTTGTGTACACTTCCGGAAGCACTGGTGTGCCCAAGGGTGTTGTGTTGCAGCACTATGCGCTATGTACGAGTATGCGATCTCACGGTGCGGCTTTCAGCCTAGTTCCGTCGTCTCGTGTCTTGCAGTTTGCGGCGTACACTTTTGATGTTACGATCCAAGAGACGTTTACGACGCTTTATTACGGAGGCTGCGTGTGCATTCCTTCAGAGGAAGCGCGTCTCAATGACCTGGAGGGATGCATCGTGTCAATGGACGTCAACTTCGTCTCCCTCACGTCAACAGTCGCCGGCTTGTTATCGCCGTCCAAGATGCCGCTGGTCAAGACCCTCATCCTCATCGGTGAGCCAGTCAAGCCTTCAGTTTTGGATCTCTGGATGCCACAGGCAGCATGCTTGGATGCATATGGACCATCCGAGTGCAGTATTCAGAGCGCCATCTCCCCCGAACCAATGACCGATCGTCGTCAAGCCATGATCTTGGGTACACCGTTAGAGTCCTGCCGCTTCTGGGTTGTTGATTACCGCGACTATAACAAGATATGCCCCGTCGGTGTACCAGGTGAACTCCTCATTGAAGGTCCTCACCTCGCACGCGAATACCTCAACGACGCCACCAAGACCGCCAAGTCCTTCATCACTGACCCTGCCTTCCTTACCAATCTTGGTCTTAAGTCTACTGGTCGTCGTATGTATCGCGCCGGTGACTTGGTGCGACAGAACGACGATGGGACATACTCCAGCCTAGGCCGACGCGATCAACAGATCAAGATTCGCGGCAAGCGTGTTGAAGTCGGCGAGATTGAGTATCACATCTCACGCCATTCCTACGGCATTCGTGCCTGTGTCGTCTTCACCACTAGAGGATCCAGTGACGGTCAACTCGTCACAGCCTTCAGTGTTCCTCACGATGACAAGGCTGCACATGATGAGACAGCGTACAACGGCATCGCAGGCCGTGATGGAATTGACACAACGGCTGCACTTCTTCTCGCCTCTGAGATCCAGATGTACCTCTCCCAGTACATCCCCGATTACATGATTCCTCGTCTTTGGATCCCAATGACTACACTGCCAATCAACTCCTCCGGCAAAGCTGATCGCCGAGCTGTTATGGAGTGGATCAACAGTCTCAACCCAACAGAGCTGGCTTCATACTCCGAGCTTGAGAGCGCTGCCGAAGAAGCTAATCTCAACGTGACTCCCACTGAGCAGAAGCTTCGCGAGATCTGGAGCTCGGTCCTCAACGTTCCAAACGTCAGCTACAGACGATCCTTCATGTCGCTAGGCGGTGATTCCATCACCGCTATGCAAGTCGTCTCTGCGTGCCGTGAGATTGGACTAGTCGTTACTGTTCGCGACATTCTCCAGAGCCCAGCTATATCTGACCTTGCCACACGCGCCAAGGCTAGTGATGGTGAGGTCTTCTCCGCTGAGATCCCAGATGGCCCGTTTGAGCTGTCGCCTGCTCAGAAGATGTTCTTTGAGGACATTGCGCCTGCTGCACTCAAGTCGGAAGGATCTTACCGTTTCAATCAGAGTGTTTGCTTCCGTCTTGAATCAGAGGGACGCATGAATGAGGAGACTGTCGCTAAGGCCATCGAAGCTGTAGTGACAAAGCACGCTATGCTTCGCTCTCGCTTCGTGTCTCAAGAGCATGGATACCAACAGTGGATTGAGAAGCAAGTCCCCGGTTCATACAGGTTCAAGTCTCACAGCGCCAACGATGATACCGCTGTGCAAGCGATCATGCTCGAGTCACAGAGTACCCTCGATCTCGAACACGGTCCTGTCTTTGCAGCCGAGTTCATACATGCTCCAGATCGCCAGCTTCTCTTCTTGACTGCACACCATCTCGTCATTGATCTCATGTCATGGCGAATCATCGCCAAGGACTTGGAGCAGATTCTCCAGAGTGGTTCCATGGTTACGTCGCAGTCTCTGCCTTTCCCGACGTGGAGTAACGCTGTGCTCCAGCAGGCTCAGTCAATTGACTCAGTTACTGAGGCTGATAGCACTGCTTCGTGGTCTTATTGGGGTCTTCAGCTGGGCGAGTACATCACTGAAGATCAGGTCTTTGAGACTGTTCAATTGGATGAGAAGGTCACCTCTCAACTTCTTGGTCCCGCCAATGAACCCTTGCGCTCTGGTGTCGCAGACATCCTCCTCGCAGCCCTATCAACGTCCTTCCGCCACTCTTTCACTGATCGTTCCGGTCCATCAATCTTCATCGAAGGTCATGGTCGCGACACCCAAGCTCTGGATATCAACTACGATCTCTCGGACACAGTGGGCTGGTTCACAACTGTCACGCCTCTCAACATCTCGGACAACACCACCTTCATCTCAACCCTACGCCAAGTCAAAGATCTTCGCAAACTCAACTCCGGTCGTGAAATCCTCGACTTTGCATCCCAGCGCTCTAGGCCAGTTGAAGTTCTCTTCAACTACCACGGTCAATTCCAACAACTCCAACGCTCAGACGGTCTTCTCACTCTCGACAAGCTTCATCAATCTGTTGGCCAACTTGATGCTTCTGTTGGTGGTAAAGTCCGTCAACATGCTGCTCTCAGCGTTGAAGTCTCAATTGATGATGTGGGCAAGACGCATCTCATGGTTGGCTACCCTCGCAACAGTCCCAAGAACCAGGCTATTCGCGATTGGCTTGGGGAGTATGCACGTGCTATCACAAAGGGTGTTCAAGACCTTGTTGTCGCTGAGCCGATGTGTACGATCAGTGACTTCCCTCTCGCTCACTTGACCAACGATGATCTCGACACGCTGTATCAGTACTGTCTCACGCCAGGTTCCATCTCGTGGGCCAATGTCGAGAACGTTCTTCCTTGTTCGCCGATCCAACAGGGCATTCTTCTCAGTCAATTGAGAGCTCCCTCCCGCTATCGCCTCAAGCAAACCTGTCGTATTCTCCCCGCCGATCCATCGTCACCTGTTGACATTGCGCGACTCGCAAATGCCTGGCGACAAGTCGTTGGTCAGCATTCCATCATGCGAACCATCTTCACTGGCGCCCTGTCTCACCACGATCGTTTCTATCAAGTCGTTCTCATGGCGCTGGAAGTTGACATCCATGTCATTGAGCCATGTTCCAGTGATGAGGAAGTCCAGCGCTTCATCAAACACCACGCTCTGCTTCATGACCCCGTTGGTCATCCTTCGCACCGCTTCCTCATCATTCCTACTGTCGATGGTCATGCTTTTGGTCATTTCGAGATCAGCCACGCTCTCGTCGACGCCTCTTCCGTCCAACTACTCGTGAACGACCTCCTCGAAGCTTACGAGTCTCTATCTCCCACCAAGACATCAATCTCTCTGTCACGCACCTCGGACTACGGCAGTTACGTCTCCTTCCTCGAGCAACACCGCCACTCTGAACAAGAGGACCTACAATACTGGAAAGATCTTCTCGAGACTGCTGAGCCATGTCATCTCCAACTCGGCCAACAACAGCACGACACCTCAGAGATGGAAGCAGGCCACGCCGTCGCAGCCCACATGCCCGACATCTCTGTCCTTCGCGACATGTGTCGCAACTACAACGTCACAGCAGCAAATGTAGCTCAATTAGCTTGGGCTTTGGTACTAGCCTCACGCGTGGAATTGAACCAGATTTGCTTCGGGTATCTTTCTAGCGGTCGTGACATTCCCATCGATGGTGTTGAGAGGCTCGTTGGACCTATGATCAACATGATGATCTGTTATGTCCAATTGGACTACACCTCCACGACCGTTGATGTCATTCGACAGATTCAAGACCGTTTCTTCAAAGGCTTTGATCACCAGCGTGCTTCTTTAGCCTCGATTCAGCACTCCCTTCAAGGGACACAGCAGCAAACGCTCTTCAACACCACCGTTTCATACACCCGCGCACTAAACATGGGCGGTGCCACAGACAACAACTCCATCAAGCTTGAGCGCGCATCAGCCGATGAGTCAACTGAGTATGACTTCAATCTGAGTATCCTCGAAAATGACCAGAGCCTTGATCTGGTTCTTCAGTACATCCCCGGCGTCGCTAGCCACGAAGTCGCCCAGCGTCTACTCAACCAGCTGAAGCACGTCATCCAAGTCCTTAGCCAACACACCAACTCTACTCTCGCTGATCTAGACATCGTACCAACGGAAGAGAAGCACGCTATCGTCGCTAAGAACAGGGAGGTTCCTAAGCCCGTGGCTTCAACCATCCACGCTTTATTCCACGACGTGTATGATCGTCGACCAGATGAGATGGCCGTCTACGCCTGGGACGGTATCATGACATTGCGCGACTTAGAAGTCGCTTCTGGCAATCTCGCTGGACATCTCATGGACCTCGGTGTAGGTCCTGAGATCATGGTTGGTATATGCATGGATAAGTCCCGCTGGGCTGTTGTCGCGATGTTAGCTGTGCTCAAGGCAGGTGGTGTTGTCCTGCCCATGGGCGTGCAGCAACCATTGCCCCGAGTACAGACCATCATCACCGATACCAAAGCTCCAATCATCCTCGTCGACGATAAACAACTCGAGCGTCTTGCAGAGACAGGTCCCCGTCTCATCAAAGTCGACGCTGCACTTCAAAGCACCCTCAAGCCCAGCTCAGCAGTCTGCTCTACCGTCACCACCGCCAACGCCGCTTGGGTAGTCTACACCTCCGGAAGCACAGGAACACCCAAGGGCGTCGTTCTACAACACTCGGCTCTGTGCTCTAGTATTCGCTCCCACGGCGACGCGTTTGGTGTTCGTGATGGATCAAGGGTTCTTCAATTCGCGTCGCATACCTTTGACGTCACGATTCAAGAAGTTTTCACAACGCTTTGCCAGGGCGGGTGTACTTGTATTCCATCTGAAGACGAGCGCATCAATCACTTACAGCCCTTCATTGCGAAGGCTGAGGTCAATTTCTTATCTCTCACCTCGACAGTCGCAGGCCTCTTGGACCCTGCGCAGCTCCCGCTCGTCAAAACAGTTATCCTCATGGGAGAGCCCGTCAAACCAGCAGTCATGGACTTATGGAAGGATCAAGCTGTCGTGTTGGAGTCATATGCGCCCTCAGAATGTTCCATCTACGCGACCGTTTCTCCAAGACCCATGAGACATATCAGCCAGGTTCCTGTGCTGGGTATCCCACTTGCCAGCTGCTTCTGGGTCGTTGATCCAAAGGACTTCAACCGTCTTGTGCCCATCGGTGCGCCCGGCGAGTTACTCATCGAGGGGCCACTGTTAGCACGCGGCTACCTCGGTGACGAAGAGAAGACAGCGAAATCATTCCTGATTGACCCTGACTTCACTAAGCATCATGGTCTTCAGCCCGGAAGAAGGATGTACAGAACAGGTGACCTCGTCCGACAAAACAGTGACGGCTCGTATACCACGCTTGGCCGAAGAGATACACAGATCAAGATCCGTGGTCAGCGTGTTGAATTTGGCGAGATTGAATACTGGGTTGTGCGCTCAGCACCTGAGATCTCTCAAGCGGCTGTCATGCTGCTCGATGGTCCTGTCGGTCAATCTTCAGTGCTTGCTGTAGCGCTGGAAATTGCCGATAGTGGAGAAAACAGCGCTGTGGATAATAATCTACAGGGCTTGTCGCAGGCTGATCTACTGGAGCCCACCATCGCCATGCGAGAGTCATTCGAGGAAGTCCGGGGACATCTCATTTCGGTTCTTCCGCGATACATGGTCCCTGATATTTTCATCCCCATGTCTCGACTACCTCTCAACTCTTCAGGAAAACTTGACCGCCGCGCGATTGACTTGTTTCTGAAGGGCATGAAGCCAGAAGAGCTTGATATTTACCGTCCCAACGCAGCGGCCAAGGCAGATGTATCTACCGAGACCGAACGACAGCTCCAACAGCTCTGGGCCAGTGTCCTCGGACGACCAGCTAACACTGTCGGCGCCAAAGACAGCTTCTTCCATCTCGGCGGCGACTCCATCACCGCGATGCGTCTCGTCGAAGCATCGCGCAGCACAAACATGCTCCTCCGTGTCGCCGACGTCTTTGAACATCCTCGTCTCTCCGAACTCGCTAGCATTCTCGACTCTAGAATGGCTGAGGGCCACGAGCAATCTTCGCTAGCGTCAATCCCGGCACCATTTTCTCTCTGGCCCGAACACGGCGCCGAGAAAGAATTGGGTCTCCGGGCCGAGATTGCGGAGCGATGCGGTGTCATGGCAGAGCAGATTGAGGATGTTTATCCGTGCACGCCACTTCAAGAGGGATTACTTATTGCGACTGCTCGGCAGCCGACTGCGTACATCAGCCGAAGAATCTTTTCTTTGAGTGATGAGATCAACGTGGCGAGACTGCAGACTGCTTGGCAGAAGATGGCTGAGGTCGCGCCAGTTTTGCGAACCCGTATTCTACTGGGTCTTGCCTCTGGTTCCGTGCAAGTTGTTGTCAACGAACCGCTTGAATGGCATACTGCCTCTTCACTGGAAGAGTACATTGACCATGACAGTGCCTTGAGCATGGCAGAAGGAAAACCCCTCATGCGCTTTGGCATCATCGAGTCCAGTGGCGAACGTCTTCTCGTCTGGACAGCTCACCACAGCGTCTACGACGGCTGGAGCTTAACAATGATGTATCGCCAAGTCTCCAACATGTACTGGCATGACGCGACACCACTCTCAGCACCATACACGCCTTTCATCGCTTATCTCGGCCAAGCTGATGCCACCAAAGCAGCGAGCTATTGGCGCGAGC
Organism: Fusarium circinatum; assembly: GCA_024047395.1. NCBI lineage: Eukaryota > Fungi > Ascomycota > Sordariomycetes > Hypocreales > Nectriaceae > Fusarium > Fusarium circinatum. Next base: position 1,884,796 of record CM043928.1, read on the forward strand.
AGCTTCAGGGTAACCCGACTGCGTTCCCAGCTCTGCCATCTGTGCGATACCAGCCTCAGCCGCGACAGAAACTTGTGCAGAACCTTGACTTTGTGAGACAAGGGAAGTCCGAGGTTTCGCTGTCGAATATGCTTCGTGCTGCTTGGGCGCTCATGGTTGCGAGGTATTCGGGGAGCAATGATGTTGTGTTTGCGGTAACGCTTTCGGGACGGAATGCACCTGTTGATGAGATTACTGAGATGCTTGCGCCTACTATCACCACTGTCCCTGTGAGGGTGCGTATCAACTCATCCACCACCGCTCGCGAATTTCTACAAGCTGTGCAGCAACAGGCAACAGACATGATTCCATTTGAGCACACAGGTCTGCAGCGCATTGCCGAACTTGTCCCTGATGTAGCCGCTGCACTCGACATGCAGCACCTCTTCGTCGTCCAGCCTGCGGCAGATAGTGACGATGCATCGATCGAGTTCCCTGGTCTCGTACACCAACAGGACATGTCAGAGCAATTTGATGACTATGCACTCACCGTGGAGTGTAGCATCGGATCAAAGGGCATCTCAATTGAGTCGCGATTCGACGACGCAGTCATCTCAACAGCTCAGATGCAGCGCATGTTGCAGTCCTTCACTTACATCGCGAGTCAATTGGAGCAAGCCGAGAGTGCACCTGAGGCCACCAGCATTTCAGACTTGGATACATTGAGTCCCCAAGACCTGGATCGCATTCTCTCTGTCAACAGCGGCCCCATCCCCAGTGTTGAGCGCTGTGTACACGACCTCATCTTCGACATGGTATCCCACCAACCTGATGCAACAGCCATTAGTGCATGGGATGGCACCTTTACTTACAAGCAACTTAAGCATCTCTCCGGCAAACTCTCCGATCATCTCGTCAGTCTCGGGGTTCGTCACGGTACTAGTGTTGGAGTGTGCATGGACAAATCCCAATGGGCTGCCGTTTCAATGCTAGCCATCTTACGCGCCGGCGGAGTTGTCGTTCCACTGGGTGTACAGCTCCCTCTTGGTCGTATCAAGCTCATTGTTGAGGATGCGGAAGTCAGTGTTGTACTGGCTGATCAGAAGCAAACTGAACGACTGGCTGGCTTGGGCCCGGAGATGTTTACTGTTGACGAGTCGCTCCGCAAGAGAGTTTCTTTCAGTGATGTTGGTATCCCAGACAAATGGTACACTCGCGTCACTGAGATCAACGTCAATCAACCAGCCTGGATCGTGTATACCTCCGGTAGTACCGGTACACCAAAAGGCGTGGTTCTTACTCATGCCGGTATCTCGTCGAGCCTGGATAGTCAGAAGAAGGTCTTTGGTCTAAGCAAGATGTCACGAGTGCTTCAATTCGCAGCACATACCTTTGATGCTGCTATCCAAGAGATCTTCACCACGCTGTATGCTGGAGGATGTGTCTGTGTACCTTCTGAGGACGAGAGGATGAGCGATTTGCAGCATTTCATCATCGAAAGGGCGGTAAACTTCCTGTCCATCACACCTACGGTCGCTGAGCTACTCAAGCCATCTCAGCTGCCCAACATCAACACTGTGGTCTTACTCGGTGAACCTGTCAAGCCGTCCGTCCTGGACCTGTGGATGGACCATCACGCAGACATCATTGGTGGATACGGCCCAACCGAATGTTCCATCTACGCCATCGTGTCCGCGACTCCATTCACAGACAGGAAGCAAGCCAACATCCTAGGCGCTCCTCTACCAAGCTGTCGTGTCTGGATCGTCGACCCCGAAGACTACAACAAACTCTGCCCGATTGGCGCTCCGGGTGAGCTTTTCATCGAAGGTCCCCAGGTTTCGCAGGGCTATCTGAACGATGTAGCCAAAACAGATGGCGCGTTCATCACAGACCCTGGCTTCACAGCACGTTACGGCTTGGGCAATGGATATAGGATGTATCGCACAGGCGACTTGGTTCAACAGAACGACGACGGTACATACACCAATCTCGGTCGTCGGGATACACAGGTCAAGATTCGTGGTCAGAGAATTGAGTTGGGCGAGATTGAGTACGCAGTGGTACAATCGTCGGAGGATATCAGATCAGCAGCGGCTGTGTTTGTCAAGAGGGAGGATAGACCTACGATTGCAGTGGCGGTGGAAGTTGGCGAGGGACAGGTTGGAGATGGAGTATTGGTTCCGTCAGAGACGCTACGAAAAGCGTCGGAAGAGATTCGTTTCAAGCTCGCTGAGGTGTTACCTCAGTACATGATTCCCGATTTCTTCATCCCTATGGGTAAGTTGCCGGTGAACTTATCAGGCAAGCTTGACCGTCGGGCAATCACTGCGGTGCTGGAGGATATGGATGACAACAAATTGGAGGAGTATCGCCCTACGACAGGCTCTCAATTGGTGCCTGTCACCACGGACATAGAGAAACAACTTCAGCAGCTCTGGAGTCAAGTGCTCCGACGACCTGCGGAGTCAATCGGCGCGAGCGACAACTTCTTCCATCTCAACGGAGATTCCCTCGCTGCTATTCAGCTCGTCGCAGCTGCAAGGGCAGTGGATCTCAAGATGACCGTTGCTCAGATCTTCCAGAGTCCTGTCTTGAGAGATCTTGCGACGCATCTCGAGCAAGCGACGCACTCACATGAGACGACAAGCCATCGTGTTGAGGGAGTCGACGAAGCAACACAAGCCGCGATCAAGGCTTCCCTCCCTAGTCACTTCAATGTTGAGAAGATCCTTGAGACAACCGAGTTCCAATCCCTTGTTCTTCACGAACATACACACGGTCGATGGCTCATGCACGCAACAGTCACATATAACCAAAAAGTCGACAAGCAGCGCGTCCACACAGCGCTCCAAACCACAGTCGCCAAGAACGAAATCCTCCGAACGGTCTTCACCCAGCACGCTGGAAAGTCCTACCAAGCCATCCTCAACAACTTCACCGTTCCCTTCGAAGAACGCATCGCCTCCACCGATCTCTCCACCTTCTGCAAGTCCCTCATCCAAGAAGATCAGAAGAAACAGCTTGAGCTTCACGAACCCCCCTTCAAAACATGGTTCGTCCAAGGCGAGCACAAGGACAGTCTTGTGATTAGGATCTCCCACGCTCAGTACGATGGCATGTCGTTGCCGATTTTCTTCCAGCAGCTTCAAGCGTGGGGTGAGGCGGATGTTGAGGTTGAGGCGCCGCGACAGATGTCGTATTACATTGATGCGCTGAGGGCGATTGATACGAAGCCTGCGATGAAGTTTTGGGGTGATTTGCTGGAGGGCTCGAGGATGACTGGTCTGCCTGGTACTTCGCAAACAAGCAAGGCTGTGACAGGCTCTTATATCGTCAAGACGGTGCCCTCACCAAAGGTTGAAGGGTCGGGTCTCACGGTATCATCATACCTCAAGGCTGCATGGGCAATGGTCCTCGCAAAAGCAACAGGGACATCCGACGTTGTCTTCGCCCACCTCGTCTCAGGTCGTTCCCTACCAATCGACGACATCGAAAAGGTCAACGGCCCATGCGTCAACCTCATCCCCATCCGCGTCAACACCGCCCAACCCCACGGCACCGTTCTTCAACAGGTCCACCAGCAGCACATCTCAGCCTTACCACACGAACATCTTGGCTGGGAGATCATTTACCGCCAGTGCACAAACTGGTCTACTTCACCTCGCTTCTCTTCTATTCTTCAGTATCAGAATCTGCCTGAGGCTCAGAAGAGCTTTGGTATGCATGGCGCTGAGTGTAGTGTTGACTATACTGTTGTGCCACCTGATGTCACGGATGTTTGGGTCACGGTTGAGCCGAAGGGTGGTGAGATGAGTATTGTGGCGGGATACTCGGAGGAGGTCATTGCTTCGGAGGTGGTGGAGGGATTGATGGAGGATCTTTGTGAGGTGTTGAAGAGCATTGAGGCGTGAGATTGATAGTTTAGCTCTTTTGGGATATCATTTACTGGAGTTTGGAGTTTGGAGTTGGGCTTGGTGCTGTTTCTTGTATTCACAGGGTGGATTATCCAGGCTTTCATAGAAATTTCTCTCCTTCTTGCCTTTAATCATACACTTGAACCATACTTATATCTCTATCTTTGTCGGTGCCTGAATGATCATACCTTGCAGTAGCTCCGGATATTGCAGCAGCTCCCTGCCCCGCAACCTAGAGCTGCTCAGGGCGTTTTGGGTGGGTCTCAGTGCGTAGCTCACTGTAGCCAGGGCTTATGCTTACCGACACATTCAGGGCGATTGACTCATCACTGCTTGGGTGTTTAACTGCGGTTGACATGTACTTTTGCAACCGTCAGGTAGCTTATTCTACACGGCTAGTGTGCTATTGAACTTGAGAATGGATAGAAATACTATTGAATCAGTGATCTATCCCGGGCTAAAGTGTCCAATTGCTCCATCACTACCCCCATCAAAGCCATCATGGATCAAGTCAAGATGATTTGGCTTGCTAATCAACTCAATTCCCCTCCTTCTTTGAGCTTCAACCAGTCGCCAATCCCATTCGCCATCTTTGCTAATACCAACATCCGAAATATCTGGCCCCGACGCCTCCAGGTCATGCTCGCCAATTGCCCATCCTCCAGGCCGTGTCGGCAGCAGACCAGCCTCCTCCAGCACCGTTGACGGCGGCACCGTAAGGCGTTTCAGCTTGAAAACATACTTGCTCAAAGCCGTAGCGTATACCTTCTTGCTCAAATCGCCAGAGTCTTTGAGTAGCGGCCTTGTCGCTGTTCTCACAAACCGCGGATCAAGCCACTCGGTCGGAAGTGCTGTACCCTTTGGCACGAAATGTGTGACGATGTATAACCACTTCCGATCCCAAGTCAAGACATAACTCCACATCTCAACCTGTTTGAACGCTGTGATCTCGCGTCGGAAGCAGGTTTCAACGGCGCCAAGATTTATCCCGAGTCTTCCGCCCATCGCAGTTCCGGTCTTTGGATCAAGAACTATTCCGAGCTTGGTGTTATTGGATAATCGATGGAAGCCATGTCGGAAGAGGTATGCGATCAAGTGCGCTCGCGCTACGTCAAGATCGGCGAAGTATGTCGAGTTGGACTTGTGCAGGTAATAATCGACTTCGAGGAGAGAAGTGGACGTCGTAGCGATGATAGGCTTGAAGAGGGCTTTGGGGCCCAATTGTGGTGATTTGCGAAGGACGGTATGGTACGAAATTGTGTACAGAACACGGAGCTGACCGTCCCATTAGCGCACGTCAAAGTTGTGAGAAACAAGAAACTTACTGTCCAGACAAAGGGCATCGACTTAAAGTTTGATACGACGAATATGACCATCAACAACCCGAAGACTCGCGTGCCTGTAATGTTGAATTGGAAGCGGTGTTTTGTGTCATCTTTCTGGTCAAATCCTGCGGCCAGAATCGCAAAGATCAGGATACTGAGTCCCAGTGTTTTCAACTTGCCCAAGCCAAGTGCCATATTGTTTCTCAACCGATCTGCTACTGATATTCAGCTTGAAAGAAATGCTGGATGCAACAAGATGTGATACTGACGTTGAAATTGATTGAACGGAAGAATACGTCTTTGTGCAGCAATTGTCATATTGTCTCGAGGATCAGCGGCGTAATTGAGTTCCGGCTGCGGGGCATGCACTCACTATAAGTTGTGATTAGGACACTGTAAGACCGGGAGCATCTGACGTTGGGATTGCAGGATCAGGATCGTAGGGAAGATTGTGATTGGTGTTGGCCTCGTAAGCCGCTACAGGCCACTGGCATCGAAGCAATCATTCAGGTCGACGTTTGGCAATCAAAGCAAAGAGTAGCAGGGTTATAGATGCCATTCTAGCAAAATGAAAGCAGCGCCTTTCGATACTGTACCTTCGATTGTTAAGTTTACGTCACCATATCTCATTGGTATTATGATGAATGGTGCGACTAACTTTATGGTGAGGAATGGATCAAGATTTAACTGTTGAGTGTCGCTATACGAAGAAGTCCACTAAAGAACATGGCCTAAGCTCACTGTAACACCATTATGCATTGGTTAGGCGGCCCCATTTCTAGCTATTCTTGTCACTGTAACGGTGTACTGAACACGACTGTAATTACGACGAAGGCCCTTTCATATGTAATTGTGTATCCCAGTCTACCAGTTTATTCTTCTAAACATTCGATAAACGCAGGTATATCATCTCTGGCCGATGCGCAACACCAGGGAAAGGCTTGAAGCTTGACAGCGGCTTCGGCGTCGGCTCCCAGTTGAAGTGCCAAACAATCAGCGCTATCATGATCTTGACCTCTAGCGCAGCCCACTTACGACCTGTAACACCGATTAGTACCTGGATTACAGCGCATCAGTGCGGGAACTTACCGAAACAGGCCCTGGGACCAGCACCGAATGAATGTCGTGGTCCAGCATTGGGATTAAACGTCAATCGTCCCTCTTCATCTTTGGCGAGCCATCGCTCTGGGTCAAAGTCCCTCATACCCTTTACATTCCACTGGCCGATCTTACCAGCTGTGCCTTTTGAGCTTTCTGATCTCTTTTCTTCGTCAACGGACAGTGGAGCCATGAAACTTCCAGGGCCATTGTTTAGCATCAGAATCTCTGTGTGCTTGGGGACCATATGACCTAGGATATTAACCTCTTGCATCGTCGTGCGGATATTAGTCTGTGTAACGGAACCGCATCGCGTAGACTCCTCAATCATAGCCTCGAAGTAGGGCAGTCGAGCGGACATGATCTCTGAGACAGTGGGTGCGTCACCTCTCTCAACAGCAGCACTGCATTGTTCTCTGAGTTCGTCGCGGACCCTTTTCTGAACATTTTGATGCGTAGTGAGAAACTTGAGAGTCCAGGCCGTGAGAGTGAAGATCTCGTTTCCAGCAAGCATGAAGCTGAACAGCTCATCTTGGACGGTACGACTCATCAGCTCCGGTGTACGGCCTTCTTTTCGCGCGCTGTCGATTTCTCTGGCAATGACAATATCGACGGCGCTCTTCATGTGTCGCTTCAGGTTACCTTGGTCCTCCCAATTGAGATCAGTCTGGTTGGAGAACTTGTTGATCGCTTGCTTGATCATGTCTTGGATGACAGCTTCTTTGAGGCTTCGGGCTGCGCGCAAAGATGGCATGAGGTTGTAAGCCAACCACAAATGCAGTCCAGGTACAAGCGATTGAACACCAATGTTCATAGCGTCGTTGAGGGCGAGACCGGCTTTGAAGACGGGAGGATCAGGTGCGACGGGGAAGTTTACTTCATGGTCCATATCGGGTAGATTGGTGAACTCAGGCAGTGTCTCAAGAAGTTCAGTCTGCGCACTTGTCGAGCCTGAGTCAAAGCCAAATGTCGCAGCCCAGATGATCTCGAAAGCCGCCTTGCGAATATCTGTAGACACAGAAAATGGGCGTCCCTTGGCCAATCTCTCTTTAACTCTCCAGAGATCAATCAGCTTCATAGTAGACTTCCACATCTGCGGTCCAGCGACACCGCCCAGAAACGCAGGCGACATTGTATCAGCCATCAGCTTCCGATGAGCCTTCCACTGATCACCAGTGGGCATATGGAAGTGAAACTCCGGCACAAGCGGCATGAACAAACTCCTCAAGAACCTCGAGCGATCAAACTCCTTTGGAGTGCGTCTCGACAAAATGTCAAAAGCTTCGCGGTTATCAGCCACGATGACCCACGGTTTGCCGAGCGGGTGCACAAAGATCTGAAACACAGGCTCGTTGAGTTCCACGGCGAGGTTGGCGAGGTAGCCAAACATCTCGCCGTGCTTTTTCTTCCATTGGAGGAGTTCCCAGGCGTTGCCGAGGATCTTTTTGGCGTTTGCTTCGCGGTAGACGATGCCGGGGATAGGCTTGGGGAGGAGGGCGCGGCGGATGAGGAGAGTGGCTAGGATGAAGACGCCGACGACGATGCCGAGGGTTTGGGGTGATGGGGAGAGCATGATGGCGGTGTTTGAGACGGAATTAGCGAGGGTGCCACTAAGATTGTTGGAATAGCAGGTAATAGTCTATATAAGCCGTCAGGCCAATTGCATTTAGCGTCTACGGGTGATGAGGCTCTGACCCAGGATCAGAGGATTGCGGGATCGGGAGTGTCAATTCACATGCTATCAGCGACAAAGAAAAATAGCATGTTTATTATCTCTCGATAGCCCGAGATCTTGGTGATTTTCTGCACGAAGATGCAAGTGAGATAAAGTGCGGCGAAACGTTGATAATTAGTGTTGTTGAATTGGTCAATCCTCGACTCTGGTGATCCTTCAATCCTGTAATCCTCCGACCCCGCGATCCCCAAGCTGACAGTGACATTCTGGTTACACAAGGTCAATTTTATGGTACGATGTTGTTATTATAATTGGACGTGGCTCTATTCGATGGAGCATCGTTCTTCGGTCTTCATCTGTTATCCGACTTCATCCACTGTCTCCGTCTATTTATCAGACCACTCCGTTGGGTCAACATACCTGAAACGACCTTCTCCACTGCTGATACCGACACTGCGGATAGCCCTGTACTCTTGGTCAATATGGTCTTTCAGCCTCCCTCGTGGGTCCCTGACATCACTACCCAGATTCCTCCCAACGCGAATGTCGCGGAGTGGGCGCTTGAGAGCCGACGTGCCACTGGTAGCGTTCGTGCACCTTTCATCTGCGCCCTGACGGGTAAGAAGTATACCCTCAAGGAGGTGAGAGAGAAGGTCAATGCTTTGGCAAAAGCCTTGTGTAGTGAACTCGGATGGTCACCGAATCAGGGCACTGCTGAAGAAAAGGTCATTGGCGTGTTGGCCGTCAATTCGGTAAGTGCTCTGACGTCCCTGTGAGATCGCGGCTCTGATCGCTTTGTAGCTTGACTTTCTCATTGTTTGCTGGGCCATTCATCGCATCGGTGGAATTGGTCTACTTCTGCAACCAACGACTTCACCCATTGAGATTTCCTCGCACATGGCCAAAGCCAATTGCGACATCCTAATCACATGCGAAGAGCTACTACCCTCTTGCAAAGAAATCTTGAACCGTCTTCCCAAGTCCCCTCGACGTATCTTCTCCATCAACACCAGCGACACACGATTGCCCAACTTTGAAGGAGAGATCAAAAGCCTACCCCAGCTTTACCAGGAAGGCAGTGAACTTCCTGAGCTTGAGCAGCTCCAACCCAAGGATGCTCACAGCACGGTTGCGTTCTATCTCACTACGAGTGGAACTTCAGGACCCCAGGTATAACAACCATTCTCCAGTGTTGACGTGACCAAGGCTAATGTGATTAGAAACTCGCCATCATCACGCATGCCAACCTTATCGCCAATGTCACCCAAGCAGCCGTGTTTGAGAGCTCTGCTGGGTACAAACACCCTGAGATCGGCCTTGCTGTACTACCGCTCAACCATGGTTACGGTCTTGTCACTACACATGCTATGTTTGTGAGAGGTGACTCGGCTGTTCTTCACCCCAATTTTAACATGCAGTTGGTGCTCAAGTCAATTCAAGAGCACCGCATTTCGCGTCTGTACCTGGTACGTCGTCCATACTCCATGAAGAAACAGTTTTACTGATGATGCAAGGTTCCTCCTGTCATTGCCGCGCTCGCCGCAAACCCAGTCCTCTTTGAGATCTTTGATCTCTCTTCCGTTCAAGATGTCGTTCTTGGGGCTGCTGCATGCAGTGACAGTGTGACCAAGAAGATGAAGACCTTGATGCCTAGTTGGAGTCTCCTAGTCGGATATGGTAAGCCAACACCAACACTTGAGCAGAATCCCCAACTCTGACTGACATCCCTCGGATAGGTCTAACTGAGTGTGTATCCATTGTGACCTTTAGTCGCGCGGCTGATATCATGCCTGGTTCGAGCGGTTGTCTGTTCCCATCCAACCAAGGTCGTCTCATCGACCAGGATGGGAAGGATATTACTTCGTACGACACTGCTGGAGAGCTCTACCTCAAGTCAGCTGCCATGATTCCCGGTTACTTGGGTGAAGATGATTCTATGAGGGCAAAGTTCACTGTTGATGGATGGTTACCAACTGGCGACATCGGTTTCTTCAGAAGAAGTCCTCATGGCGATGACCATCTTTATCTCGTTGACAGGCTCAAGGACATGATCAAGGTCAAGGTAAGTCCAGCACTCTTCTTCACACACCAGCCACTAACGAGTATCTCAGGGCCTACAAGTCAACCCTGCTGAGATCGAGGAACTCCTCCGCGTTCAACCTGGTATTCTGGACGCAGCAGTCATTGGTGTGGTAGACGATGAAGCAGGTGAACGACCACTTGCCTTTGTCGTCCCAACCAAGCAGGATATGACCGCCCAAGAACAGAAGGAGCTTATCCTGCAGTTGGACGAAAGTATCAAGGCTCAGCTTGATGAGACGCACTGGCTACGCAAGCAGATTCGTTTCATCGAGGAGCTTCCCCGTGGTCAGAGTGGCAAGGTCCTCAAGAAGGTTCTGAGAGAAGAGGCAAAGCAGCAGGATCAGACACCTACGAATGGAGCCAATGGGACAAATGGCAGCATCCCGGTGAAGAGCATCAATGGGGCAAACGGGATTCATGTACAAAATGGTACAAGCGAAGCGGCCCGTGTTTAAGCCATCTTTCTTTACATGCAAGTAGTCAACTCAGTTTAACGATCAAATTGTAATTACTTCATTTAACACATGGGTTGAGATCTTGTATGACATGCGGAAAAACAATGTAATGCAGATAATCGAATGCGGTCAATAGATTCTAGTAACGAAAATGTATCCAGAGCATGTAGAGGCAAGAGATCTAGGCTCTGAGAGACAGGAGCACCGGTGTAAGTTGAGTATTGGTGGTGAGCCTTAGGCGAGTCGCATGCATCACGTCTTGCCCCCTACCGCATCAACCAAAGGACCCTAGACCTGGTCATTCTTCAGGGCGGTATAGATGATTGAGACCCAAGACCCAATGGTCCATTTCTCTCGCCCATTGATCTTTTCCCCAAAACTTCTGCCAGGATGCTCAACCAAGCCTTGCTGGAAAGGCACGCCCAGTTCATCTCTTACAAATGAGTATAATCGTAGAGAAGCATGGCCGAGGTGCTGCTTCGTAAGAGGCTTGACGAAAAAGTCGCTCCGTGACTGAGTAAATATCGAATATGCCAAACTCTCCAGATCTCTCTGTAGTGACCCTGTGGATACAATGTTCATCTTGTGCTCCTCAAGATGCTCACGAAGGACCGACACTGTTTGTTTGGACAGGGTCTTGCATCGATCTTTGAGATCGTAACACGCAGAAGCATCCCAGGATTTGCAAATAGTCTCATGGAGGCTCTCATAAATCCCGTGGGCTGCCTTATCCTCAATTGCATTGAGGAACGGTTGAACTATAGAGGCCAACTCGTTTCTCACACATTTGAGATACGTCATGTGAAGAACTCGCAAGTCCAACGCCTGACAAACAGCGAAAAGATGCGCAGCGCACATTTGTGTGACAATGTCAGCAGCTTGAAGAGTATATCTTCCTGAGATCAGCGCAAGAGAGTTGATCGACTGGTTGTGCATCTCTGCAGACTGGACATGAGGAGTCACAGGGTTGGCGAGATATCCAAGCTCTGACAGGTAAGCGGCCATGCTGATGTCGATACCTTTCATGGTGAAAGACAAACTGGGGTCGTCGGCGACAAGGTTTGGGGGGAGGCCCCTGTTCGTAGTAGGGTTGATGAGTTCGGAGGAGAGGCTGAAGAGAAGTTTTCCAACCGTCTGAAGAGCCAGGCGGGTCTTTTCCATTCCGTTGGCAACCGAGCTAGAGATAAAGTTGGCCCCGGAGTAAACCTCACCGCAATTGACATCGATGATGGGGTTATCGGATGTCGAGTTAAGTTCCACCGTGATCTGAGATAAGACAGCGCAGACATCCTCAACTTGAGGACCAAGCCACTGTGGAGCTCCTCGCAGAGCGTATCTATCCTGAGCAAGACCAGGCTTAAGCTTATCCTCCTCCTTCGTTCGTTGAACAAGCGAAGACCCTTCGAGAAAGTGCAACATGGTCGCAGAGCATTCTACCTGTCCAGGATGAGGGCAGACGGAAGAAATGAAGGGATGATAGTTCTCTGCTTTTCCGAGCAGGGCCTCACATGACATGGCAACGAGACCTTGAGCTAGTAACAAGATCTTATTCGCCTCGTGTACGGCCAGGCAGCCCAACGCAGCTGAAGGAGCTGTACCATTTACCAGCCCAAGACCTTCCTTGGGCCCAAGGGTAATTGGCTCCAGGCCAACGAGCTCAAGGGCTTTATCGGCAGAGAGAACAAATGAGGTCGTTGTGCGGACACGGATATCTGGGTTGCCCTCAAGCATACCGGCGATATATGACAGAGGGATCAAGTCGCCAGATGCAGATATTGATCCGCGTAGGGGAACGATGGGTGTCATGACTTTTCGGAGGAGGAGGAGGAGGGCTTGAACGAGCTCCAGACGCACGCCTGAATGACCCCGAAGCAATGTGTTGCAGCGAATCAGCAAGGCGGCTCGAACCCAGGGGATGGGCATGCTGTTGAGTCCGCTGCCATTCGCATCTTCGTCACTTAATATCCCCGCCTGGGTGAGCTGGAGTAATGCAGACTGCAGAGCCGGCAGGTCTTTTGTACGAGTATCAGCGCTTTCACCGAAGCCAGTATTGACACCTAACATCCAGTCAGACTAGAGCATTGAGACAGTGAGTAGGTGATTTACCATAAACAAAGTAGCCCTTGGCAAGATACTCTTCAAGTAACACAACACTTTTATTCATAGCGTCTGCAATATCCTCTCTCTTTGCGGCATACGCATCGCAGTTATACCTGTATCGTAATTAGACTAACGAATTGTAACAGTGGTGGTGACTTACTTGGCGACTGCAATGACCGAAGCCACATCAAGGTCAGATCCATCCAGGAGAATGGAGCCGCAGTCTGTCATACTCTCAACCTTCCTCCAGATGTTGCAGGCTTGAGAAGCATGAGTAGGTGGAAGCTTTGAAGGCTCGATGGGTTCGCTGCTTCTAGAGGTATCACAGTTCCGGTCGGAGCCTGCAGTCTCGTGGTGGCCGAAGCCAGAAAGATGATCTGTGTCTCGAAGCGGCATTTCTTGTTGCTTGGTCTGAGTTTCTACACAAAGTGTCAATGAGGGAAAAGTATCATTTACTCGACCTGGTCATGGCTAGCTATTTAGCTGGTCTGCGTACGGCAAACGTAACATATCATGTTCGGTATCCGAATCCCGCTGACACATTTGTTCCACACTCAGCATCTGTGCCACAGCCTCTTACATGTTTGAGTCAGCAAGAATTAATATGCCTTAATGGAGACACCGATATAATTCCGAGTTGGTGTCTGTAATGGTTCTAGCAAGCTCCTCCCTTTGAGACATACCAAACCTTTTAGTGATCCTTTGACTTTAGTTCGCTCAGTCAGAAGACCAAGATTCAGGGGATTGTCTTTTCAGTTATGCAAGCTATCTTGATTGAGGGATTACTTGTCTTGGAAAGTTGTGTAACGCAATGGCAGACGTTGTTCATACTCACTGCTACACATGATAAAGCATATCTAACCCAGGATTACCCATTATCGCTGATCTCGAGCTACCGGTCCACCCCCCCCCCAATGATCAGCCGCCATCACATATATCAACCTTTATCCATGTATTTGTGCGGCTTGAGAGACTATATTAGAGGGTGTGGGGTCACAGAGCGCGCTCAGTACCCGTTTGTGTCCATTGCCTTCGAGTGTTGGGACTGCAGCCTCCTTTCACTTCGTCACCTTATAACAGTCAAGTTATAGGTATGGTTTAAACGTATTACTTTAGTTAGTTGCCGCTTACATTAAAATAGTCTCTCATCTCTCTAGGCTCAAAAGGTCTGGTGATGTATCTGATTACTGGAAAGTAATACTATAACTCCCATGTAACAATTGTCGACGGCCACCAGTAGGTGAAGTAGAAGGCATAGAGACATACACAGTAGTGGGACATACTTCCGAAAACACCAGACGCAAAGCAATACCTGTGGCATCTCGATGGGGATTACGAACAAGGCTTAAGGCTTTAGACGATGCGGAATCAATTTATCAATCAGACACCTAAGCTTGGGCTACCATACATTACATAGGCTTGATCTTAGATCAGCGGCCTTCTATTTTCTTGTCTTCTCATGCCTGTATGCGGAAGTCGCTGTGGTGGGCTGAGGCCAAGATGGTGGGCAGCATTTGGCAATGATTGGTGGTGTGCATCTACAGTCGGGCATTTGCAAATGCGTATTGCAAAGTTCCGTTATCACTCCTCACTTGAAATGCAAAAAGCTAGGCCAATTATGACAATAGTCAGTGTATTACATGTAGCTTTCTGACGAATCACTTTGGAAAACGATGACTTGATAAATGAAACTAATGAGCTAGACAACTTGATTCAACGATTTTCTTTTCTCACTTGATTGCCAATCCTGACCAGTAATGGATGTACGGAGATGCCAATGGTGCTCCCTCATTGGTACAAGTGACTGGGTGGTTGAAAACAAGGCTTCGCCTATCTGCCAGTCTCACTTGAATGGACATTTGGTGGTTCATATGCCACCTATTGCGTGAGGCGCAGTCCATTTCAACCGGGCCTTCACCGACAAATCATTTCCCCACCATGTTCTCTTCTTGGGCGCTCGATCCCACCACTTATATTTACATCATCTCCGTCAGTCTCTACCTCGTCACCGTTCCTTTCCAGGCCTCCAGCAGTAACCGCGAGATGGCAGAGCCAGCTGGCATCACCGGCACAGCCGTCGGTATCATCTCCTTTGGCCTTCAGCTATATACAGGGATTTCAGAGTATCTTGATGCTTTCAAGGGTGTGACGAAGACCTTCAATATGCAAGGCAATAGGCAGCGACACTGCGAGATTGTCTGCAATCCATCGATCAGACTATCCATCGGATCAGTAGCGACTATGAAGTAGTCGGACAAGCTGTGGAACCGTGCAAATCATATTATCAATAGAAATGGCGTTCTTAGACATTGTGACCAGGCAAGTGATTTATCACAGCTTGGGTCGAATAAACTATCGAAGGGCCAAAAGAACAACCGCCAAGAGTGAACAGAGAACAAGAGAGCATAATTCGGCAAGAAACAGCCAGAGTTCGGACTACGGAGAATTAACCGTAGACGGATAAGGTTAAAACTTAGTTCTAGGCCTGCTTCAGCTCAGCTGAACCGACCGCAGGCTTATTTTCTTGCATGGTCTATTGGTGGCTAAGAAAACTGTGTCCTGACTGGGGCGCTGAGGCTGAAGTGAACTCCCCGCAAGTTCCGCTGGTTTGGACAAGCCTTTCGTACATGAGGTAACCCGCTATGGTGTAACAGCTGCAAAGGAATCACTCCACGGAGTGTGTTCACATATCGATAGTCTTGCTGAGCCTAACGCCAGCACGAGCCACTCGGCCCCTAACGTGGCAGGCGTAGATCACCAGCCAGCCTTGGCGTTCTGGCTAGTGAACCACGTCAGGCTTAGACAAACGCCACAGGGTTCCTTGGCAAGGTCATCTCAGTGCCACGTAGGTCCGGCTCTCTATAGTGTCTCAGGTATACCGTTAATATTGAGCCTAGACCGAAATCGACCTTCGCCTCACGCTGGTGCTGGGCAACAGATAGGCTTGTGTCAGCCAGCCACGGAAGACAGAACATAGTAACTCGTATCGCATAACTCTCAGCTAGCCACAGACTAGAGAAAGTTGCAATTTTATGCAGGATTGATCTCAGCCAGCCACAGAAGCTAGTCCTGTGAGCTCCCTTGCGAACGTTTCTGGTCGTGGAATGCCGGGCAGGCTCACTTCGCAAGATGATACCTACGGTATCACGTATCACGTATCAATAGCGCTGCCATAAGAGCGCAAGGAATATCTGGGCACGGCGTTTCTATTTGAGCCTTGACTAATGCCCAACTCTTTCGGGCGGTCTATAAAATGGTGACGATCACCCATCATATGGCAACTGTTTTCATTATCGTCTGATATCAACACTAAAGGTACCGAAATTCAATTAAAATTCATCTTCCATTATTATTCCAATCCTTACTTAGCTTCAGATCCTCTAAAAATGTCTTCAAGATGGTCAGCACTTACACCATCACCGTCAAGAACCAATCAGGGGTCCAGCGCAAATACGCCCTGCTCAACAAGAAGCCAAAGGTTACCGGAACGGTCCAAGGCGAAGTCTGGTCCAACGTTTTTGCCACCAAGACTCTTTCTGTAGACTACCGTGCCACTTTCAAGCTTACCAACAAGTACTATGCTGTCGTGGGCTCCAGTGACGGCAATCCTGGTGACGCAGTACATATGGATATTAGTGGAAATCACGAAGTCACGCTGGGCGTTAAGACAGAAACAGGGGGGATCATTCCGGGCAGCACTCTCAAAATGGTTGTCGACGACGATGTGCCTCAGCTTTCAACTGAGACTTTGCCTAACTCGTCCCTGGCCAACGCGTTTGAGATTCAAACAGGTGAATTCAGCGCTTCAAGGGCCAAAAAGGGTAAGTGAATCAAATAGCAGGCTCTTGAGGATACACAAAAAGTAGACTGTGGCTAACGTCTTCTATTATCAAGGCAAATATGTGATTGGTGTTGGTGGCTTGACCAACGGCACTGGCCTGTCAGGTGCCCAAGCAACATTCTGCCCTGAGCCCCTTACAACGTATCAGATTGAACCTTCCAATACCTATTACCTTACGTGGGGTAAATATGAACAGGGAGACCTGGTTAACTACACCGAAGTCGCCAACATCAAAGAGATTGACTTCACAAAGCTCCCCAACGACATCGTGATCATCCATAACGACTACAACCGGCTAGAAATTCAGGAGTAGGAATTAAATGACTGGCCTGTTAGTTAAGCAGATGTAGACGCCGAAACTAGAGAATTTGGAGTTGCCCCCTAGGGGTACCCAAGAATATACTTTCAAGTCACGTTAGCTGCCAATAGCACCTTTCAGTTGTGTCTCACTGACAGTTTCTGAGAGTCTATACTATATTAATAGGAAGCTGAGTCTAATTCAAATGGAACTTCTATAAATATATGTCTAGTTGAGGAGAATGTAATGACCTCTGGTGTTCATCTATAGTTCAAGCTTCCGATGTATCAGGCGAACAAGCTCAAAGGCTACCTATTACATTCAGCTCTTAAGGATCAATATTCGTATAGACTTAATGAAGATAAGTGTCCTGATATAATCTGGAACAATATACAAGCCCAAGGGTTAGCTAGCCTCATTCTCAATGTCATCTTGTAATACCTATTATTGGCTGCTTACTTAGTGCTATTCTAAAAGCGTGTCGAATTTGTGCAGAGTCCTGATGGCTGAGAGGCCAACCAATAAAACTCATCCAAGGAATCTCACCGCCTGTCCCCCGCTCCCGCGAAAAATACCAATTTCTTTCGTATCGGACTGGGAATAAGGCGAGACCTACCATCTAATTATGAGCAAACAGCCTCCGATTCGACCGGAACAAGGATCCTACGGTCAGTTTCAGCTCCCAAGCCAACCGAAGACCCCATTCAGCCGAAGCAGAGGGGCCCTTGCAAAGCTCCGCGAGTCAATTCCCCAGGATGAGGGACAGTGGCAACATGCCCGCCACCTTCACCGTTACAATACAGCAGAGAATGTACTGAAAAAGACAAGAGACATATTAGAAAATCGAAACATAAAGCAAGATCTGATAAATTTCCTGATAATCGCATCTTGTTGTGTCGATTGGCATCTGTGGAGAAAGCAAGAGGCTTACCAAAAATACAAAACGCAGATCGGTGATACATCCGAACTGACGATACAGAGGTACATGTCTGCTGTGCGTGCCATGGTCCAAGCTATGGACCGAGTGTATCTTCGAGGCCAACGTCATCGCGTCTTTGAAGGGGCTCTTCTGTATTGTAGGTACCTGAATGACTGTCCTCGTTCAGTTCTCTTACTGCATCATAGCACGTATTTCGCCATCATTTCTCACGCATTACACCAAAGTGACAGGAGATTTCGATTCCTGTTTCCCGACTTTCCGTTGCATACACCCTGAAATACAGGCGTCATTGCCTCTCGCACCCGCATTTATTCTCAAGTATCGACATCCTCAGTACAGGTGAGAAGTCGCTGTCATGAGCTGTTCAATCATTCATTGACTGATTAAAAATAGATTTAAGGATATTTGCGCTGCTCTGGGTACAGAAGTTCTCGGCGAGGATGATTATGCTAGATTTGTCTCTGTTCTTGAGAATGGAAGGCCAGTGCTAGCAGTGCTCTCGCTGCCAGCAAGCGCCCCCTTCACTGCCCTTTCTGTGATCAAATATCAGCCCGAGGCAGCCAGAGATGTTCAGAAGGTTGCTGCAAACACCGTCGATGATATACACATGTTCGCGCTCCCAACGAGTTTCCCCTTAGTCTACAAGGTATTCGATGTCACGGACGCCTTTCGGCAACTATTACAAGAAGTATCTCACCGAATCACCTACGAAAGTCCACGAGAAGTTCCAAATACGCCACTGCTTGAGCTTCGATGGATTGAGGATTATGACACCTTAGTTGATCAAGTAATTGGTGACTTGGTAGGTTAAATCTTCTAATCATAGAATCCTACGCTAATTTGTTGCCGATCAGATTGAACAAAACATTCTGCCACAACAGCCTTTTCAAAGGTATAAGTCATTCTATCGACATGAGCCCGGATCAATTTCTGTTCCTCCTGGTTGGATTAAGATTATTGTGCCTGTCGTCTTGGCTCATCAGGATTGTCAGGTTTCAGTAGCTTCGACAACTATTACAAAGCAAGATATTACGTGGAATAAAGAGACATGTTTGATCCTCGGTAGCGATACATTATTCTCCACGTCTCACCAAATCTCATATTATTCTATATCCATTCCTGTTGGCCCTCAGAACAGGTAAAGAATTGATCTGTTATTTATAATGTTACTATAAATTAATCCCTTATCAGAGCCTTAAAGACAGGTAAAGATAATAAACCGCCGTTTTATTTAGAAACTTAGCATTAGAACAGGTAGGTATTCTTGTGTTTTTGTCTGGCAGTACTTGCGCGCGACAGCAGTTCTGATAAGTCTACTAACAAAGTTCTGTCTGCTTATTTAAGCTCTTAGCCACAAGCCTCAACTGTAAATAACACATCTAGCTAAGTCTGCCAACTATGAACCTCAGTACCCTCGTTCAATCAATCAGCAAAGAGGGTATCTATAGCACATCTTTTTTTTAGTTTCTAGTTACCACTTGATACTAAGTCAGTTATGATCTCTGCCACCTTCTCCGGTGCCTCTAGTGGAGCCAGATGTCCAACTTCTTCCAGCACAAGAAATTTGGCGACGGAAATATTACCAGAGACCTCAGCCTTGACACGGGCCACAGGTTCAACTTGGTCTTTCCCTCCAGCAACAACAATCGATGGAGTGGAGATCCTCTTGGCTAGCTCTAAAATATCTTCTTCCATAGCATGTCGTGGCCATGCTACTTTAGCAGAAGGGCTGCCCTTCAACATATCTTCCACAAGTCCCTTGATAGTACCATCTGGCAAGGACTTTGCGGTGAGGACGTTCCGGGCGACAAACTCGGCGTTCTGGGCGTTATCGTAGGCGCTGACTTGTTGGTCTCGCATGTCTTCAGGCAATATCAAAGGTGTTGGTGGCGCTGGGCAAAGCAGGACTAGACCCGCAAGCCCGCCTGCAAGACTTCGTCCAGCAATAGCTTGAGCGACCTTGGCCCCCATTGAATGGCCGACGATGATGTACTTCTGTAGGTTCAGTTGCGTGATGACAAATTCAACGTCCTGGGCAAGTTGGAGGATTGAGTATTTTGTTTCATCTGAGGGACCAGTAGAGTTGCCCCATCCCCGAAAGTCAATACTGACAGTTGGGAAGACCGGCGCAATTAAGTGATTGACAGGCGACCAGGTCTTAGAAGATCCGCCCCAGAAATGGAGAAAGAAAATAGTAGGATGGTCTTGGTGTTGTCGCGAAGGAAATAACTGTTCGATGTGAAGGTGGACATCGTGTTGGAGCGGGATACGCTTGGTGATGGATGTAAATGACATTTTTCTTCAAGGGCTCTCGGACTTTGAATTTGGGTCAAAAGAAAAATCGAAAGCGTTGTTGACTTGCCTGTACCAAACGGGTTCAATTGTCCTTTAAATATTTGAGTTCTCAAGGATGATCTCATCATAAATCCGAGATGGCTCGGATGTATTAGACTACATTAGTCAGTGAAGAATTTTCCGAGAGCCTACGGCGATTACAGGCTGTAGACAACGTTAGTGTTGAAATTCTCTTGCATAGAGGCAGAGAAGCTTAAACTATCACGAAATCAATCTTGCCGAGGCATTAATGAGCACTGTTCAGGGTAGACGTGGGGATGGTGATCGACCAACCGATAAGATAACGATAACGATAGCGATAACGATAAGCAAGGCCAACGCGTCAACGCGCTCCCTTGAAACCAAGTCACGCAACCCCAATTCCAGGGACTGACTCATTTGAACCACAATTGCCTGTTCCGTCAGCCCATTTCACGCCAAGTCACGAGTTACCGTGTTCGACTCGTGGCCCCATCATCTGACCGAGCACACTAATCAACGCGTAAGAAGCGTGTTTCTGAACATGGCCAGAGCTTTTGGGGTAAAAAAGTGTGGCCATTCTGAGTTCTTTCGTCAGAGTCACACCAGTGTTCGGTGAATACCCGGTGGTAAAGACGCGATATAGGACGCGTTGAATGTAAACACTGTAGAATATTAAATGATGATTGAACCGCGGGACAAGTTTACAGGTCGATCTTACATTTCGCGTCAAGATCGCATACAGTTTTGTGCACCTTGAACTGCATCTCTAATTCCTCAATTACATCCAAACTTCAACATGTCCTCCAACATTGGCCTTGTAGACGAGTATCTCGCCAAAGGAAC
Organism: Fusarium circinatum; assembly: GCA_024047395.1. Classification (NCBI taxonomy): domain Eukaryota; kingdom Fungi; phylum Ascomycota; class Sordariomycetes; order Hypocreales; family Nectriaceae; genus Fusarium; species Fusarium circinatum. The sequence continues at coordinate 1,905,665 of CM043928.1, forward strand.
ATGGAAGACTGCCGAGAACGCCAACTCGACCTACTCCCACCAAGGTCTCATGCAATACGTTTCCAACCAGATCATCTCTCAATACTGGCTCGAAAAGATCTACACCCAAGAGATCCGACAATATGACCACGAGAACCGCTTCCATATTCATGACCTTGGCTTCCTAAGCGCGTACTGCTCTGGTTGGAGCATTGAGGACATTCTCCTCCAGGGCTTTGGCGGTGTTGAGAATAAGATCCAGTGTCGACCTGCGAAGCATCTCAACACTGCTCTGAACCAAATTGTCAATTTTCTGTTTACGCTACAAGGTGAACTCGCTGGAGCTCAGGCACTGTCTAGCTTTGACACGTACCTCGCGCCATTCATCCGCAGCGATAATCTATCCTATACCGATGTCTTCAAATACGTTCAAAGCTTCGTTTACTCCCTCAACGTCCCGACTCGAAGTGGTTTTCAAGCCCCGTTCACGAACCTTTCACTCGATTTAATCTGCCCGAAACGATTGGGCGATCAATGCGTTATCATCGGCGGCGAGTTACGAACCGATTGGGTATACAGTGACTTTCAGGAAGAGATGGATATACTCAACAAGGCATTTGCTGAAGTCATGATGCAGGGCGATGGAAACGGCAACATCTTCTCTTTCCCCATCCCGACTTATAATGTGTCGGATGGGATTGATTGGGAGTCTCCTCGGTGGCAGTCAATTTGGGAGATGACGGCCAAGTATGGTGTTCCATACTTTGCAAACTTCATCAACAGTGATCTCGATCCTGAGGACTTTCGGTCCATGTGTTGTCGCTTGAGACTAGATCTCAGTAAACTCCACTGCAGAGTTGGAGGCCAGTATGGAGCAAGTCCCTTGACTGGTTCTATTGGCGTTGTCACGATCAATCTGCCTAACCTGGCATACCGTTCCAATGGTTCGAAGGAGACGTACATGGCAGAGTTGGCTAGCACGTTAAGAGTGGCCAAGGACTCTTTGGAGATTAAGCGGAAGCTTGTGGACGAGAATTCGACACTTTATCCCTACGCCGCTCACTATCTATCAGCCACCAAGCATCGCACTGGGTCATACTGGACGAATCATTTCAGCACCATTGGTGTGAACGGAATGAACGAGGCACTCGTCGATCTTCTCGGCGAAGGCATTGGCGAGCGAAAAGACTTTGCTCTGGAAGTTCTGGAGTTCATCAAAGACCAACTCCAAGAATTCCAGAAAGAAACTGGTAACCTCTATAACCTCGAAGCTAGTCCAGCAGAGAGCACATGCTACAAGTTTGCCAAGCGCGATAAAGAACTCTTCCCTACTAAGGAGATTCCTACCTACTACACCAACTCCACGATGTTGCCCGTTGACACGACGGAGGATCTTTTCGAAGCTATGGGCCATCAAGAAGCACTTCAGTGCTCCTACACTGGTGGAACTGTCTTCCATGCCTTTCTAGGCGAACAGCTACCGAGCTGGAAGTTGGCCAGGGACCTTATCAAGACTCTGACTGCACGCTTTCGCATCCCGTACATCACACTCACTCCAACCTTCAGCATCTGTCCAACACACGGATACAGAGCAGGCGAGCAACCAGAGTGTACAGCATGCGGGGAATTGACCCTCGTTTACTCACGCATCGTCGGGTATTTCCGACCCACGAGGGATTGGAATCGTGGCAAGTCGAAAGAGTTTGTCCAACGGAAAGTGTACAAGTACGAGACAGGCCTGAGCAATGAAAACAAGCTTCAAGAACTGGAGAAGCAAGTCGCCGCGATTCAAGATCTTCCTGTGGCTGGCTACATCAAGAGTACGCTGAGTGACTACCCAGGCAAGATGCAGGCTTCCATCATGTTCACCTCCCGATGTAACCTTGCCTGTCCTTGGTGTCACAACGGTCCGTTAGTCCAGGGACAATGTGACGATGTTACCCTTGTAGACGTCTTCCGTCACATTACGGCAACGTCTCACAAGTCGCTTGTCGTCTCAGGCGGTGAACCCACCATCCACAAAGGTCTCCTCCCTTTGCTTAGAATTCTCAAAGCCGCTGGGATCAGTGTGAAACTCGACTCAAATGGCACATCACCCGATGTCCTCAAGCAAGTCTTCACCGAAAACCTCATCGATTTTGTTGCGATGGATATAAAATGTGCCTTGGAGAATTACAAGCGCGTCACGGGCAAAAAGGTCAGGCCGAAGCTTCTCGAAGCTAGTATCGATCTCATCAAGAACAGTGGAGTACCTTATGAGTTCCGCACGACTGTTGTACCGGAGTTGGTTGATGTGGAGGATTTGTTTGAGGCGAAGAGGCTGTCAGGGAAGAAGTTGACCATGCAAAGGTTCAGAAATGGGGAGACCTTGTTGGAGGAGAAGTTCAGGACGTTTCAGGAGCATACAGATGAGGAGTTCGATAACCTGGTGGCTCAGGTTGCGTAATATGGGATGATTGTATTTTATTTTTGGGCTATGGTCTTGTATGAGCATCGATGTCAATTAATGCTAGAAGTGTGAATTACAGTACATTTTGCTTCCTTCGGGGTTGCTCACCAGATTTGCCTCGCTACGACATTTATCTTATTATCTCGTTTATCACAAATGTTCTGCCAAATAAAATCCGTTCACACAGAAGCAGACGGCCATTACTTCTTGACAGCAGACATCAATAGAAACATGGGCGTTGCTCGAACCCCATACCTCCCAACGGTCGCAAGAACATGCCGCGGCGCAAACCACTCATCAAAACTAGTGATCTCAAAACCATTCCTCAAAAGGACATTCGTGTATGTAGACGTAGTTCTGTGCTGCTTCTTCACATCAACATTAAGCTAGTGGATCTTCCGTGTCCCTTCATCTGGATAATAGCTCAGCGACTAATACGTATTTCTAGTCTTGTCATCAACGATACAATCTTGATGATATGTAGAAGTGAAGATCGGATGTTCAATGCAGAATGAGAAAGTTCCACCGGGGACAAGGACGTTATGGACTTGCTTCACAAGATCATCTAGATTGACCAGGTATTGAAGAACCGGAGAGCTATGAACAAGGTCGTACTTATTCTTCATGTCCTCCCCAAAATATAGTTGGTCGAGGTTGGCATGCTCGTACGAGATGTCGTCATGGTTCGTCATCTCCTTGGCCCGAGCTAGCATATTGTGAGAGTTGTCGAGGCCGCGGGATGACTTTGCTCCTTGGTCGATGGCCCAGCGAGAGAACCATCCCATTCCACACCCTAGGTCAAGCACGTTAAGGCCATGGAGCTTTGGGAGCAAAGCTTGGTACTGTGGCCACTCAGGCGCGCCATCTAAACCTTTCATGGACCGATCCATGGCAGAGTATTCTGCGAAAAAGACCTCGTTGTCGTAAACCTCCGTCATGTTCAAGACAAATGATGCTTTTGCTTTAATTCAAGAGAGGCGGGCTGGTTGCTACTTAAGTCCATAACAATACACCGCGGCTGTAAGCATGACAGAGACTACGTGACGGAACGAAAACTGATGGTCAGGGGTCAGTCTATTTATCAAGCTTGCGTTACTCCGTTACTCAAGCATATCGTCTAAAATGGATGTAGCCAATTGGTATTTGCCCGTCTTTGTGATACGCTGGGGGTGGTTTGTTTCAGAAGCCTCCCACGAGAAACCGTAGTGACGTGCTTCAAGGTAGAACGAACAGGATGCGTTCTCGTGCGAAATCACTACAAGTGCACCATCTGCCCAGGCACATCGCAAGAACAGGACCCGACCGCCGTTGAACTTCAAGCATCTATTGATTACTCTAACAAGGTCCTCGATTGTATGAAGACTCCCGTGATCTCCCCAGTACCTCACTTGCGGGTACTTAAGGGGTACAAGGAGACAGTAACACAGCGTTGCCAGACAAGCAAACGTTACCTGTGTTCACAAAGAAGAAGCTCGTCATGTATCTTGTTATAAAACCTTACACTAGTAATGAAACCCGTGTAGTCTTCAGCATGTCGTAGCAGCATTTTTATACAATAACGTCGACCTGAGCAGGCTGTAGCAAGTCTGAACCTATTTCTACTGATTTTAACAAAGGTATCTGTATCTGAAATCTATAACATTTTAGAGGTGTTGAAGCTTGCAGGGCATGTTGTCGAGACTAAAATCCAATAAATGCATTCTTTCCTCCACTAAGAGGTAAACTAATAAGCCCCGCCTTCTTCCGAAACATATCCATCCACTGTGGGTTATCCGCCCATGTCGAATCCCAAGAGTTATCAGGGCCGTATATAATCTCGCTCATTTTTCTCTGTATCTGGCGATCTGACGGAACGTGACCTTGCGAGATCTCGGTAGATACATATTGTAACAAGAGCCTCTGTACCTCCTGATGAGAGTGAGGAACCTCTGGTTCTCTCAAGCTTTGCCCAGGGCTCGCTTCATTGTTGCTGAACGGACTCAAGTTGCACGTGTCAATGCGGTGATCTACCCGCGAAGCAGAGAATGGCTCCATAGTTCGTCGCTGATCGCCGATCAAGAAGGCGGGCATGTCGTTCTCCACGAGATCCTCGATTTGTTGGTCGAAACCACGGTCACCCTTCCATTCTCTCATATCTGTACCTGCACGAAAGTGTAAAGCAAGGTGTTTCTGCCTTTCCGTCCAAGTGCCCAGTTGCGCATCACAAAATCCGCATCTCGATCTCACATCATCTATCGATGATAGCCAACTCTTCATAGAGTCATTGAAGTTACAACCTTGATGGAAAAGTCGAAGATGTTGTCTTAGGTGATCCTTACGGTGGAACAGTCGTGCGGATTCAGGTTGGGCAGCACAGGCTGAGTAGTTGTGAGTCTCTGGGTGGTCGATCGAAGGATTAGGACATTTGCAGAAGATGCAGTACGAATTTCCATCTGTCTGTTGTATTATTGGTCCATATCTTGAGCATCTACATATAAGTAAGTTACTATTAGTTAGAAGTGGCTGGTTTAAACTCACTTCCACTGCTCAAGGGTCAGGTGCATTGTTGTCTCATGTCTTTGCCAATCATGCTTCGTTTTGAAGGCATCCGTGCAAAAGGTGCACTGGTATCTTCGTTTGGTCGTCTCCCTCTCTCGTGCGGTGCTGCTTTTCTGACGTGTCTTTCTCCTTCTCCGTTTCAGTCGAGATGCCGATGCAATGGACGAAGTTAGTGAGTCTACAGAGCCCACAGAGGAGTCTGATGGTGCGCCGTAGTATCCGCTAGACGATAGCCACGAAACATCTTCAGCCAGAGTGTCACTGGATGGGAGGTCCCCAGAAGCCCTGCAATCTATGGATTCCAATGTTTCGACTGATAAGGATTGTAACCCTGTCCGGGACGGCCCGCCGTCGGTAACATCGGCTTCTGTATTCACCGTCCCGCCGTCGGGCCCGGGACTACAGCCCAGAACATCGTCATCATGATGAAGCCACGAGAGCCAGTCGTCCTCATCATGCAACGTACCGCCTCGTGGTGAGCCTGATGCGCTCATGTCTAATTCAATCTGTACAACGAGAGTTTAGGCCACTTTGTGAGGAGGGGATCGGCATATCGGAGGTGGCAACCGACCTTATCGCTGGCGTCGTCACAGGGCGCAAAATTAGCCTACGCCCTTCAACATGACCCACTTCTGAACGTGAAGGGAGCTAGCTACTGGACACGAAAGGGTTCTGCCAACAACCGAGATAGGGTGCATTGAGTTGAGTATTTATTGTACAAGTCATACTGGGTAACAGAAAAGAAGAAGGTGTTTGTTCCTACGCATTTCTATCATTCCGCCATGTCCGCAAAAACCTCTACTCGTCCCAACGGCGTAAATGGCTCCGTAGCCTCCGTGAAGGGACAGCTCGATGCATCCAAGCTCAAGTTTGACTTGACAACAGCGCTGAAAGATATCCCCAAACCTGGATCCGCTGAGCTGTGGGAACAAAATGTCGCGACAGATCACATGGTAACTTGTCGCTGGACAGTACAGAACGGCTGGGATGACCCGGTTATCAAGCCATTCGGCGACTTGACTATTTCGCCGCTTGCATCCTGTCTTCACTATGCCACGCAGTGTTTTGAGGGCATGAAAGTATACCGTGGTTATGATGATCGCGTTAGACTCTTTAGACCGGATCGAAATGCCAGACGTTTGGTTATGAGCGCAGAGAGAGTTTCACTGCCAAGTTTTGATCCCGAGCAGCTTGTTGAGTTGATCAAAGCTTTAGTTCGTGTCGATGGGAAAAGTACGTGCTTCTATCTCGAATATTCCAATTTGGACAGGTTGGCTTATTCTATTGACAGGATGGCTGTCAGAACCCGGCAGCTTTCGGTACATCAGACCAGCATTAATCGGAACCGGTCGCCAACTTGGTATTCAGATCCCCAAAGAAGCCATCTTAATGGTCACGATGGTGTGCTGGCCCGACTTCTCCACCGAGTCACCTCCAGGTGTAGACCCACGATCTGATCTACGCCTTATCACATCAAGGAATGACACGATCAGAGCATGGCCCGGCGGGTTTGGCTACGCCAAGGTCGGTGCCAACTATGGCCCCAGTTTCGCCTCTCATTGTGAGGCACAACAGGCTGGCTACGATCAAGTCTTGTGGCTGCTCGGAGATGAAGGCCTAGTCACCGAAGCTGGGGCTAGTAATTTCTTCGCAGTCGTCCGAGACGAAGAAACATCGAAGTCGGTTCTACTAACGGCTCCATTGACGGATCGAGTCATTCTCGATGGCGTCACCAGAAGATCTGTTCTGGACCTGGTTCAAAAACGTCTATCTGAGGAGCTCGAGGTCAGAGAAGCGAAATTTACCATAAAGGACATTGAAGCGGCTTGGAGGAAGGGTCTGCTGCAAGAGGCATTCGTGTCTGGCACTGCTGTAAGTAGTCCCAATCAAACTGTGAGGCAATTGACTTATCTGTTCCAGTTTTTCATCAAGAACGTTTCAACCATTCGGGTTGGTGATTTTAACGTCGACTTGCCGCAGAAGCAAGATGATGGCAGTGGATTTGGCCCGAGGATCAAGAGTTGGCTGAAGGATATTATGTTCGGAGGCGAAGATCATGAATGGGGTGTTATTGTTGAATAAGAAGGCCATACAACAAATTTTATTAGAAGAAGCGCATGACTTGTATCACAAATCGATTGTGCTGTTGCTCATTGTAATGTCAAAAACTTGACGTTTTCACCATTGAGGAGACGATCTTCGTTCCGCAAAATCCCTCGTAACTCAGACGATGTGGGGCTGGGAAGGCCTCAAACCCTTAAAATCTCACGCCGCTCCTCTTCCTCGGGCGTCTCAGGTCAAATTCAAGCTACACCTCCCGACTACCGATGGCCAAGCTCGCTCCAGTGACTCTAGGTGTCCTGGGACGATATTATTCGGCCCGGCATACCTTGGGACAATACCGCTCAGCATGCGTAACGGCAACGTATAACATATCGCTTCCAGATGACTCATTACTGAATGGGTTTGAGAATGCACTCGAGCATGCCCTGCAAGCCACCATTAGACAGCATATAGGTCTACAGTATGGCATTTCCGACGAGAAAGAAGCTGGTGTCCCGCTGTTCAGGCAAATCAGCACATTCGACCGCCAGGACATTTTAGAGGTCATTGACAACCAGTATGCCAAAGCTCACGATCAAGAGGCCGTGGATGTAAATGATGATGGCCTATCAAAATCACTTCAAAATGGCCATTCAGAGCTCTGGCCCGAGAATAAGCCAGCATGGAAGGTTGTTGTTATTAAACACCCTAGCGACTTTATATCTGGTGTTCTCCTTAGGTTGCACATTGCCTTCTTTGCACACCACGCGATCGCCGATGGGCTAAGCGGCGTTGTTTTTCATGCATCATTAATGAACAATCTCAAGCTCGACACATCCACGCCTACACTTTGGCCCCTTGAGCTAAACGAGGTCCAAGATCCTCCGCCGACAATCGAAGAACGCGTGGATTGCCTCTCGTGCAACTGCGCTATCTGCACAACTCCAGACCAATCTGATGAACCAGTTTGGGGAGGAGGTCCTATACCTGCGGCGCCGACGGTTGACTACGAGTCTCGCGTTCGAATAGTGACAGTCCCAGCGGCACCATTTTCTAGCCTCCTCAAGAAGTGCAAGCAGTCAAACATCACAGTCACCGGACTTCTCCATGCAATCATCTGCTCCTCGCTAAATAATTCTGTTGAGGAAGGTATTCCCGGATTTCGAGCCGTTACGCCCTTTTCAGCACGACGACATACTGGAGCCTCTGATGGAGACATTGTGAATCACATCTCTTACCTGACGAGTTATGTATCTCGAGAAGAGTTGCAGAAGATCAAAGCCTACAAGCAAGGCTCTACCACTGGGGAGGAACGCGTCATAGACCTTGCGCGCCAGTTCAGCAACGAAGTAGCGACCAAGGCCAAGGAGTTCCCGCACGGCAGTATGGCTACGAAACTGAGCCAAGTCCGCGATATCATAAAAGAATGTCAAAGCCAAGGCGGTACGCAAAGGCGATATACGTACGAACTGTCGAATCTGGGGTTGGTTTCAAGCATATGTCCGCCAGAAGGGAGTGGTATCAAGCTTGACAGATTGATCTTCACACAATGCGGGTTTGTTGCGGGTCCTGCACTGGGTTTCAACTGTGTTAGCACCAGAGGAGGGGGTTTCACTATTAGCATTACGTGGCAGAGCGGCATTGTTGCAGAATCTGTCGTGGAAGTCGTTGTGCAAGAGCTAAAATCACGGCTTGGGAGTTTTTAGTAACTTTAGAAAGTCCTTAAAGCCGTCTCGTTATGCATCCTCTGCTATAACTTCGTAGTCTAATCTATCAATGCAACCCAAATAACGTAGAGTGATACGCAGTTTTAAACCAAGTGCTTTCCTTCACATTGCCATGCAAACCCAGCGTGTCTCACAGTATTCATCATTGCCTGCGGGAAGCTAACTTTATTGTCGTTGTGGGGCATATAACGTAGACCTACAGCTGCAGGTGGAGAGACTCTGGAGGGCGTATTTTCAGGCGTAAATTGAACGCCTCAAGCTAAGTCTTGGTGCGAAACGGTCCAGCTGAGGGAGGGCGTGAGCCTGGGCGCAGGGTAGGCTCGCCGATGTTCGCAGGCGATAAGGCGCATAACTTAAGGCGTAGGGCGTTGCAGTTATATGATAAGAGTGAAGTTATGCAAATGCTGCGTCGTGGCTCAGATCACGACGACAGCATGGCACCTGAAACGAGATCGGAACCGCTGAGGGAATGGATCATCCTTATTCCCGACAACAAAGACTCGTTGGAGACGCGGATGAGAGTAAGAGAGTAGGTAATTGCCTCCTCCACGCCGTCCCTTCAAGATACAAACATCATTTAGATCGCACATCAAAGATATGCTCAAACATATCGACTCTGGTTTATTCCAAATGGGCGGGGGCACTTTGGCTGGAGATAGCGTCGGCGGAAGCGCCATCATCGCCCGTGCCAAATCCGAAGCCGACGTATTAGCCGTCCTCAAGAACGACGTCTATGCCAGAAGCGGAGTCTGGGATCTAGAAAATATCAAATTCATTCCAGTGCGTACATCTATATAATACGGGATTACCATTAACCAAGGCACAGTTTAAATGCGTGTATAGGCGGGAGCATATTGACGGGGCTGTCATGGGCGCTGGATGGAAATTCTAAAGCGGGGTTACTGGCTAGATTAATAATTCAGCGTACTTATATAAGGGCCTGTCCACTAATTCACATTACCTCTCACTAAAACCATCATCCATCCACCAGTCAACATAAACGATGGAGTCAATTGCCATTATTCAAAAGGGCAAAGGCCTCACTCAAGGGACTGTTACCCTTCCTCTCCTCAAAGAGCATCAAGTATATGTCAAGGTTGAATACGCAGCTTTCAATCCAACTGATCGTAAGTTCGCTATCAATTGTTTAAATGTCGTATCGCTGATTGGGCTGAGGCCTGGCTCTTGACGTCAACGCCTTTGGAGATGGCGCAGTACTGGGCTGCGACTTTGCTGGTAAAGTCGTGGAAGCCCATTCGACCGTGACTAAATTGAAGCCCGGCGACAGTATTGCTGGCTTCGTTTGGGGTGGTGAGTGCGATAAGACCGGCATGTGTTGATGGAAGAGAAGCTCACGTATTGCAGGAGAGATCAAGGGTCTCGGAGCCTACTCGTGAGTTTAGCGCAACATTGATGCGATCTTCAAATGAGCTAATCAGAACTCTCAGGTTGTATACAATCGCTGATGAGCGACTGTCCTTCAAGATACCCGAGAACATTAATCCAGCTGAGGCTTCTTCGGTTCCATTGGCTGCCAACACAGCATGGCTTGCTCTCTTCTCAGACGACTGCCTTGCAATCGGCCCTGAAAAGACAGCTAGTAAAACCCCCCTGTTGATCTGGGGAGGCAATAGTGTGTATCCAAGTCGATACTGGATACGTGCATAATACTAAATCATTGATAGCTACCGTCGGCTATTTCGCCATTCAGATTGCGAAACTCTACAACATCGAAGTCGCCACAACCTGCAGCCCTCGAAATTTCGACAAGATGCGACAAGCTGGGGCAACTCATGTCTTTGAATACAATGACGAGGAGGTCGTATCCAAGATCCAATCAGCAGTGCCAAACCTGCAGCATGTGTTTGATACAGTTGGCAACGAAACTTCCTCGGCGACGGCGGCCAAGTCCATCAGCCAACCAGAAGGCGTGCTATGTACCGTTCGCCCAGGCAGGGCAAACACTCAAGACGTTCCATCTCATATCAAAGTCACGGATGTTTTCGTATTTACAGCTTTCCTCACGGAGCATAGCTATCGAGGCAAGGCTCATTGGCCTGTAAGTATCATCTGTATCTGTTCGCAATTTCCTCAGGCTATTATCCTAACATCTGGACAGGTGAAAATGAATGACCACAAACTCAGTGCCGATTTTCATGGTCAGTTAGAGACATTACTCGGAAATGGATCTCTCAGGCCAGCTCCCATCCGTCTTATAGGACAGCTAAGCCCGTCTACGGTTGAGAAAGCGATGGATCTCAACCGTCAAGGTTCTATCTCAGGCGAAAAGCTTGTCTTTGAAGGCTTAACTTAGGATGTCAGCCGGCGATGATTGTTCAATATTAGTCGGAGATCCGATCAAAGTAGTTCCTTTGCTTACCAAGCAATAGAAAAACGAGAGAACGTCGTTTTCAGCACCCCAAAATCCACTGACGTATCTCGATGCTACATAAACACTATCTCCACTTGGCCAAGAGAAACAAAAGGTCCCTCGTATGCGCACATCACAGCCACTTACTCATCATCCCAGGTAACATCAAGCCATGACAAATATTCCACCCCCCTTGGCACTTCTGTAAAATAACCTCTTGGCCCCGTCCATCAGGCTATTTCCAAAGATAATCATCTCTTGATAAGCGCTCAAAACTGCCCAGCAGCGGGGTCGGGATAAAGGCTGTATACAGATCGGGAAGTTGGTATTATGCATATTCTTAGTGTCGTCTTGGCATGTTGCAACGTCAATTACCGACCTTCCCGATTCAAAGCTGATCTTCGCGGACTAGTTGCCAAACGTTGATGATTACTCCGTGATAGAGATATTTGCGGGGCAGATCACGCAAGATTGTTGAAGAATTGGAGGAACTTGTGTTCATTGATGAGGGGGTTTTCTTCTGGGCGTTTTCCGGGTATAAAAGGTGACAGGTTCCTACTCTCCATTCTGGCCTCTGGATGAGACGTGAAGCCATTCATCATGAAGTTGACTACAGCTGCTGCTCTTCTGGCTCTTTCGCCTTTGGCAGAGGCCACCAAGCCTCTAGTGAGCTCAAAGAAGCTCCAGAAGCTCATCACTGAGAAAGGGTACGTCATAAAGGCTCTCTTGTCATAGAGACTCATTGAGGTGTCTCCCGCTGACCATTACAGGTTGATGCACAACTTGAAGAAGCTCAATGGCATCGCCTACGCTAACGGAGGAAACCGTGCCTTCGGTCTTCCAGGATACGCTGCTTCAGTTGACTTCATCTACCACGAGATCTCCAAACTCAAGGGTTTCAAGACGTGGAAGCAAGATTTCCCTGCAAACTTCACTCAAACTCTTGCAGCTGAGGTCACCGTTGATGATGAAACTTTTAGAACTGTTGCTTTGACTTACACCCCCAGTACTTCTGAAGATGGTGTAACAGCTGAGCTTGTCCATGGTCCTGAAGGCACAGCTGCATGTGATGCAGTAAATTATGAGGGGCTCGATGTTGAAGGGAAAGTTGTCCTCGTCGAGCGTGGTCTTTGCCCTGATGGCACCACTTTCGCAGGGAGGGTTAAACCTGCTGCTGCAGCTGGTGCTCAAGTCGTGGTTATTTATAACTCCGACGAAGCTAAGCTTACAGCTGGTACTCTATCCGCACCTAACCCAAAGGAGTACGTCCCCACTGGTCTCATTGATCAAGACCCCGGTCAAGCTCTCAAGGCTCGCCTCGATGCCGGTGAGAAGCTCGAAGTGTTTGTCAAGATCATTCAAACCATAGAAACGCGCATTACCCAGAACGTCTTTGCCGAAACCAAAGGCGGCGATGGGGAAAACGTCGTCATGCTGGGAGCCCATCTCGACTCAGTCCAAGCAGGACCTGGCATCAACGACGACGGGTCAGGAACTTCTCTTATCCTCGAGACAGCGAAGGGTCTACAGCACTTTTCCACCAAGCTCAAGGTTCGATTTGGATGGTGGGGCGCTGAAGAGAACGGCCTTGTTGGATCTCGCTACTACGTCAACAACCTGAAGACCACTGACGTCGATAACCTTTTGGCGTATCTCAACTTCGACATGGTATCTCGTGGTTTCTTTGGTGTTTTCGACGGAACCGGTGAGAAGGTAGGTTCTGGCGGACCTCCTGGCTCAGATGTCATCGAGGATCTCTTCCGAGAGTTCTTTGAGAAGGAAAAGATTGAAGTCACACCCGTTGGTTTGACTGGTGGAACTGATTATGTTGCCTTCAGGGAGGTCATCCAGAAGCCAGTTGGAGGTCTTTTTACTGGCACTGGTCTCGAACAGGATGCTTGTTATCACCAAGCCTGCGATAACATTACTAACCCCGTTCCTGAGACGCTTCACATCAACGCGAAGGCTGCTGCACATGTTCTGAGCAAGCTCGCTATTGATGGTGTTAAGCTTATTCCCAAGACGCCGTCGAACACCACGGTTGGGTCTATTAAGAGGGTTAGAGATGCGGCTTCGCTGCATTTGCATAATGTCACTGGTTTCGAAGGAAAGCCCTGTGACCATGATATCATCTAAGAGAATAGCGCTAATTTATATCGCAATTTATCATACAATTCAATCTCTCCGTTATTGTTCTATACTGCTCCTGTTGGCTGTGCCTGAACTTGTGGCACCACTATGCACCGTACGAGACACCAGTCTGGCCCACAGCAATAGTAGTCGAGGATTCCGGGGTGACGAATACAGGTCGGTCTGGATCTATCGCGATTTCGTCTAATCGTTCCATCCACCCACCCAAACCAATCGGTACACTATCAGGAAGACCTTCTGGCTCGTCAACGTCCACTTTTATGCTGAAATACGAACCTTTAGGTGGTTCAGGTGGTTCACACCCGAGGATAGGTTTGCTATCGGCAATGGCCAGCTTCACACCGCAATCTTCTGCCTTCCTGAGCTCCTCTTCGGTAATTTTATAGGAAGCCATCTCTTTATACACCTCTTTCATCTTTAGAAGCCAAACGTCCTTTAAAAACACATCCAGCGTGGTCATGCTTCCATAGCCATTCCCGAAGTGTGCAACAAGGTCTTCCAACTGTTGTAGCGTAGCAGAATCCTCCTCATGTATCTCATCGATCTCATCTGAATCCATACTGGAGCATAAGCCGCCATGTGCATGTTTACAACAAGTATGACGGAGCCCTAATGCAGAGAATGTCGCGTAGCGTAGGACCGCACGAGGCATCCAGCTTTGTTCAGTATGTTCTCCGGCAATCAGAGCTTGGATGCTTGCCACAAAGGATCTAATAGCTTCTGTTAGAGTGAACCAGGTTCGAGGGAAGCGACGGCGACACCCAAGGCCCTCCAGAAACTTAATGAGAGGTGTGCAGCCCTGTAGGGAGCAGTGGCATCGACAATCATCGCCTAGGACCTCGGAAAAGGTGACTTTTGCAACTGACTGCGGCAAAACATTGTCGTAAAGCCTGTAAGGGTAATATCTTGCCTTGTATCCTAAAGCTGACATGAGATAATGAGCCCATGTTGCTAGATTGACAACCCCAGGCACGAAATCCAGTGGCACAGTTGATGCAAGGTCCCCGCCACCATCGAGCATCCAGTCGATGTACCAGGGAGAGGGCCAACCACGTGAGCCTCTTTTGATAACATTCCTTGTTATGCGGCGAAAAGTGTCGATAAAAGCAGTCTCCCGGTCAAAGCCTAACGAAAAGGCATACTCAGCAGTCTCTCTGTCAAGTATATAAGTATACACAGACTTTGATGTCTCCTGCGACACCGCCGGTTGTTTATCACAGCGTGCCTTAAGGTAACTTGGTACACTGCAGGATTGAGCTTTGAGGCAGCATTGCACCTTGAAAGTATTTCGGTCCAAGATCCAACCTCTACATAGGCCAAGGTCTTGTACCTCAGTAGCAGGAAGGTTAGAAACTGCTAGTTGTTCCAATTCCTTCCTCCTCTGTGCCAAATGTTGAAGAATGGCTGTTTTGGTGCGGGTACATGCGTTCCATAGACCCTTTTCCAGAGATGGCTCATATAGAACTGCCTTTGAATCAAGCAGTAGCTCCACCATCTCACAACTGACACATGACTGCTGGTCATTTACCTTTGGTTTCCCAAGAAGATGGGAAATCGCATAATCTATCGGGTATCTTTGCATACTGTCCATGGTGTTAATAGCTTCAAGGTTGAGATCCTCGATGACGAGCGAGAGTATGTCTAGATTTCCGACCAAGACAGCTACGTGAACGGGTGACTGTCCACAGTAGTTGACTTCCATTCTGAACGATGGATATTTTTTGATCAGGAATCTAACATCATCTTCATCCTCTCTGAGAACTGCGATGCTCAGTGGGTTGAACCCGAGACCTAGTTTATCTTAGTATTTATACCCAAGGCCAGCTAGTTTTTAACACCATTGACGACTTACTCTGAGCAACCTGAGGAAAATCTTTGAGGATGCTACGTCTTTTTGGGTAATTGTCAAAACCGAAGACGCTCGCATAGTCATGTCTCGTCGACTCGCCGCACCGGGACAAAAGTGCTGACATGGTTTCAGGGAGAGTGTTGGTGTTAAGTAGCCATGTGCTCTCTAGTACATAAGGTAGAAAGCGTAAACTAGTTTATAGAACCATTAGTACATGTCACAGATGTCGCCCAGACATAGGGTATAGTTCTAAACTCACTTTCCGTCTCGGTCATAGGTGATGGGCACCTCAATAGTAGCGAGGGACCGAAAGACAAATGCTACATCATCTGCGGCTTCGTTCCCCAGGCTTAGCTGCGAATATACATCGTTAGTATGTGCGCCAGCTATCGTGAAGCTGAATCAACTCACATCGCTTTGCATCCCTGATGCTAGGACGTCAAGCACTGATTCGCCGTTGCTGTTCATGTCAACTGGAGACGCTTGGCGCTTGGCATAACATAGATGGAGTCGCCGCACACATGACGTGGCGATCATCTCATATTCCTTCTTACCCAAGCTTGGCTCTCTCCATGTCTTTAGGTCACAAAGAGCCCGGATGAGCTTGAAGGCTGGCGAAAGACTTTCGTCCACTGTTGGACTCCACGTGATGTTTTGGGCCAGACTAAAGCCACCTGCACCAGTTGTGAGAGAGATTGAAACACCGACAGCGCTTTTCAAGATGTTCAAGATGTTGGGAATAGAAATGCCAACCGCGTTACGCTTCTGCTCGGTTGATGTGACAACCTGTGATAAGGGGCATTCGGGCGCGTGGTGAGTTATCCTCTTAGACTCGGTCTCAAAGAATACCAAGCCTAAGCGGGCTGTGCTGCGTTGGATATGCTGACGCTTGGCACAATTGCACAACTCTTGTGTTCTCCCTCTCTGGCTCGTGATAGATCTTATTGTGTGTGGGTTGGGCGGCATAGATTGCGGCTCTGAGCGCAGTGACACTTTTGAAACAGCGTCGCAAAGTATTTGCAGGTCTTTTGGGTATGACACAAGCTGAGCAACTTGCGTTTGTATAGTTTCAGCATTGCGCAGATGGTCAAGGATCTCGTCTGCCTTTGTGTAAGGAAATTGAGCCGTTCTGGATATGCTTTCAGTTTGGGCTAGAATGGTTGCCATTGTCTGCTGTAAAGAAAGAATAGCTGTGCTCTGATCGTTCAAAATGGCCCTGAATGTGAGTCCAAGTTAGTCGCGATTCCCACGGCAGTAGATTACCATAACATACAGTTGTAAAGCCGACAAGGCAGTTTTGAGGACATTGTTTGCCGACTTTAACCGTTCTTCAAGCCTGGCGATGTTCTTCTTCTTGAAGGGGTAGCTCCATTTTTGCATTGAACTCTTTACTTTAGTAATAGGGTCTGCAGGATCAATAGGCTTTCCCTGAAAGTCGTTAAGAAGCTCATGCAAGGCCTTGAGCTCAGATTCACATGAGCTCTTGCACTCCTCTACAGCGTCTTGGGCCATTGTATTACCGTTAACTTGACTCATTGTATCTTCGATTGCTTTCAAGGAGCATTGCAGGGTCTTTGCGTTATTTTTGGCTCCCAGAAGATCCTCTTCTCTCCCCTTGACGGCATCGAGGTACTCTGATAATCCGGTGTACAGCTGAAGGCCAAAGGATATTATCCCGAGGGCGGTGCCAGCAGCCTCTGCCATATTGTTGCTGAGACACGGTATGAGATAGAATTGAAACGATGTAACAGGAGATTACTTGTGCAGGTGAATGCAAAAAGCAAGTTTGGGGATGAAAATTGCCGCCCAGGCGGGGGAAGATATTCGAGCGATCAGAGGATTTGGACCAACACAATACGACCAACAGCGAGGCCTCGGCGCTTAATTTGTTTGCACTTTATGATGATAGGTTGACATCGTATTACCCCCCATGTGACTACAAGCGGACCAGGAGCAATAGATTAGATATCAAGATTACGATAGCAAGAAAATATTCAAAGACTAGCAAGCTCTGGTGAGTATTAAAATATATTTAAGACACGGATACTACTAATAACTATGATAAAATAGCAGTGGAAAATAAGCCGCCCAGTAACTTGAGTGTATCTGGGAAAGCCCCATTTGTGGTCTTTTGAACCACTGAATTGTGGGGACTTATCCATGACCAGATAAGTACTTCAAAAGGATTATTATACCTACCCACCTACTGTATCAATCATTCGTCATATTGGGGATAAATTCCTATCCTGAGTTTCACTATATGTTTTATAGTGTTGATATATAGTATTGAAATACTACTCCACATACATGCCACGAAATCACTGAACTGTAGTCGACGTTATCGAGCTTGGTAAGTATATATACCAGAACTGCTTGTTATACCGAAAAGCTAATCGTGTCTATCTCAGATCTCACAGATTAACGTTGACAAGGTTGGGACGTTGAAAGAGGCTTCGGCCTCAATTCACAAAGGTAAAGACCATCAATGAAGACATACGAGCAATATATCCATCGCTCTCACTACTGCTTAAGATCTTGCTTTTGGCTGCTCACAAATTAACATTAAACATCAATCCACCTAGAGTTCATTATTCGTTGGATTTATTTACTACCAAGGAACCTGAACACAGGCCTAGTACTGGTTCTGAAGCTCCTCATGCGCCTTGCGTTCGCCGTGACGCTTTGCCTGCTCCTTATCATAGAAGTCCAGACCCTTAGTCTCAAACTCTCGTTCAACGAAAGCACCAACGGCTCCGACTAAGAATTCCTTAGCCTTGGCATGGCTATCTGGCCTGCCTGCACACTTATCAGTACCGTCTTATTGGGCGTCATGAGTTGATCTCACCATTCTTGGCAACGTGATCCTCGTACGCCTTAGCGGCTTCAAAGGCAGCAGCACCGCCGATGATCTCGTGGGAGAGCTTGGCGTGATGCTCGCTGTTCCCAGAGTTTTGGTTGTAGTCGTTGAACTGCTCAACGACCTCGGTGTTGTCTAACAAGTCAATCAGTAGGGATCTGGTGGCTACTGCTCAGGAGAACTTACTCTCTTCAAACCAACCCATTGTGAATGATTTATTTGATGATAGTAAATAAGTGATAAAGATGTAGGATGTTTGAATAAGAATTGATGCACACAGAAAAGCTTCAAACTTTATACCTTGAGGGGTCCAGGGGTCTTCTGGCTACTCTACTCTATTCTGCACATGTCGATTCTATTCTAAACTTGGAAACAGGCGGGCTGCCTCTAGTCAAGTTTCAAGCCATGACGGTGTGCGAGCCAGTAGTGGCTGAAGTCGTAGCTCATCGGATCTCACGGCTCATGATACAGGGACTACTTCGGCAATCGATGCCGTGCGAGCTCGGATAAGCGGCGCGCGTGAGCTCCACTGGAGGACGTAATCATCAATCAACGGGATGATGGGTTGTGGAAGAGGAGGGGTTTCAGCTGGCATTGACGAATGTATTTCTGACTGTCTACTCGGTGACTGGAGATGCCGTCTTTGCCGGACTTTGAGGGGATTGCCACAGCTTGCTAATACCTCGCGGGAATGGCGTGGCGGGGGATAGCTGTGACGTCGTGGGATTATCGCGGGTTTACGAGATTGGCATCCCTGATTATGAGGGGAACTGTCTACTCTGTAGGGACACCAAAATGAGACTAAAGTAAAGGCGACAGGAATAAAATAGACAGGTATTAAGATATATTTGCTTAAGTTCTGTCTAGAGACTTCTGTCATCCCAGCTGCTGTACGCTGGTGAGGGTTGTTGTTGTGACACCCCGAGTGGGCTGTGCCTCCATGACGCGGGGACTTTCTCCCGTCCCGTCCAAAACGTCCAAGCGCATCCAGCCCACTGTCCCGGTACACAGTGGTCGTCATACGTGGATGGAATGACGGTGAAGCAAGCTGGGCCTGGACTCCTTGCCAGCTTCAGTCTGTCGATCTGGGCCCTTGACGTCGCAATGGCTTGGCTTCGGCATGATCTAAAATCGTCCCGAGTGATCTAATTGGCGTCCGGCTGTATCCGCGCGTGGCGGGGTCCTTCAAGCTTCGGGGCCTCCAATGAATTTGAGTTTCTTGCTGCATCATCCTGAGACGTCCATCATCCAGCTGGGTCATCGCGTAATTGAACAGCTGTAGCAGCTCTCTGCGTAACGCGTCGTAGCCAGGGCCAATACGTTGTATTGACCCATTGACGCAGTAATTGTAGCGATGCGACGATTTGGTAGATACCGAATATATCGCCCGTCGAACCGAGTGAGGTCTCTGACCAGATCACCTTGAACAAATTAGCACAGCTGCGACAATGGCGCGGGGTAAACTTACGGTTCGAGAAGCTTGACGACTCGCTGCGATAAAGTTCCACGTATTCCCCTGCACAATCAACCCAGGCAAAAACCCCAGATCATCAACCGAAGGCACCGTCTCCCCATCGTCAACGGGCACAGAAGCACCAGCGTCAACAAGTCGCTGTAGAAGCGTCAAATGCGCTGTCAAAAACGTTGCGACTTGGAGGTTGGCAGTGTCCAAGCCTTCGCCGGGACGCTTAGTCTCGATGGGAATGGCGATTGGATTGCTCAACAGCGATAGATCATCGGTTGGGTTTATTGACAGCCCTGGAAGACGCGCGCGAACGGTGTCGATGGTGCTGGGAATGTTTGTATCGTTGGGATCGTGGTGAGGATCGAGATAGACGCAAAAGTCGATCTTCTTATGGGGCGCGAAGCGGATGCGGTAGTCGGGGATGATGGAAGCGGATGAACTAATAGGCAAATCAGAAGAAGTACCAGAGGAAGGGCTGCAGTAAGCTTACCACGATGTCACGTTAATGAGTGGTTTAAATGCACCCTTTGATCGAGTCCGAAGGGCCAAGCACAGCAGAGGGAAGTGAACCTCATGATTCCACGCTGCTTCAGACCTCCCCATTCGAAGGCAATCGCCCGCGCACTCAAGAATATAAACCACGTCTTCAGGGCTCGGTGTAACTCCCAATTCATCGCGACGCGCGGAGCAGCAGAATTCTCTATCCTCGTAGATAGCAGCCATGTCTGGATGTAACGCTTTCGCAGCTGTCTCGTCCTGTATGCTCTCCAGCCCGTTCTCTCCAAGAATGCCCCGTCCTCGACTGAACTGCAATAACTTGGTTCGCACTTCGGCTAAACTTGGTGGAAGGCCGGATGGATCAGACATGGCGCGCGTTTCGATGCCGTGGACGGATAGTGCCATGGCTGCTAATTGCTTTCGCGGCGATGAAGCACCCGATCGACCGCTCGCTGAGGACATTGATGATGTATCGCTGGGGAGATGGACGCTCCGCAGAGGTCGGGGGGTCTTTTCTTGTTCACCGTCATCGTCGAATTGTGCCTCGTTTGGACTTGGACTTGGGACTGCGTCTTTGGTAGTCTTTCGTTTCTTTGTTGGTGCCATTTCGGCCTGCGCTTTGGGGGATGTTGGAGAGTCTGGAGGCGGTGTTGGATGTGTAAAATCATTCGTAGGAGATTTGGAGATTTGTCGATGACTGGAGCTGGTCGAGCTGCAGCTGCGCTGTCGCTTGCGAGTCGATCGTGTAGCTTTTCGCGATTTCACTAGGTCGAGCTCGTGAGGGTATGCAGTATCGTCGACCATGCGCAGCCACGAGAGGATATCGACGGTCATTTCTGAGGGTTCAGGCTATCGCCGAGGTAAGTTGAAGCGGTGGTTGCTCTGGCATCGCCATTTTGGTTGTTCGTGATGATGCTGTAATCCTTGATTGCGTAGATCAATTGAACGACCTCAATTGGCAAGGTGGAGTTGACTGGACAACAGCCACAGTTCGCACGGCCACACTACAGCACAAGCCACGACCTACCCTGAAGCTGAACACCGAAACCTGGCAATGGAATCAGCGCGAGCCTGTCCATCGTCTGATCGAAGTGAAGGGTAGAAAACAGAAAATAGTTTATTTAATATCGCACAATCGTATGGATGACAAGTGATACACTGAGCTGCGTGGTGGTGAATATGTTGTGGTTGTTACAATAAATGAGCTTCAATTGGATTCCCCCATGATAGCTTTACCACCGTCTTATCCACTACGGTAAGTGCAACATCTCCCGTCCTCACGAGTACTGAAAATTTCTGAGTGGAAGCCCGACTTCCACATCAATCTCGATGCAATAATAGACACTCAAGACACGCGTAAGGAATTACTACGATACACGACTCTGAGTTAATGAAAGGAAGGGTGCTTGTTCGCTATGCGACTCGACGACCGCGTTAAACGATTTGGATGGCGCCCAACACGTGCACAGGGACAAGGCTGGGGATGGAAATTGATCAAATATGACGGTGAAATTGTTGCTATTTTTAGTCTTTGGCACCAGACAAGATTGGTGATCTGACATTTAACTACGGAGTACAAGGAGTGGCATCAGTGGGCGAGTCGGACGGCAGTGGGAAATGATGGTCTTGATGACTTGGGGCTCGCGTTTGGTTCCAGTATATCTAGACAATTATGCAGAATTATGCAACTTTATACCATCGATCGTGAGAAGACGCGTAAAGTGATCTACCAAAGAATCGGGGACCTTACTCGGTTCCACAACGCGTCGGTCGTAAAATAACCCCATGACGTCGTGACTTTTTTACACCCAAATCCTGCCACGTAAGCGCCCATACCATCACAACGCCTCTCGTATAGCAAAACTATCTTTCTCACAATTATAGAAGTCTCCCGAAAGTAAATTTTATTGCCGTCGACCCGAACCGCCAAGTGAGGCTGAGCTGGTTGTCGCCCCAACAGCCAAGCCCCTAAAGTTTAGATCATCTGCTGTAACACTGCATGGAACCCTTGTCTTCTCTCACTGCAACATTGAGGCCTCAACATGAAAGCCACGACGGTTGTGAGCTATGCGATTTTACTAACGAGCGTTTCGGGGAAGGGGGAGGTTAAGAGAGTATGTGGAAATGAGCGGTTGGGTGAATTAAATGACTCACTCTCATGTATGTTCAATCTCACCTGAGGAGATGGATAGTTGCTGATTACTGCAGATTACCCAAACGCATGGAACAAAAAGAGTCCCAAGAACGGCTTCGTATGCCTAAAAGTCGACAACAGCACACCCTCATTCTCCGCAACGTGGAACTGGCCCGTGGACATCCAAGACGTACACTCGTTTCCATACGTGCGCTTCAACAACCCGAGTCTCCCCGTGCGTCTCAGCGATCTAGAATCAATACGCTTATCAACAGATTGGATCTACACACCAGGCAGTCCGTCGAAAATACCCGATGATTTCAGTAACGAGGTCTGGGCGAAGAACAAACCGGAGTTAGAAGGAGACGGCGTGCAGGCGAATGCGGCGTGGGATTTCTTCCTGGATGATGATAGGAATAGAACGCTATATCCACAGGTTGCAAAGGTGGAGTTCATGGTTTGGCTGGGAAGAGTGGGGGATCCGTGGTGGCTTGGACGGCAGAACGATAGTATCTTGTCGACTGTTACGCTTGGGGAGACGGAGTTGTAAGTACACCATTCATTCTCAGTGCCCATACTAACTGCTGCAGCTCGCTCTTCTACGGTCGGAACTCAGGAGGAACACACGTCTTTACAGCCGTTACAAAGGACAACAGCGACGTATTATCGTTCGACGAGGATTTCTACCCTTTATTTCAGTATATTCTCAAACAAGCGCGCAAACAAATCGACGCAGATGATCTACCGAAAGATCCATGGCTGGGCATCATTGAGTTTGGGACGGAGACGTGGATGTCGAGAGGAAACGCCACATTCACAGCTGCGAATTTTGGGATGAGTTTGAAGGGTAACTTTACGAGTGAGAGGAACTCTACAAAGGGAGATGATGATAAAGATAAGGGTGATAAGTCTGGTGATGAGAAGCCTGGTGATAAAGGTAGTGGAGATAAAGGTAGTGGGGATAACTCGACGGATTCAAAGGGTGATGAGGAGGATGATGCGGTGAGGTTGATGAGTCAATCTGTGTTGGGGTATGTCATTGCAGCGGCGTTGGCTATAAGTACGGTTCTTTGTTGAGGGTATCATAGTAAGCGTGCATCAATATCCATAGAGCGTTGTTTTGTATCATTAGCAGGAGTTCAAGTCTTCCATCAAGGACATTATATCTGCCAGTATCAAGCTGTACATTGGAGTTTTGAAACCATAGTTAATAGACACAATGATCAGCGATACAGGAAAGACCCAGAGAAATGATTTGAACTCGGATATATACCAATCTATCAGAATATAAGTATGTAGTCTCTTTGAAGATTGGCTACAGGATTCGCATCCTTCCGGTTGGTGGGCCGACTACAAGGATCCGTCAACCTAACCTCACCTTATTCCCTCATCTCACGATCTTCACTTCAATCATACAACCCAATCACCATGACACACACCTCGCCCCCCGAAAGCCGTCTCCGACGCGCCATCCACGCCCTTCCATTCCTCCTAATCACAGCCCTCATGTCCCGCGCCTTCGCAATGGCAAAGCCAATCGGTCCTATGATCGAAGAAACTGTCAAAACCTCTATTTTCACCGCGCAAAACGTTACCGTACCTGTAATTAAGAGTTTCTATGGCGTACCTATTCTAGATGATGTTTTTGCTGTGGTCACTGTTGCATTTGCGCATTTGCAGTTCTTTACGGATGAGGAGGCTTATTGGCAGCTTTTGGTGTTCTTGACGGATTTTGCGGGGATGTATGCTGTTGTGATGATCGAAGGGTATCGACCGGGGAATACATTTCCCGTGATCAAGTAGTAAGTGTGCTTCCATGCAGAGGTATCTGTGCTAACGGTAGTAAGCCCTGTTGTCTTTTTGTTTCTATCACAGATGTTTGGCATAGGTTGTCTTGCGCCTGTCTTCTTCTTCCTGTTCTACATCTTCACGCCTGCTTACAAACTTACAACACCAAGTCTGTATCGTCCCGGGGTAGCGCCTTGCTTAGCTATTCTGCCTACGGTAGTGTTGGGATATTATATCACACACTTCCCATCATTCTTTCACTCTTCTCTTGAGGCGAGGAATTGGTGGAACTGGATTTGGCAGCTGTTTCCAATTTGGGGATCAGTCATTATGCTGATACTATCGAAGACCACTCCTCAGCCAAAGGAGCAGAAGCCTAGGTCAATTAAGAAAGAGCTCAATGCCATTCGACTCGCGATTGGGGTGATCAGTATCATAAGCACGATAACATGGTGGTATACTATCCTCAACATGGACTCCAGCATCTTCCAAGTGTTTATCCCGCAGTATTTCCTCACCACGCCACAAGACCCTATCCTCGGGCTTCGAACTGTCATCCAATTCGATTACATTTGCTGTTACTCAGCTGGCTTTCTGTGGTTGGCGTATCACTTCAAGGACCTTGAGAATGTTGGGATCTGCAGTATTTCGTGGATCCGAGCTGGCTGCGCTTCTGTCATGTTGGGCTGTTTACTCGGACTGGGGACCATGTTCCCTCTGATTTGGCTTTTGAGAGAGGAGTTGTTAGTTGCGACGCAGGCCGATGTGAAGAAATCTGAGAATTAGATGCCGGTCAGTTGTTAGGTAATATTTTGGAACGCCAAGCGAAGCGTTTTGGAGCGCATTCACTGCAGCGAGTAATCGGTGGGATTATTCATCCGATCGAATAAATCTTCAGTCATCACGCATATCGCACAGACTCTCATCTTACTTCAACCTCAATCTTATCATTTACTGCCCAACATGCCGCGCCTCCGCTACAACGTCGCGGCAAGTCTCGACGGCTACATCGCATCACCCGACGGTTCAACAACCTGGATCATTGAAGATCCCACCATCGACTTCCCCGCGCTCTACGCCGAATTCGACTATTTCATCATGGGCCGCATGACATACGAAGTCATGCAGTCCTTCGGCGCTGATAATCCACTGTCCAAGCGCCCCAAAGAATCAGTCATAGTAGCCAGTCGCACCATGTCCCAGCACCATTTCCCCAATGTCACAGTCATACAAAAGAACGTACTCGACTACATCAGACGCCTGAAAATAAATGATGGGAAGGATATCTGGCTCATGGGCGGTGGTCAGCTCGCAGCCCAGTGCCTAGAAGCTCGTTTAGTGGACACTGTCGAAATCGCTATAATGCCCACGCTTCTCGGCACCGGAATAAACCTCATCTCGTCCATACCCCAAAATATAAAACTCCAGCTATCAAGCAGAACGAGCCTCGGCAGTGGAATCCTCATGACTCAATACAAAGTCATACAAAACCAATAATAAGCATAATCATCCTCCCGTGTATTGCCCCCCACAGCAGAAATACGCCGTAGCCAATCAACACGTCGCAACTTATTACCACAAATGGTCACTTTTGGTGGCGAGACCCGCTGTAGCGTTGACTCATACTCACGCCGATTGGCTGTGTCGAATATATGCGCCTCAAATGACCTTGGGTTTTTCATGGCAGAGTCGCAGGTAGGGCTGAGGAATTGGGTATATAAGATTTGGTCAGACGGTTCTCAATAGTTAAATAAATTACACCGCTTTTCTCGTTACATTTACCTGCCTGGCTCGCAAAAATGCCGTCAATTCTTCAGGTCTCAAATATCCTCCACTACAGCTGCTCTGCAGTAGCTGTAGTATTCGTTTCGGCTGTTACTTTCCTCAACGCTGCTCGTACCACTGGGAAAAGTACCCTACGAAATTATGATCGACTTGCTATTGGCCTTTTGATCCTGGGGTATTTGGCCGAGGTTATAGTGACGTTTGTGCAGAAGAGTCAGGAGAGTAAAGAGCCTGAGACGATACATCTTGTCGTGCTACTATCGCTATGGGCGTTTATCTGGAGTCAACGAACTGCGCCGCGGTTGTCGGTTCTCGGAACATCGTTTATCACCCTTGCTTTTGAGATCCCGCTGCAGATATTTTCTGCTATCAACAGCCGGAATGATATCTATCATATTGTTCAACTTGCCTCCCAAACGTTCAGACTCCTACCACTTCTTTTCCTCATGATCTACCATCTCTCCAACAATGACAGATACTACACCGTCGACTCAGTAGCAGAGGAGTCACAACCATTTCTTCAATCAAACGGCCATGCGAACGGCAGAGCATGTCCAAGCTACGGCACCGAGACATCGTCCGACACAGAGGTTGATGACGATGAGTACATCTCAGGCAGTGAATCAGACGAAGATGTAATCGACATCAAACGGAAACGCGCAAAGAAGCTCAAGGAAAAGGGCGGTTGGCTAGGCTACCTCTCTGACTTTTCCATCTTCCTCCCCTTCCTGATCCCCAAGAAAGATCGCAAAGTCCAGTTCTGCATTTTGATCTCTCTGTTCTGTATCCTGGCTACTCGAGTCTTCAACATTTTGGTTCCTCGTCAACTGGGTATCGTGGCTGATCAACTCCTCGCCAAAGAGAATCCCTTCCACGCTTTATTCATCTGGCTTGTCATGAGCCTCGCCTCCCACGATGTCGTCGTCGGACTTATCGAGTCACTGGCCAAAATCCCGATCAAGCAGTTCTCATACCGATCCCTCACGAATGCAGCCTTTAACCATGTTCTGTCGCTGCCTATGGAGTTCCACTCTGAGCGTGACTCTGCGGAGGTCATGAAGGCTATTGAACAGGGTGAAGCATTAACCAATGTGCTTGACATGCTTATAATCGAAATTCTCCCTACCGTTGTCGACTTGGCTATCGCGTTTGTATTTCTCTATTGGAAGTTCAACAGCTATGTCGCTCTCGCAATGGCCATTGGCTCAGTCCTCTTCGTCACATTTGAAGTCAAGGCCACAGGCTGGAATCTCGATAACCGACGAGAATCGACAAAGTCCAAGAGAGAAGAAGTTCGTGTTATGCATCAAGCTGTTCAGGGCTGGCAGACCGTCACCTACTTCAACATGTTCAACTATGAGAAGTATCGCTTTGGATCTGCTGTCAATAAGCAATTATCTGCTGGTCTGAACTACGAGAAGAGAGACGCTTATATCCAGGGACTGCTCAACGCTCTCATCCCCTGCACGTTCTTTACACTAGCGACTCTTGTCATTTACGATGTTTGGCAAGGTGGATCATCGCCCGGCGACTTTGTCTTCTTCATTCAGTACTGGGAGTACTTGGTCTGGCCATTGAAGTTCCTGTCTCATAGTTACAGACAGCTCATGTCAGATCTTGTCGACGCTGAACGTCTGCTATATCTGCTGCAGACGAAGCCCACTATCACTGACAAGGAGGGTGCTAAGGAGCTAGAGAAGGTTGAGGGACGTGTTGCGTTCCATGATGTTTGCTTCTCTTATGATCCGCGGAAACCCACTGTCCAAGACCTTTCTCTGTCAGTTGAGCCTGGACAGACTGTCGCTTTGGTTGGAGAGACGGGAGCTGGCAAGTCTTCTATCATGAAGCTTCTTCTTCGATTCTACGATATTGATGAAGGGTCTATCACCATCGATGGATATGATATTCGGGACATCACTCTCAGCTCCCTGAGAAATGCTCTCGGTGTAGTACCTCAAGATCCACTTCTCTTCAACGCATCGATCCTTGAGAACATGCGTTACGCTCGACCTGCAGCAACAGACGAGGAGATCTACGCCGCTTGTCGCTCTGCAGCCATCCACGAAAAGATTCTCAGCTTCGTCGATGGATATAACACAAAGGTTGGAGAACAGGGTGTCAAGCTATCGGGGGGAGAGATCCAGAGGCTAGCAATCGCTCGAGTGTTCCTCAAGAATCCTCCTATCTTGATTCTTGATGAGGCAACTAGTGCGGTTGACACGAATACGGAGTCTAGTATTCAGGGTGCTTTGGATGAGTTGAAACGTGCGAGATCGACATTTGTCATTGCGCATCGACTATCTACTATTGTTAGCGCGGACAGGATATTGGTTATTCACAATGGACAGGTCATTGAGTCTGGTACACACGCCGAGTTGATCTCAATAGACGGAAGGTACAAGGAGTTATGGAACAAGCAGGTTGGCAACAAATAGGAGCATACATAGATGAGCATGGCGTTTATTATATTTGGGGTATTATTGCAATCTTAGACTATCTATAAATTTATTTTGTCAATGTTTCATATCCTCTCTTGCAACGGCGCTTCTTCAGTCATACACCGAAGCTTTTGACCACTTCGATCTGGCCCTGATCCTCTTGCCATAAATATAAAACACAAACGGAACAGGAATCAACAACGCTGCGAAGCCACCAGTGATACTAGACCCAGGTCCAACGCCAATATTATGATACAATGGTCCAACCACCAGCGGAAAAGCAGCTGCGAAACATGATCGCAGAAAGGTGTTGGCCGCAACAGCTGAAGCAGCGTACATAGTAAACGTATCGACGAGGTAGTTCAGCGCAGCTTGGAAGATGGTAAAGAAGCCTGTTCCCAACAAGACAAGACCAATGCAGGGAACGACCCAGTGAATATCCTTCTGAGCAGTCCATCCAATGAGGAATTGGCCGCCGCTAAAAATCACGGAGCCTACCATCATAGGAGGAAGACGCTTTTCGGGGACAGCGCGGTTGCCAGCGGCGTGGTAGGCTTTGTTATAGAGGAGCTGGTTGTATACGTTTGCTCCGCATCCGAGAATGGCTCCGAGCAGAATGCAAATGAAAGGTAGTGAAGATACAAGAATACCCCAGCCTCTGATCTCTCTGAAGATAATGGGAATAGCGCCAAGTTGC
This sequence comes from Fusarium circinatum, assembly GCA_024047395.1. Taxonomy (NCBI): domain Eukaryota; kingdom Fungi; phylum Ascomycota; class Sordariomycetes; order Hypocreales; family Nectriaceae; genus Fusarium; species Fusarium circinatum. The sequence goes on from CM043928.1 coordinate 1,934,434, forward strand.
ATGTACAGAATACCGTAGCAGAAACTGGCATATAGAGCGACGAGGAAGCAAATAGGCGTCATGAGGAGTTGAACAGGTCTGACCAAGAACTTTCGTGCAAGTTCATTGATGCTAACATCCCATTCCTCGAATTTCGCATGAAGCGCCCAATTACCTGTTTCGTGACGTAGGCGTCGAGCTTTATAGATGAGAAGTTTCGGTGGATAACTCTCATCAACAAAAATAACAGCCAGCGTTAAAAAGATGATCTGCACAATACCGGTAAGGTACTCAGTCCACCGCCAGCCAAGACTCGGATCCTGCACAACAGCAGCTGAAACAATAGGACCTAAGACAAAACCGTCAGCCAAGACATTCCTCACAAACTATAAAAGTTGGACTTACCGAGAACAGGACCTCCAACGACAGCCATGGCATACCCCGCCATTGCAATTCCCCTCTCTGACGGTAGAAACAGATCGCCGAGAACACCACCTGTATTCGTGACAGGAGCCGAGGCAAAGAACGCACAGAAGAATCGCGTGATCATCAGCGTCTGAAAGTCTTTTGCGACGGCACTTCCGAAGCTGAAGCATATCGCTATAAACATTGGAATGAGCACCGCCTGTCGTCGTCCGTAGACTTCACTCAGCGGCGCCCAAAGCAAAGGCCCAATTCCAAAACCGACAAGGAACAGAGTCGTGCCAAGGGTAGCGGTTTGGGTGCCGACGTGGAAATGCGCTGCTACTTGCGCCGTACCAGACGAATACGACGAACTCGCCCACGTCGCTGACATGGTAACCAACCCGTATAGCATCGTAGTAATGATCTTCTTCTTGTTAGGCCAGTTCATCGGTCTGTACGGATCATCAGGCCCGTCGAAATCAACGAGCTGATCCTCTGTGGTTTTAACGTGCGCGAGAGGATGCGTAAACACAGGGACAGGCCGTGATCGAATCCGCGATAGAACAGATTCTCGCCGCGACACAGTTCGCGTCATGCTTACTCCTGTGTTTGGGGCGCGGATGCTCTGCCATTCTGTGTCGCCGAGGGAGTATGTTCGCGAAATGTCGTCATTTTGATGGTTGTGGTGTGAAGATGATGATATGGATGATTCTTCATCGCTGTGAGAAGTATGAGATTCGCGATGATCGTTGGGATCTGAATGTGTAGTTTCAACTTTCTCCATGGTTAATTCATAAGATCATTGCACTAAACTTGATCGAAAAGAGAGAGGATCATGAAGCGGAATGTCGTGTACTTTTACCAGAAATGATCGGTGCCAGATTCGGCGACTAGTCCTCTAACACCGAGCCCATAAACAAAACTCAATTTCTCAAGGCAAAAATTCATCAATCAGGTGGGGACGGTCAAGGAATGGCCGTTGTAGTTACGTCATTACTCTCGAGTCGTGTGGCGACTTTACTCGCTGTTCCTGATATGGATAGCCGTTAGCGGATAAGTTGGCGTAGTGATGTTCTCCGGGAATAATCTGTGAATAACCTCATCGGCACGGGAATGCCGATCGCGGCCCGAAAGTAAGCAGAAGTTTCTCAGGGTTGTTTGGAAAGACGCGAGGACGCGATGGTATCTCCGAGCCGAGATGATAATCTCGCGAGATAATTGTAATTGCTTACTTTATTACGGAGACTATTCGGGGAGTATCGAAGGGGAGACACGAATGCTTGGGACCTTTTCTAAGTGATGAACAGACTTCGGAAATTTTACGGAGTAGTGAATCTCCTTCAGCCTTAAGACTAGCTCATCTTGGCATCCTCATGTAGCGTCAAGAGAATTCTTTCTCCATAAGACTACTCTAAGATCCTCAAAGCCGAGACTTATCAGACTCGCGCGTCGCTGGCTCCCATTCAAAGTGGTGCTTTCGCTCGCTTGGTTCACCTCTGTGTTCCTCCTTCAGATCGAACTTGTGATTACCAAAGTAATCCAGCTTTGCCTCTGTCAATTGAGTGGGCAGATCCACAGAGGTCGAATACTAATAGTACTCTGAATCTGGCTCATTGCTGGGATTACCATGTCAGCCTTCAACGCTGTGAGGATGCTTCGCTTCATTGAAGGGAGAAGGCAGGTTAGTTGTTTTTCGAGTTGACTGTTCGATAAGAGGTTGTTCTTGCTGGGTGATACGCTGTAGACTTTGTGAAGCAGATCCATGATACTGCCTACTGGAATGATTGACCAAGCGCTTCAAATGTGTAGTAGGTCTTGTTGGTTAATATGTCATTCGCGATGCTGATCTATCTCGCGAATGATCTGTAGACCCTGCGTGAAACACAGCAATGGACAGAAATAAGTCGCTTTCCGCGGATCTTCGATAAAAGTCAACCTTCGAGGCGACTTTCATTGCTGAAGGCTGCCATCGCCTAGAAGCCTCATCATCAGCAGCACGCTGGCTCAGCTCGGCCGATGTGCATCTGAACAAATGCGCACTGACGATGTTCGTAGCAGGAATATGAAGTCTCACCGCCTCTTCACTAGACCACGTCCCCGTTCCTTCAGTGTTGTCAACATACTGCACGACGTTGTCCTGGATCCTCCCCAGAACATAGCGTCCTTCTTGATCCTTGGTCTTGTTGATATCAACAGCGATGTAGATCAGAAACGTATTATAATGTTCCGGTGTCTGATTCCACTTCTCAAAAACACCAGCTGCTTCGTCGTAGCTGAGCTGAAGACCCTTGGTGAGGATGTCCCATACTTCGGCGACAACTGACATCATGCCTTGTTCGATTCCATTATAGATCATCTTGACACGTTGCCCTGAATCGCCTGGGCAGATGGGGCTGGTACATGATTTTCCGCTGCGATCTTTTGCTGCGACTCTCCCAAGAAGCGGCAAGATGATTTCGAGGGCTTGGAGGGCGCCGCCTGGTGACATTAACGGACTGGCTCGTGCACTCTGATAATCGCCCGACACCACATCCGACATAAACAATGCCATCTTTGAAAGGTCCGCTTGTCGTCGTTCCGTGTTACCGTAAAACTCATTTGAACTGCCAAGGAGGATATATCCCTTGGTCCTGTACGGTCGCAGAGCCTTGACACATTCATCCCCGGGATTTCCGTGGGGAATACTAAAGATGATAATCCGTGGATGGTTCTCGGAGTAGACCTCTTCGCAAAGTTGTTGATAGGTGTGTTGGCGAAAGACTCAAGTTTCTTCGTTTACGTCCTTGACCGTTTTTTCTGCTGCTTTCATATTGTATTCACTTGGAAACTGTAGCGGCTTTAAGTCGCGGTGAGATATGTCACGTAATGATGTCGTATTAGTAGACTTTGCAGCCTTTCTCGGCATAGAGGAGAGACATCATGGAGCCCATGCTGCCCATTCCTACCAAACCTATCTGCTCATTACAGAAATTAGTAAAGATTTGATACTGTACCGCGTTTTAAACTCATCTTAAATATCTGTCTTTCTGACATAATAAATTGTTGTAGCAAATCTTGCACTTGTCGTAATATGGAAAGTATGTTGATGGCCAAGAAAAAGCTTTACGTATCGCGTCGCGATATGAACGAGAGATATTCTGAGGTGAAGCTCAAAAGATCAGGACAGTAATTTTTCTGCTTATTTGATATGGTATATGTCGTCACCAGAATGTATCTCGGTAAGGACCCTTTGCCTCAGATAAAGGTCGTATCAACTTGACCACAGAGTGAACAACGAATGTCATCGGAGCGCTGTACCAATTCCCCTGTTAGTTTTTATGGAGATTTTACCACAGTAAATTGTGGAAGTACAGAATTCTGAGGCCCAAAACATTGAGAATGGTCTACAGAATTAAGGTATTTAGTCCTATTTGTTGAGTTTAGATGTCTATAGTTTCGAGGAGCAAAGCCCATTTTAAATTTTCATATTAGACTCCCAAATTCAACTTATCTAATAAGCTATTAAGCTTAAGTGAAATTCCCCAGTCTCTTGCCTGATTAACTTTTAAATTTACTTATAATACCTTAGCATTTAGTATACAAGACAGTAAAGCAGACGAATAGCTTAACGTTATAGCTGCTTATTGTAAAAGTTAAAGGTACTGACAAAGGAAGGTAAAAGCTACAGCTACAGAGCATAAAGTAATATTAGCTAAGCCTAATTTTCCCTTAATAAATAACCTTTTATATACTTAAAAAAAATATAAAAATAAGTACTATAATTAAAAGTATTAATATTAAGTAAAGTAGGCTTAATAATAATAAGGTTATTAAGATTATTAAATTTAAATAAAAAGTCTTAATACTTTTTATTAAAAAAATTAAAACCTTTATATTAATACTTAATATAATAGTAATAAAATATCTTTTTAACTATAAATATTTTAGCTATATTAATAAAAAGGGTATTATAATATATAAAATAGCTAAGTTATAAATAACTTTTATTAATAACTATTCTTTTTATAGATATATAAGCTTATATTTTAAGAAATATTTTTAATATTAAATTAAAGATTTATAATTAAAAGTAATTAAAAGAACTTTTTTATTTTTTAATAAATATATTTAAGTTCTTTTTATATATTAGATATAATTATTAAGTAAGTTAAAAAGCTTATCTTAAATAATTATATTAAGTAGTTAGTATACTACTTAAATTAATTTAATAAAAATATTACTTTAAGTTAATAAAAACTACTACTAATACTTTTATTATATGCCTTATATAAAGAAAGGTAAAGTTCTTTAAGTAATATGATAGGTAGAGCCAATGTATAGAAACACTATTAATACTCATTTGGCTATAATTGCTATACATTTCTAAATAACTCAGTCTAAAACTAAGTTAATTAATACTTCCTGCAGCTCAACGTCCATAGAACCATCTTCAACTGCCGCGTTCCCAAACTTCAAAAACCACTTGTTCATAGTCGCTGTAATCTTTGAAAGCTTCTCTTCACAGATAGTCGCCTTAGAATCGAGGTCCTCTACATCCCATTGTGTCATTTGCTTTATGAAATCAATCATGAAATGACTCTTTGCCCACTCTAACATTTCATTAAATTGCTTTAATGGGTCATGGTCATCAGAGATGACGAGTTGTCCGAAAAACGCTCGCTCTGCGGCATCCGCAATATAGAATCGAAGTATCCGAAACTGAGACTGCGGATATTCACTCATTTGGTATGTCTCAAAGAGAAGTTCATAGCAACTCGAGAATTTAAACCATAGACATAAAGCCAATCTCTTCTTTTCCTGCGATGGTTCTGATATCTCATAAATAAGATTTCCAAAAGCATCTCTTGCCTTCCGACGTAGTAGTCGCTGGAATGACCGGACCCTTTCTACTTGACTGTTTGGGTCTGCAACTTGAAGCAGAGCTTGATGAAGGCCATCAAGGGTTTTGCAGCAGGTTTTCAGCCAAGAACTTCGGGACAAAAGGATTCTGCACAGCCAACCGAGTTCTTCTTGATTACCTCCAATAATGATTCGCTGTAGCCCTGGGTGGAACAGTGGAGTATACTCTCCCCCCATGAAATAGGCTACGTCTCCGAGCAAGTTTGCAAGTTTTGAAAAGCGAGAAGACTGTCGAAGACAAATGGCCAGATCCTGAGTTTTTGGGTATTTCTTTTGTTCATGATAGAGCTTCAAGCCTTGAGCCCCATAAGAAATCGAGTCTCGGGATTTGTCACAGCTTGCGAAATCGATTTGTGTCATGGACTGGTAAGGACAGATATCGGGCGTTCTATGTTGAAACTCGAATAGAGAGAGTCCAAGAGACACACGCGAAGGGCTAAATCTCCCAGTGACACGAAAGTATGAATCACTGCATATATCCGGTAAATTGGCCATGGATATCAGATCCCCAAAAAGAACCTGGGCCGCTCTGTTGCATTCGGCGGGGCTTCTCGGAGCGAAGATGCTTCTCAAGTCGTTACGCAGATGTTGTTCGAGGACGTCATCGAAGTGGTAAATAGGAGGGCGGGCGTTGTTGTTTTGTCGCAGAGTGCTGCCAAGAACCACCCTCCATGTCTGACGATTCATAAGGCCAAGATTGGGGTTCAATGCATCATCAGAATGCTGCTCATGACCATGGAAGGGGGCGTACGAAGGAGAAGCCCGCAGTTTATTGAAGTAAGTCCTCGTGGTCCAATCTAGATATAGATCTAGACTTTTCAAACTTTCCTTGAGCTGTTCTGTCGTGTCTCCGCGGAAAATGGCCAATGACTTTGGAAGACGTGACCAAAAGTAGTCCCAAGAAGGAAGGTGATCAAGACAGATGCAGGCATATATCCAGAGAGCAGTACGGACGCGCTGCTTCCGATCTAGATACTCTGCCATATCAGCTGAAGTAAGACTGTCGTTATGGTCCTAGTCGAATTCATGAGTATCTGAAGAGTAAAGACAAGCGATAGTTGCCAGCAGATCACTTACAAGCTCAAAACTATCATGCTCTCTTTCATTACGACTCACCATCAGCACAAAAAGAACAGATTGAATGAACGTGATGCTTTTTTCAGAATCTTTTCTGCATTGACGGATGGTGTCGTGGAGAATTTGGAATAGATACAGTTCATCATGAAAGTGACTAAACCACGTTGCGAAGCACATCGCATTGGCAAAAACGTGGTTCTGGTAGTCATCAAGCTTAACAAACTTTCCAAGCGAATCCATGTGCAGCCTTGGCGTATAACAGTGGAGTGTAAGAGCAGACTTGACATTATTAGCTTCTGTGGTAAGGCAGTATCGTTAAAGGAGGGTTATATGCTTACGACGGACGGAAGCATAGGAAGCCTTGATGAGCCCTGGCGTATTTCGGGCGCTAAATTGAAGGGGTAGTTCTGAAAGATTTTGGAGTGTACTGTGTTTATACTGTCTGTAGAAGGCGGCCGGTACGATCCATTGGGAAAATACATCAAACGAAAACTGTCATAGAGTAGTAACGATGGGTTTTTGAGTGTGATGCCCCAGCTCGTCGATTGAAATAAAGACTTGAGGGCAAGTGTATAATTAGAGACTCTTATATCAGTTGTCGAGTAGTAGTGAAGATGACCTAAAACAGCGGTCGCTTGGTCGATGTCTAAGCGTGCTATTCTGGGAAGCTTTGAGATATCTGTGTCCGAAGGAGTAGTTATTAGTTTAAATTGGGATACCGTTGTAGTACAAAACTGGGGGAAAAAATGCTTACTAAAAAAAAACGCGCCTGCTTTTATGAATTCCAAGAACTGTGGCTTAGTGCAAGGCGTCTTCCAACGTCGTGGTTGCCGTATATTTAGACAAGTTTTGCATGGGACTCCACCTTCGCACTAGAAGGTCAGCTTTGCATATTCTAATCTCAGTTGAAAGAGGTGTTCTTGAGCAATACCTTCTTATTTAGCCACAAGCAGCGAACACAGACCCCATTTTGTCTTGCCATGTACTGCTCTCTGGCCTCTTCTGAACTCATCCGGCCGCTTCGCCCTCCGCGTCTGATCGGGGGAAGAGGCCGTTGTTGTATGACCGGACCAGAAGGAAACATAGCGCTCCTCATGTCGTTCAGGGGGCTTCTTACATTATGGTTTTGTCCTTGGTCATAGACATCTTGTTGCTGTTCCACTAGCTCCGCTTGGGTCGCAGGGACTTTTGGAAACATTGCGTGACTGGCAAATTCGGTTTGGTTGGTACTCAGGCTCACTGGCATTATCCCATGTTCAAACTGATCTGAGTGGCTGTGGTCAGTTATCACAACTAGTGTAAATTAGGCTCGAAGCCTGTCTTGGACTGTATGATGGTACTCAACTTACATGGATCGTGGGAGTCATTGTATGATGGACGATACTCTTGAGCTTGTAATGTCTCAATTCCATTCTGATTGGACTGTTGCCATGCGAAATCCCCTACCAGGGAAGAAGTGGGATCGATCAAAAACTCAGTCGGCAGAGATGCCAAGTCCATCTCAGGGTTCTGCCAAAGCCAGTCTTGATCGGATAGCTGGAGCCACGATGGATCCATATTGATCGTATTCTGGATTCCCATGGACAGTGAACTATCTGTAGTGATATGAAGGTCAGTGGCATTAAAGGCATCGGTCATTACCGTGTCTAAATTCGTGGATTAATGAGGGAATGGAGATAACGAGAAGATCCAACGCATACCTTGGTCGTGGTTCCACGATTCATTCTCAGGCTGATCCAAATCCATGAGAACTGGAAGTTCGAGGCCAAACAACTGAGACTCCATCGCCTCAAGGTCTGCGAGGGGAGTTGAATGTCCTGGACTATCGGATTCATTGTGGTTGGAGGCCGTCTCAGGATTCGAAGTTGCCCTTTCGAAAGATAAGGTTTGGGATAGCTCTTCATTTCGATGAGGTATCATAATGAGTCTTTTGTGAGGTTTTTGTGTTTTTGTGTCTATTTGTTGATAGATTGTCCAAGCCTTGAAGATGGGCCAGCTGGTTCTTATACTCGATATCAAAACATGTCCCAGCAATGTCACAAGCCGCCCTATCTTTCGACAGCCAATCCCGTGCGAGAGCGGCGATCCACATTGTGGATGATATTGCGGTGTGGCGGCCTTGATCCAATGAGAGGGAACATCGGCGATCCACCGCCGTGAATGGCATCCAACCAATTCAGTTGTTTATTAGGCCCTGTTGTTCCACTTAATGTTCGGACACCACTTATCACAAAAACCTCGCACATTGCCAGGAGTCCTGACTACCCGATATACCGGAACCTCCCAAGACCAACTAGTCATCTGACACAAACATCCCCGACTCTTCTCGATACGCATTACTTTACCCTGACAACACTTACTTCAGCCCTGAGACATATGAAGAGGATATGGAGATATACGGGCGATGTCTGGCCAGCAACCCTCCTGGTTTCGGATTGGACTGCTTGTCACAAATGCTACTGTTCATCAACGGAGCAGCAGGACGCGAACGTATCGTTAAAGCGTGGCTAAAAACACTGCGATTTCGATCCTCCGTACCATGGTTCTACCTGCTCCCTAAAAGGCTTGCCAAAAGGGAACTTCGCAACTACAGTCGACCCCTCGACAGCTGCGACGAAGTCGAAGACGGAGAGACCCGTGGGGACCAGCGAGCAACCAGCATCAGTAATTGGAACCCTCGGCCAACCTCCGGCAAACACCATCTTCCCATTTATCGACAACGAGCTCGGGCTCTATTTGACGACAATAGACTGTATCCCAGACACGGCAATCATTTCTCGACATCAGCTGAGCTTGCTGGAACGATGAAAGAACTCAAGAAGACGCTTGCACCAAATGTCGAGCGCAGCCGAAAACGCTCTCAGAAGTGGCAGGACTATTGGGCTTTGAGAACTCTGGAGCCTCCCGAGCAACAGCGCGACAAGGAAGATGACAAGGTTTCTATAAAAGGGCATGTCGGGACTTGCGTAAGGTTTTTAGTACTCCTAATGGGAAGCTCCCGAATATTATGAAGGAATATTAATGAGGGTTGGCTTATTAAGATGAAGCAGGAGAATACAAGAATATGCAAAGATAAGGCGGTTTGTTTAAAGTTCGCTCAGATTTATTTCAGCTTTAGATGATATTTATACAAACTCAGCCTAGCTCTGAAGTCCCCCATCGCGACATGTACAGCATAACAACATAAACACAGTGAGGCCATAGGCGATCCAAAAACTTTTATATACATATTATTCAAGAATTAAATGCTCGTTAGAACTAATAGCTATGTTAACTTTGGTGCCTCTACTACATGGATGTAACACTACACATGAGTGTAGGTTGGATAGCTTTCCAAAGTGTCCTAAGAACTCTTCGCCGCTTTGATAATAACATCACTGGCCTTCTCAGCAACAATGTACAAAGGCAGCGCGATATAGAAACCAGGAATCTTGGGGAAAACACTGGCATCGACAACACGCAGACCCTCGGTGCCCCGAACCTTGAACTCAGAGTCCAACACAGCCATGGGATCGTCATCAGCACCAATAGCAGCAGTACACGAAGCATGATGGCCCCATGCCTCATCCTTAAGGAACTGCTTCGCCTTCTTCTCAGTATTGGTCTGGCTTCCGGGCCATACTTCAGGGAACTCGCCGTCAAGAGGGATCAAGTCGTCAAATGCCTTGCGGGCGAACTCGAAGCCTTCGTATGTGGCTTGGAGATCCTTGTCGCCTTCTCCGTTGGCGTTGACGCCGGTGTCGAAGTAGTTGAAGTTGATGATGGGCATGTCGCGAGGGTCGGTTGACTTGAGAGTGACAGTACCAGCGTTGTTGCGACTGTGAGCCTTGAGGATGATCCAAGCCCAGTGCTCAGCGTCGGCGAGTGAGTCGACGGCATAGCCAGGGAAGTAGCCCTTAAACTTGGCTGGGGCGCCTGAGATTAGGAGATCGGGCTCATCTTCGGCGACAGAGGATTTGAGGATAATGGCGATGGCAATGCCGTTGGTGCCGTATACACCCTTAGTGATAGGCCCAAGACCCTTCTTGTACTGCTCCAAGCATGGGTCTGGCAGAGTCTCAAGAAATGTACACTTGGATGTGATGACAAAGTCACTGTTAGTCTTACCAATAACAGTGTTTTCATATCGATCCTGCATGTTGGTACCAACACCAGGCAGATCGACCACGACAGGAATCTTGAAAGAGTCAAGCTCCTTCTTGGGGCCGATGCCACTGAGTTTGAGAAGCTGAGGAGTGTTGAAGGAGCCAGCTGAGATGATGACTTCACGCTTAGCTTTGACGCTGCCAGTGCCGGTGGGCTTGGCCGAGCCAGAGCGAGGGTCAGCGCGGTAGAGGCTTGCGCCTTGCATGTAGTTGACGCCAACCGCACGAGGCTTGGAGCCGCTCTTGTCGAAGTTGATCTTGGTGACCTAAAAGAATATGAGTACTGAGGCGGTATGCGTATTCGGTGTCTTACGAGAGTGTTGAGCTTGATGTCAAGATGGTACTTGCGAGATCCATCCTTGTTGACAGCCTTGGCAGTGTTGAGGATAAAGTCTCGGGGACCACCACGGACATTGTCAGTCATCGACAGCGGGACCTGGTAGAGACCGGTCTTGCTAGTCTGGCCTGGTGCATTAAGATCACGAAGCAGGACCTGACCAAGGCCAGCGACAGTGTTCAAGACGAAACCTAGAAGACCCTTGCCCATGGCTGAAGCAGCGGAGATGATCAAAGACAGAAGCTTCTGATCCTCAACTACCAGGGACAGCGAGGTCAGAGATGTACCCAACCAGCCACTGAAGCCATGACCGATGATGCTGCTGGGAAGGTACATGTTCTTCTCCAACTTCTCAAAGTAGGAGCGCATGTTGTCAGGGTTCCAAGAGTCATCACCAGTAAGACTAGCGATATGAGACCAGTCACTGTCATGAGCGGCGATGGTGATGAGGGCATTGTGGCGGGTACAACCACCGAGAGTACCAGCACGGGGATAAAGAATACCCAAAGGCTTTGCATCCTTAGGCGGGGTGAGTCCAACATAGTAGCTACCATCGGTCTTCTGGTAGACCATCTTCGAGTCCTTCTTCTGTTGCGTGGCATCAGGGTAGTGGTTTACGAAGTAGTTCCATCGTGTGTCCTCAAACTCAGTAGACATGAGATGCAAGGCGGGAAGCTTCTCGACCCAATCATCGCCAGAGTCACCGCCAGCGTCGATGAGAAGGACTTTGAAGCCAGCCAAGGCGAGGTTGGCGGCGACAGGGCCACCACCAGCGCCGGAACCGACGACTACATAGTCGTATTCAACGGCGGTATCGCGTTTGCCGATGAAAGGATTATGCTCCTTGGGAGAAGAGCTCCATGGTACAGAACTGCCAATACCAAAATGAGTGAGATGTAGTGAGTGAGAGATTGGGGGACCTACAAAGCAGAGGCTGAATCAGCCAGAACAGAAATGCAAGCGATAATGAACGACAAACGCATATTGGCTACTCAGCGCCAAGCACTTAGAAAACCCAAAAGATGGAACAGAATGAATGGACGGCTTCCTAGAGCATGAAACCAGAATTCCAAATGCCGTGCCGCGCCAGGTAGATAATAAAGAGGAGAAATTAGGACCCTGCCGCCCAAAATACTACCAGACCCCGCCTGCAAAAGAGATCGCCAGGAGGTATTCCAGGAACAGAAGCACACATTCGGCCTTGCACATCCGGATGGAAACGTCGGTATGAAAGCGGAACTTGTGAGTCTGATCGATTCCGCTTATCAAGAGCGGGCGAAGGTTTGAGTGCGCCCTTGATAGAGTAGGTTGACGGAATGCTTCTATTGCCCGAGACAAAAAAGAAATGAGAGGCAAACGAAGTAACTTGAGGCGGAGAGCTTGAGTTCGCAAGCCCCTGGACTAATGAGTTAACAAGGCGCAAGGTCGTACTCGTGCGTTACAGTCGTAATCGCGGTGGAGTTAGGCAGAAGGGAACTTGAAATGCCGTCGTATTTTGGTTAGTGACAGGGCAACGTGGTCAGAGTAGCATTCGACTAGGATGCGGAGATTCCACCTGTCATCTTGACAAGTGAAACAATTGTCATGAAATGGGTGGTACAAGTGCGGTATAACTAAGTGAAATGAGAGGGTGCCAAAAATAATAGACTTCAGGTAGCACATTTTCCCATAGACTTTGGGGATCTGCCCGAGCCGTGGATGACGATGTTCACAGTCTAGAACATTTAATATCGCCCATTCCATTACAACAGGGCTGACCGTTGAGCTAGAATACGGGGATCAGGCATGCTGGTCCCGTCTGTGCGACGGTGTCAGTTAGTGAAACATTTCCCCGGACGATCGTAGCCATAAACGTACAAGCCTCAACAATAACCTCTGCCCCAAGCACCCTTTTGGTTTCGATTTAGTCACTAGTGCATAACATAATCAACGACAAAGAAATCTCAATTCTAAACAGCAATGAGTGAGTCAGGGAGGCACTAACTAAACTTTTCCATGTCCCATCAAATGACACGATGATCGACACAATTATACAGGCTCAGACGGAACAGCTGGTCTCCTATCCGTCCACGTAGTCTCCTCGTGGCCCTGCTCCCTCCCCATCTGCGTAAGTTCAATTACCGACGAGTCGTCATGGTGGCGCGAGTACCTTGTCGAGATCTCCGTCTCGATGGTGATCTGCGGCGTGGCACCGCCCTTTCTGTCACCGGTTGGTTGCTTCGACTCCGAGATGTTGGCGTAGCTGTTCTTGCTGCGGTTCGTGGAGGCGAAGACCTTGGGGAAAACGATGCCGAAGAGCGCGCGGATGGCGGGCATGCAGGCGCAGATTATGCCGACGGGGACTTCGATTGTGCTCCAGTACCCGATTTCGACATAATCCTCTGTGGATGTGTTAGAACGGAAAGTGGGAGGGGAATGGGGGAGATTTACGGGTTACGTTGTTGGTTGTTGCGTAGCTTGCTAGAGATTGGAGGCGGACTGCACTGACGATTGTGACGCTGAAATGTTAGTGAGAGAAATGGCGTTGGGAGGGAAACATACAATATACCGACGCTAAACATGAGCATGAGCTGTATCTTCTTCTTCAGTGACATCGACAGCCCATAAAGCTCCTTCAGCGGTATGACCATGGTCCCAACATCGAGAACAATGTTCAAGATTGCCGCAAACCAGCCCTGCAGGTTGATGTTGTTGCACTTGGCCTTGTACTCCTTGTCCCAGGCTTTCCAAGCGCCGTCAATTGGTCTGCATTGGAAGATGGAAATGAGCTCAAAGGTGATGAAGTATGCGACGTTCAGACCGATAAAGATCCAGCATGCCAGTCGGATGTTCTTGCCAGGGAAGACTTTGAGGTAGAAGAGTAGGATGGAGATCTTGATTACGGGCAGTGCTCCTAAATAGAGAAGTTCATCCCAGAAGAATAGCTGGTATGTGTCAGTGAGGTGAATGTTGCGGATGGAGATGGAACTCACGTAAAGAAAGTCGGTGATATCGTCGGGTTGGACGTTCCATATATCTTTACCCAGTCCAACCCGTGAGACTGGCAACTGGTCAGCAGAAATTGAGACAATAGACAAGCGTGGACTTACTTTGCACAGACAAAGCATTGAGCGGTATCATGAGAGCCTAAACAAAAGTGAGCTGCTGACATTGAAGAGACAGGCGGTGACACATACTACAGCAAAAAGCATGACCCAATCGTCGGATCCCCATGTTTGCTTAACGACAAACACTCTGGCCATTACACGCAGACCAAAGCCGACGAGGCCGAGAACAAGAAAGACGATACCAATAACCCATACCAGCGTTGTGCGATCGCGAGATGGCGCGTGGCAGGTATGCTTGGAGTAGCTTTGAACCACTAAACACTCAATCAGCAACCTTGGGACAACGTGGGATAGCTGAGAATAAACTCACACAGACTCTCCCTCACCGTGCAATTCGCCGCAACGCAAAGCGAGATCTTCTCATTAAGCTCAACATTTGTACAGATACATGTAGTGTTCAGACCACAAGGCGACTTGATGGCTTCCTCCTCAATACAAAGCGCCTATGCACGAGTTAGCCAACCGTATCTCGACGGCGGGAGAAAAGCTTCACCTACACCACAAGTTGGAGGCTCTTCGGGCGCCGCGGCGGCCGATACACCAAGCTGAAATAAAGCCAGCACTAGTGCCAGCGAACCAAGGAGCTTCATTGCCAACCCGGATCAAAAAGACCATAAACGGCTTGGGCAGTCTTTTTCTCCCTCGGAGCGAAGAATGACAGAACAAGAAGAAGAGAGAAGCAGGTCGGGAACGCCGGGCCTTTCAAATCAGCTTAAAACATCGACATGCAGCAGAGGAAAAACAACAACATGTTTAAGAGATGATGAGGAATGTTTCGGGACAGGATATCCTGGTGATCAGCACCGAGCCAAAGAGCCGGTTCTACTGTGGATGTTTGTTTGCCTGGATTAATGTTGCTCTGAACGATGATACTCTACTCCATGAGCAGCTCGCAAGCTAGTCGGCAATCTCAACATATGAACCCGGTTGATAACCAAAGTTCACTGTAGCGAGGGAAAACTTGCTCTGGTGTCTGGAATGTTACACCGTCAGCCCGACTTTTCTGCTTTCTTTTTTCAAGCAGGGGATGCTGGGTGATCAACAGAGCGATAATTTGGTGGGGGGTAGGGTGATCCTTGCGTTTGTCTAGAAGGATTGACCCCTGGTGAAGTGGTAGTGAACTGTGAGCAGGTTCCACTGGTTCCTTTCCACCGGGAAAAGCCAAGTTCGCTTGCGTGATTCCCAGCGATTTGGATCCTTCTGTCAGAATTGACCTGCATACTGTGTATGTCACGATGACTGTCGGACAAGTCGCGCTGACTCGTGATTTACTTCGCACAGACTGAATTGCTCGAGCAACTTGCATTGACCACCCAAGACACAAATGTCATGCGTTATTTTAGCTTTCCTCCAAAGCCGGCACTTCACAAAAAACTTATCCCCATTCATAAAGTAGCGTCACATCGGGGAACTCAAACCAGAAATCGTGAAACGCCCGCCCAATGTCCTTTAGGCACAGACTTTCTCCAACGGGAGTAATTCCCCAATTCGACCCAGGTCATGTTTCACACTCAATTACCGAAAGTGGCTGGGTTTTGCACCTACCGGCATGCTTGTCCCGGTTCCGTGGTTTGTCTATAGACCCGGTTAAGGCGGATACTCGGATTATGCAGCCTGTCAGGAGAGGGGGTAGGCATATCTTGATATCGACGGGAGCGGAATATGATTGCGCAATAGATAGGGAACAAAATAGCTAGCCAAACATATCGTATGTTTTTCCAATCCTCTCGGCATTTCTTTTTACTTTTCTTCACACATTCCTTTTTTTTTGTTACGCTCATTTACTAGCTAGCTACTCATCATGCAGTGGCATTACTTTCTTTCATTGCTCCTCTGCGTTGGTGTGTATGGCTTCCCATCATACCTCGAGGGTCCTGTCGCAAAGGTCGTTTCTGCAAGACTCTCGGGGAAAGTGAACGATGCAGTTCGAAGTCACGATAAGAGACTCGCGCTTGGTCTCGCGAGCAAGCCTATCAAGGTAACTGGCGAGCACGAATTCATCCCACCGAACTTTGAGAAGGGTGATCAACGGGGTCCTTGTCCTGGCCTCAATGCGCTGGCGAACCATGGATATATCAGCCGCAAAGGTGTTACAAGCCTCGTCGAGGTAGCGGGTGCTATCAATCAAGTCTACGGAATGGGAGTAGACCTGGCCACCATTCTGGCAACAATGGGTACGGTCTTTGTCGGAAACCCTTTGTCCCTCAACCCAGGCTTCTCCATTGGTAACACCGCGAGCGGCTCGCAGAATATTCTGGGTAACCTCTTCGGGCTCTTGGGAACACCACGAGGTCTTAACGGCTCACACAACATCATCGAAGGCGATTCGTCCAACACACGGGATGACTTGTACGTCACTGGAGACGCGTCTACCATGGATATGAAGCTGTTTCAGTCGCTCTACGACTCGGCTTCTAAGGAGGGCACTTATGACTTTGACGCTTTTGCAAAGCGAGCCAAGACCCGATTCCATGAGACCGTTGCTACGAATCCCAACTTTTACTATGGGCCTTTTACGGGGATGATTGCGCGAAATGCGGGTTACTTCTTTGCTTGTCGGATGTTGTCGAACCATACTGTTGGAAGCACTGAGGACATTATGGGTAAGTCAGAGTCTTCAGACCTTGCGATCAATTTGCTGACGAGAGATAGACCTTGGAACACTGAAAAGCTTCTTTGCTGTTCAAGAGAAAGATGGAAAGCTTGTGTATAAACGTGGCTGGGAGAGAATCCCAGAGAACTGGTACCGTAGGTCAGTTGACTATGGTCTCATCAGTCTCAACTTGGATCTTCTCAACTTGATTACCAAGTACCCTGAGCTCGGAAGGTTAGTCAGCCCATACAAACACCAAGGTATATACTAACGGATATAGTATCGGAGGTAACATGGGAGAGGTCAACAGCTACGCTGGCGTCGACGTAAGCAACATCACCGGCGGAGTCCTCAACCTCACCAAGCTTCTCGAGGGCAACAACCTGCTCTGCTTCGTCTTCGAGATCGTCAAGACCGTTGCGCCAAATTCTCTCTCGACTATGTTCTCTATCATCGCAACTCCTCTCGAACTCATCACCGATGCTCTTGGATCTGCAGTCTTGAACCTCGCTTGCCCGGCCTTCAAGGACTTGACTGTTGGTGGACAAGACTTTGAGGATGGAATCAAGGAGAAGTTCCCTGGTGCCAGCCTGGGTTCATCTGTTATCTAATCCCTAATCATTGGATCCATCGCCATCTAGCTCTATCTTCGCAGATTACTCTTACATAATACTATTGAAAAGGTTCATCACATCTATACCATACAACGGATCGTTTCCACTGTCCCAGAGGCTTTCTATCGGTGCATAGATAGGATCCATAAGCGACGTAGAGTTCAGTACTGTAGCCTGAGCCATCTCAAACTGCAATCATTAGACCCAGAAAAACGGTGATGAGATAACGACTTACCTCCTGCTCTAGACTGTGGCTCACTCCAGCAGTACCTGATTCGTCCACTGAGGGATTATGGATTGCAGAGGGAATCGTGTTTTGGGCCCCTTTTAGTGAGTCGTGATTGTCGCACTGATTGATGTATTCGCGAGCGATATAAGTGAATTCACTGATAAGCGAGCCAGGCAACGTTCCTCCACTTGCAAACTCAAGGCGGCTAAAATGCCCCCCCGCAATGTTGAGTAGAGCGAGATTGCTTCTTGTGTCCGGAGACTTCGGATTGCTGATGACGTGGTCAAAAAGAAGAAAGAGAGCACACAATGGGATAGCTGCGATGATCCTAGAAATTGGTCAGTATATAGGGTGGCTCAGCTCACTACAGAACTGACCATAGTGGTGTTGATGGCTCAACGTCAACGTATGTAACAATCTCGAGAACGGACCGGGAAACTTCGATCAGCTGATCACTGTGACTGGTCTTGCCCACTCCTATACCTTGAGAGTTGTCAATCTGTAGCCTGCTCCGGAGCAAAATAAGTTTCAGACTGTAGTAGAGATAATTGATCCAAATCCCAACTGTACCCTGCATCGGTCTACGAAGCGAACTCGACTGTGAGGTATATCCCGGACGAAAGTCCTCAGCGATAGAAGCTCTCCACTGTTCAAGGTCGTCGAGGAGTTGATCAATGGTCGTCAGGAAGTACTGCGATTCCCTATGGCAGACACCAGGGCAGAAGAGGGTATTCATCGCTCGTGACAAGAGACGGCTTTGCTGGGCGAGCATGTGCGTCCAGTTCAGGGCCCCGAGGTGAGACTCGTGTATGTAGGGCATAGGTACGATGATGTTAGCGTCGATGATGGCCTGTGAAGGTGAGCTGGAGGACAAAGAGCATCGTGGGATTTCCTACTGAAGGACGGCCAAAGTGGAAGCTCATGATCTTCTCTATCGTATAGATAACCCAAAATACCCTGTAGAACGCCTTCGCACAGGGGCCTTTGCAAAGAGAGGGTGCTAAATCTTGAGCCATGCGAGCCATCTCTGTCATGATCCTATGCTCAATGGATAGACACGGTACCCCCAAGCAATAGACAGCGACTGTCGTTATTGCTTGGAGAGCGACGAGTGAGTTCTTGGCCTTGGGGAGATCAGGCACCTTAGCTAGTGCGACGGATAGCAGTTCCCATGCTTTTCCTTTCCCAGGTTCAAAGCTACCGCCTCCGTCGTGTAGACTACCGAGGGCGAGAACGGAATGATACAGAGCAGAGAAAGCCGTGTCGTTGATGAGGATTGTACTGAGGTCAGGGCTTGCGGCGGTGGCGTCGAAACTTTCGCGATCAAGGTGAGGGAAGAGAGGATGAACTTGGTCGTAATATACTGTTGTGAATTAGTTCAATGATACTCCCCATTTCAGTTAGTTGACAAACTAGCTATGTATCTGGCAGCAGATAGATAATTCATTGATGGAAGGGGTAGCTCGGGTAGATGCTCAGGCGAGGTACTGGTGGTTATCTTAGCCTTGCCGTTGATGATTGATGACATTCGCCTGATAAGGTCATTGACCTTGTTGTTCTGAAGCTTGGCCGAAAGCATCTCGAGCCTACTGTCAGAGAAGAACGTGACACTGTGAGTGCCGTCTACTAAATATTAGCGAGCGCTATAGGCGATCCGAAGTGCTGGAAGATGTACTCAAAAGGCCGATTCCCTATTGCTATGTTAGTCTTGTTCATCGTCAGGGCATGTTACTCACTTTCAGGGAGAATCTCTCATCAGCATTTGGGACATCTGTTGATGATGACTCAAACAGGATGCGATCTATAAAGAGATCATTCTGTATAGGAAATGCGGTACCGTGCTTCAGATCTGAATCAGACTAGGGAAGTTAGTTCAGAAGGAAAGAAAATATTTGATGAGACATACCACAAGATTCCGGGCAGTAGGGCTGGCGTCATTCAGTTTGATGTTTGGTGTTGCTTCGCTGGTAGTAAGTAGTAGATTTCGGTTAACTATCAGGTTTTAGAAAGGATGAAAACATGGGGAAGTCGGTGACGCACCGTTCTTCCTGAGTGGTATTTTCCGCGTCCCGAATCGACAAGTCGCCCCTCGAATCTATGCACGTCAATCTCAATCCAACTCTGTAGCGACTGATATTCACTCACGGTACAACTCTGACACGGTGGAGGGTAACCTGCAAAATCAGCCTCAAACTCTAGCCAAGCCTAAGCCCAAGTCATTCACTAACCGGAACAGCGGATCTTTCTAGCCTTGCAAGAATCACAAGCTTTGGATGTTAGCGTACTTCGGAGTTGACGTTCGGAAAGAGGCGGAGTCGGCGGCATTTTGGAAGCGTCGATAGAAAGAAGAGGTAAGAACGGAGAAGACAGACGGCGTCGAGCAAGTTTAAGGGAGAAAGATGAGGCTGATGTTTCGGCGCCGACATTCCGTGTTGGGTTTAGAGAGAGAAAGAAGTGGAGTGGATGATACCATGTTTAGGTTAGTGCCGGGATTCGAACGGAATTGCATGTGAAGACTTGATAAGAGACCGTGGAGAATGAAATCTCGAACGGCGTTGAGATATCGTCATGGGCATACAAGGCATTGACCTTGGTTTGGAATATTTGGAACAGTGTTTCGGAAATTGCAAGAATGTGGACTCACGATAATGACGTATCAAGGCGATTTCGTCGACTTCTTCTTATATGAACCAGCACCTCGTCTTTCTTTCTTTCTGACTTACAACACGGAAAAGTACAATCCACTCGTTTAATCTATCTTTTACTCACTAATACGTCAAAATGCAAGACCATACGCCCCCCTCTACCCCCCAAGACACTGAGGCCGACACAACCGTCGAAGAAACCTCCGAGCCCGTCCTCCAACTCGCCCGCAGATTCTCTCTCACCCGTACATTCTCCGCCCTCTCAACCAACATCAACCCGTTCCTCGCGCAAGACTCGCGCCTCGACCCGAAATCCCCAGATTTCGAGCCTGAGTCATGGGTCAAGGCGTTGCTCCACACTTTCTCCAAGGACCCGAGCAAGCATCCGCGGTACACAGCTGGTGTGTCTTGGCGAAATCTTGGTGTGCATGGGTTCAGCGATCCGACTGAGTTTCAGCAAGATGTGGTTAATGTCATTTGGAGAAGTCCCCTTGCTGCGCTTGATTGGTTTGCCAAGAGGAAGCAGAAGGTCAGGATTATATCGGATTTTGATGGGCTTGTTAAGAGTGGAGAGTTGCTGCTTGTGCTGGGTCGTCCGGGGAGGTATGTTGACTAAGAGACCAGCCGCTATTGTGATTCTAACAGATACATTCAGCGGCGTTTCTACGCTCCTTAAGACCATCGCTGGACATACTCACGGACTGCACCTCGACGACTCATCCGAGTTCAACTACCAAGGTATCCTCCCCTTCCCATCCTGTCAAGTGTAGTCTAACCTTCTAGGCATCCCCTGGGATCTAATGCACCGCAACTTCAGAGGAGAAGTGATCTACCAAGCCGAAACAGACATCCACTTCCCCCAACTAACTGTCGGAGATACCCTCCTCTTCGCAGCCCTCGCCCGCACGCCCCAGCACATCGTCGCCAACATATCCCGCCATGTCTACGCCGAGCACATGAGAGACGCCGTAATGGCCATGTTTGGTATCTCAAACACGCTAAACACCAAGGTTGGCGATGACTTTGTCAGAGGCGTTAGTGGCGGTGAGAGGAAGAGGGTTAGTATTGCAGAGGCGGTTCTGAACCAGAGCGCTATTCAATGCTGGGATAATAGCACGAGGGGGTTGGATAGTGCAACGGCGTTGGAGTTTGTGAGGAAGTTGAGACTTGGCACGAAGCTTGGTGGTGCTAGTGCGATTGTTGCGATGTATCAGGCCAGCCAGGCAGCGTACGATGCAAGTACCCCCAAGATCCCCTCTCATACTAACGACTAACTATTCTCAGGAGTTTGACAAGGTTCTACTCCTCTATGAAGGCCGCCAGATCTTCTTCGGCCCAACAAGCGAAGCGACACAATACTTTACCACCATGGGTTTCGAGTGTCCTCCCCGCCAAACAACCGCCGATTTCTTAACATCCCTCACAAACCCCAGCGAACGAATCGTGCGACCCGGTTTTGAGAATAAAGTACCCCGCAGTCCCGATGAGTTCGCCGACGAGTGGCGGATGAGCCAACATAAAGCTTCACTACTCAATGACATTGCTGCGTTTGACATTCAGTATCCTCTCGATGGGAAACAAGTTGAGACGCTGAAGGGTATTAGAAGAACCCAAAAGGCCAAGTTCACGTGCGCAGGTTTCAGAATGAAGAGTGTTATGGGTGCTAACCAGATGGCAGTTCCGACAAGAGCCCTTTTACCATCTCTATCCCAATGCAGATCCGTTTATGTATTGGCCGAGGTGTCAAGAGGCTGCTTGGTGACAAGACCTTTTTCGTTGTTACCATTGCAGTCAACTTCGTCATGTCGCTTGTTCTTGGTAGTGTTTACTTTGACTTACCCGGCACAGCTGAGGCTACGAACCAACGAGCCTCGGTGATTTTCTTCGCTATTTTGTTCAACGGCCTTAGCAGTGCTTTGGAAGTATGTTAACTACTTCAACTTGCTTGTTCTTACTGATTACCGTGTAGATCCTTGCTCTGTATGTCCAGCGGCCGATCGTGGAGAAACACGCAAGATACGCTTTATACCGCCCTCTTTCCGAGTCTGTCTCTTCCATAATCTGCGATCTACCATCCAAGATCATCTCAACTCTCGCCTTCAACATTCCGCTGTACTTTATGGTCCACCTCCGTCGCGATGCCTCAGCTTTCTTCATCTTTCTCCTCTTCGGTTTCACCACTACCATGACAATGTCAATGATTCTTCGCACCATTGCCCAGACTTCCAAAACAGTACATCAAGCCCTCGTTCCTGCTGCTATCTTCATCATCGGCTTGGTTATCTACGCTGGATTCGTTCTCCCGATCCGAAGCATGAAGGGTTGGCTTAGATGGATTAACTACGTCAACCCAATCGCTTACGCCTATGAGTCTCTGATCGCGAATGAGTTCTCGGGTAGGTCGTTTGGATGCCAGACCATGATACCTTCTGGTCCGGGGTACGAGAATATCGAGCCGATGCAGCGGACGTGTTCCGTTGCTGGGGCCCTACCAGGTCGTGATTTCATCGACGGTGATTTCTACATTGGTATTGTTTACAAGTACCACTACTCGCACCTTTGGAGGTAAGTTGTGGCACTCGTACTTTGAACGCTGCTAACGAGGTCAGGAACTACGGCATCCTCATCGCTTTCATCATCTTCTTTACCTTCACCTATCTCTTTTCGGCGGAGTACTTCGCATCTGAAGCTTCCAAGGGTGAGATCTTGGTATTCCGTAAGGCTCAGAAGCCTCGGCGCAAGTGGACATCGGATGAAGAGGCCGTCAATTCCGAATTACAGACCCCGCGAGCGACGAGCGATGACACGGTCGACACATCGACTGAGAAACCACCAAGCTCTTCGACTTTTTGCTGGAGAAATGTCTGCTATGATGTGCAGGTAAAGGGCGAGACACGCCGCATTCTTTCGGACGTTAATGGTTGGGTACAGCCAGGAAAGCTGACTGCTTTAATGGTATGTGGCAGGGGGTATTATGTTTTATTGCTCCCCGAGGTGGTTTGTACTGAGCACAGACATGGGCTAACATTCATAGGGTGCTACTGGAGCCGGCAAGACCACGCTTCTCGATGTTTTAGCTGATCGGGTCACCATGGGAGTCATCACGGGCGACATCCTTGTGAATGGGCTACCGCGTGGCAAGTCATTTCAGAGAACTACGGGGTACGTGCAGCAGCAGGACATCCACCTCGAGACATCCACCGTGAGGGAAGCCCTCCGTTTCAGTGCAGTTCTCAGACAGCCATCTACCATTTCCAAGCAGGACAAGATCAGCTATGTTGAAGAGGTGATCGACCTGTTGGAGATGGGTCCTTACGCGGATGCCGTCATAGGAGTTCCAGGTAAAGGTATGTCGCTCTACCAACCTATATCTATTATAGATGACTAACAAATCAGGTCTCAACGTTGAGCAAAGGAAGCGCCTTTCCATTGGCGTCGAACTAGTCGCCAAACCCGAAGTCCTCATCTTCTTTGACGAACCTACCTCCGGCCTCGATAGTCAAACAGCATGGGCAATCGTATCCCTTCTCAAGAAGCTTGCGGACCACGGGTTAGCTATCCTATGCACCATTCACCAACCATCCGGCATCATCTTTCAGCAATTTGACCGGCTGCTACTTCTGGCGAAAGGTGGAAGGACTGTTTACTTTGGCGACATTGGTGAGAATGCTACTGCCTTGACGGGATACTTTGAGAGACATGATGCTGTCCGTTGCCGACCGGAAGAGAATCCTGCTGAGTGGATGCTCCACGTTATCGGTGCTGCACCGGGCGCTCATACGGATCGTGACTGGGTCGAGACCTGGAAATCGAGTTCTGACTTCCAACGTGTGCAGAAGGAGCTTGACAGCCTGACACAGTCCAGGCATGTATCTAGCGAAGCAGATACACATGATACCTCTTACGCTGCTTCGGTCTCCCAGCAGTTCCTAGCTTGCACTCAGCGCGTTGCGCAGCAATACTGGCGAACCCCGACCTACATTTACTCCAAATTATCCCTTTGCTTCATCACGGTAAGTCAGCCACTGATCCTTTATAAACTCTTACTAACATATATCTTAGAGCCTCTTCATCGGTCTCTCCTTTCAAAACTCCCCGCTATCTCTCCAAGGCCTCCAGAACCAACTCTTCTCCATCTTCATGCTCCTCATAATCTTCGCATTCCTAACTTACCAAACCATGCCCGGCTTCGTCACCCAACGAACACTCTATGAGGGACGCGAGAGGTCTTCAAAGACATATGCTTGGTACAACCTCATTCTTGCCAACACAGTCGTCGAAATGGCTTGGAACTCTGTGGCTTCTCTGGCAATCTACTTCCCGTTCTACTTCCTCGTTGGTATGTACGACAACGGCCGTGTTACAGATACGCAGCACGAACGTGGCGCGTTCATGTTCCTCTTGACGTGGGCGTTTATGGTGTATGAGGGTACGTTTGCGCATATGTCTGTTGCTGGGGCTCCGACTGCGGAGGTTGGAGCGACGCTTGGGTTGTTCCTATTCATGATGTCTCTTGTGTTTTGCGGGTAAGTTTTCTGTTTCCACGATCCTTTTGGTCTTCTAACATCTGCATAGTGTTCTCGTCCCATACTCAGGCCTCCCTGGATTCTGGACCTTTATGTACCGCGTCTCTCCCTTGACATACCTCATTGGTGCCATGATCTCAAATGGAGTCGGGAAGCAAGAGGTGACTTGTGCAGAAATTGAGTTTCTCCAGTTCCAGACGCCAGCAAATCTCACTTGTGGCGAGTATGTCGGACAGTTCGTTCAAGCCGTGGGTGGCGCTCTATGGAATCCGGGGGCGAACCAGACTTGCCTTTATTGTCCGGTTGCGTCGACTGACACATATCTTGGAACTCTGAGTATTCGGTACAGTCAGAGATGGAGAAACTTCGGTCTCGTCTGGGCCTTTATCATATTCGATGTTATCGCAGCGTTAGTGGCATATTGGTTGCTCAGGGTTCCCAAGAAGGGAACGAAATTGTCGTTTTGGAAGAAGTAGACCTTTTTGCTTACATAAACTTGGCATAATTTGGTATAGATCGACAGCATCTTAGACTGGGTACTTATTCAACATCAGCAGCTTACGCCCTAGGGCAGTGCATTTTGCAGCTTCAGTACACTATATCAAGTGGTTTCTATCCATACAGTTGCTTCCTAGTTCTTAGAATTCTTCTAATGCGTTTCTTATATCCCAGTCCGCCCAAGATTTAAAGAACAGAAGCAAAGCAGTTGGGAATAAGGACTCTGTCGCCAGAATCGGCGTTGCAATCCGCTTCAGTGAAAGCAGCAGCATCTGGGAGTAGTTCGCAAGTGCGCGACTCGACATCAGGATTCCCTCCGAGCTCCTCGCAGCGACCACTGAGCCTGAACGAGCGCACGGGAAGCCGGCCAGCGGCAACATCGTCATCATTGGAAACGCAGAAGCAGTCGATAGCCATGACGATGCTGTATTTCAGACTTGTCAGTGGATAAACTTGGAGGTATAAAAGGGACGGAGAGGAGTGCTTGATGGAAGAGAGGAGGGCGAGGGTGAAGAACTTCATTTTGATGATATTGCTAAGGCCTGCTTAACGTGATGAAATAGACTGATATTATGTTAGACTTTGTCAGATTAGTCTAGTGTATTCGGTTTTTACCTTGGTTTGCGGTTATCGAAACCTGGGAAAGGGAATGAATGATCTGGGAGGGATGTAGACAAAAACTTGTTTGATGATGATATTCAGATATTTAGTAGAGGAATCGAACAAGTCTTATAGTCAGCTCAAGCTCAGGATCTGGCCAACTGTATTAACTGGCTACTAGTCTTGGACGCTTGTCAATCGGGTTCCGCTTTATTGCAGGAGTCTTTGCAGATCTGAAACCATCTACAACAAGACGTCCAAAGTTTATTCTCTCACCGTCCCACATCGTCGCAAGGTTGTCTGAATGGTACATCACACGATATCGACCAAACTATAGCTTCTGATATTATTACATTCTCAAGAAAAAAGATGGAACTCGCAAACGACATTGAGGCTAAACTTATTCTGAAACTGCTTCTATGCTCTAGGCTCGGGGGGTATAAGATCCGAGACCGTGTCACGTTTGCCTCAGAAAAACTCTATTTGCTGTTGAGGGATCAGCGATTATGAGTGTAGCACAGGACGATGGGTTCAAGACTTCTGGGATTGATCGAGGAAGAGGTATGTGAGGATATTCTGGACTATCTTAACGTGTGTTTACTTACGACAAGTCCACTGCTTATATTGCTGTCGTTTGATGTCTCATAGATCTTAACAGTTCAACGCATGCAATGAATCAAGGTATTTTGTTACTTTTTCTTTAACACAAGATACAAAATAATAACTCTTTCGTCATATTCACTGCTGTGTAGTCAGATCTTGATGCATAAGCTTCTAGATCATCTGGTTTCTCAACTCGAGGGGCTATTTGCCAAGCTCTCCGAAACCAGTCCTGGCAATTATGAGGGAATAGCAGTCTTATGACTAAACCTGATTTCCTAATCTGATATTTAAAGTTTATGTGAGACAGCAGTGTCGTTCGTTTCACATCGATGCATAATTGTAAGCTTAACCTGGGTCAACCGAATTAGGTTAATAAAACCGCTGCCAAAAGTCCATGCACGATTGAGTTACTGCATTTGCTCGATATAGCACAAAAGTCTGCAAGACAATCCGGATAGTCTCATTTCATTCTAAACTTTAATTATGTTAAATCGAACCATTCGTGAGAGTAGTTAAACGGGTGAAGGAGAACCCGAGCCTCAGAGTGTTTAAGATCTGATCAGGAGACAGGATAATGGAATAACTCATGACTCGCTGATCTGCCTCCTGGATGCTTTGGGAATAGTCACTTTGCTCAGTTTTCATGCGCCAGAGATAGAGTCCTTGACATGTTTGTCCAATGATTCTCTAACTACCGCTCTAGCAACTGGTTTCTGTATAAAGAGCATTCCTAACGCCATCACTAAATCAACATCCATCTCAACATCACAACAAACAACAATTCCTCCTCCTCACTTCATATTTCATTCTCTTCAGAACAAGCTGGTCTTGAACATTTCTTCAACAAGTACATCCTCACAACACAGCCCTCTTAGAGCACATAACTAACCTCCCCTCCAGCATTTTCATCATGAAGGCCTCAATCATCCTCACCACTATCCTCACCACCGCCGCCTGGGCCGGCACCCTTCCCACCAAGCGCCAAAACGCCGCCAACGAAGCCGCACTTCAGCAAGCCCGCGAAGACTCTGCCGCAGCCATCGAGCGTGGCCAGGGCCGTGGACGGCTACTCCTCGACGAGGGAGGCTGCAGCGAGGCTTGTAACAGGTGCCGTCTTTCCGCTTCTGCTACTGCTGTCGCTGAGGTCTTTGCCTGTGGCACGGCTGCTGTTGCTATCGATGTTCTTACAGCTGGTGTTGCCACGTTTCTTGAAGCTGCTGGGTTTGTGGCTTGTGAGGGTGCCGTTATTGCTAAGTTGAATGAGAAGGAGGAGACTTGTCTTAATGAGTAAGTGATAGGAAATGGGGTTTCTGGGCCGATTTTAGGGCTGCACTTGGAAGAGGGCTATCTTAAAGGTCTAGTCGTCTAATGTTTAGCTACATTTGGTCTTGATAATAAATCCGAACACTCAATCATGATTTTGTACACTTAGCTCGCAATATTCCATGAACAGCGATTGAATCCTCAAAGAATGCCCGCCATCATGCTGTCCCTTCTCCAACTGAAAATATTATCTCTAAAGGCTCTTCCCGTTTAATCCACCACTCGTCATCATTCTCATCCAGCTCAGGGTCTACCCACGGAATTCCCCTCGGAACCTGGCCCTTTCTATCCCGCATATAGGCTTGTATATCCCGACATCTAAACATCATGGTCCTCGTATATCTCTTCCTAGTCTCGTACGTGCACTCTCCATCTTCGCCTTCAGGATCACTCGCCCAGACGTGGCCGAATCTCTGCTCCTCTGGTATACACGCGGGACTTTGGTCCAGCGTATGCCCTAAACGAAGCGACTCCTTGTCGAAGGCCCCTTCTTCGGCGTTGATGATGGCTGCTATCAGAGACCCTTCCGTCTCAGCGCACCATGGACCTTCCTTTCCACTTTTTAGGATAAGGCTCAAGGCTTTCCGACGCCAGAATGGACTTCTGTATTTTTTCGCAGCGAAGTACAACGGGTGAATTATACCCATTTCCGGCACGAAAGACGGCAGCCAGTCTGAAGCCTTCTGCTTTGGAGCACCTTCGAGGTTTTTGCTGAGAAATAAGGCCCCGATCGATGTGATAATTTCTTCAAACTCCGGACGGTAGCAGTCGTAGGCTGTCTCACGTGGCTCCATGATAGTGGCGGTGTTGATAAGGGCAGCAAGACATTGGGAGCGGAGAACGATGAGCGATTCGTGTGATTCGGTGTTTGAAGTAGATGGAATCTCGTTGAGCGATAGCCACTGTTTCAAGTTCGCGAGCTGTCGGCCCTGTTCTATGAGCAGTTCGGGTGGTATCATTCGGCGACTGGTGTACTTGTATCGGAAGGCTTTAGCAGTAAAATGGTAGGCCGAGTGTAAGATCTTGAACAAAGAACCATCTGGTGGATAGGCCTGCAATACATCACCCATGACGAATGGCTTCAAGGGAAGGTTTGGGGGATGGGATACAGCGTATGTAGCAACATGCAGGTCAAGCTTCTTCAAGAGCAACACTAGACTATCACTGTCAACCTCTGCAAGAAGCTGTGTATCGGTCTGTGACATCATGAGGGAGAAAGTACCCTGGAGATGCACAAGGGCCTTATTAAGTCTCTGTTGCAAAGCCTCCACAAACCCGAGAAACAGACAGGCCACAACACATGGAATAGGGCCATTTGGCAGGGTGACAAGCTCTTGCTGCACAAGTCTCAACGCGCGTGAGTAACGCTTTGTGGTTTCAAAGCCAGGTCGTGGGGATGTGCCTCTGAGGACATATTCGCTGTAGGAGGTGCCGAATGCTTCGATGGCGGCGCGCACTGATGGGATGGATTGGGCGAGTTGGGGGACCGTGCGGGACCAGAACCTTTGCTCGACGTTGTTTCTTGCACGACGGGGGCTTTGGACCAGAACTGTACAGCCAAGGTCGACAAAGGGGCTCGAAAGCGAATATGGGTTGAAAGCGAGGGATTTTAAAGTTGAGATGACTGCTGCAGGAGATGGCGACGAGGAGTCTGAGGGCGAAGAAGAGGCGGATACAAGCGATAAAGACGTCGAGTCAGTGTTGTCCGAGTCTGGATATGCACCCCTGGGATACCCTTGACATTCTCGCTTCGAGATCAAGCAGCGTTGGCAAGCCGGCTTGCCCTCATCGCACTTGATTCGCCGAGCCCTGAACGAGTCAGCACAGCGTCAGCCCCCAAGAAAACACGTGTCATACTTGCAGGTAAAACAGCCAAACTTGGACTGTTTAACATTGGTCCTCGTTCTCTTCGGTTTAGTCGCATCTACCATCTTGGCTCGCTGAAGACCGAGGAGAATAAGAAAACGCAAAGACCGAGGGCGTTATAAAAAGTGATCCGCAAATCCCCACGAGGTTGACAAGGAGTCTTACGATACTAGCGCAAAGTCAAAGACCGAGCGATAACTGGGGTAACGATGAGAAGTGTCCAATTGGAATTAGCCCGGCTTACGATGGTGAAGGAGGCTGAGACAAAGACCGAGGTGAAGGATTCGGTGCCTGAGACGATTTAACCAATTGGAACAAGTATTGATAAGATTGGACCTGACGAGGGACGTAATCTTTTATCGTATGCTTAATTTTGGTGACGCGTTTCAGATCCTCAGCTCATACTGAAATTGCCCTTTTCTTTGACGCTCGGTCTTTTGGCCAATCAGAGACGGAGCTTATTGTTAGACATCTCGTCAAACACCGAGATGTGATGAATTTTCGCAAAGGGCACGGTGGAAAAGGGAATGTCTTTATATATAAGAATGTACTCAAGTGCCAATTGATGAAATGCCCAATTACCATTCAACACAGCATTTTGCGCTGCTTCAATCCATCATATCTCATCAACAACATCACTTCTCACAATGCCAGACCAACTGATTTGCACTCACGTCTCCAAAGAGTGCCCCATCGAACTCACAACTTACGGCTATCGTCCTAATCTCGGCGGCAATATCTTTCTCGCTGTATTTTTCGGCATCGCATTCGTTGCTAATATCGTCCTCGGCATTCGTTTCCACATCCGCGCTTATGCCATTGTTCTCAGTCTGGGCTGCCTAGCCCAAACCTTGGGCTATATCGGACGCGTCGGGATGTACTTCCAACCATTCGGATCGATACCCTTCCAGGCTCAGATCTGCTGTCTTATAATCGGTCCTGCATTCAACAGCGCGGCTGTATATCTCATGCTCAAGCATATAGTTGCGCTCTTTGGAGCCAAGTGGTCTGTGCTGCAGCCAAAGTGGTATACCATCATCTTCATCACAGCAGATGTCGTGTCATTGGTGCTGCAAGCTGTTGGTGGTGGTATCACTGCGACTTCTGACTTCAGGACGGACCACGATAGGATCGAAATGGGCAATAATATCATGATGGCGGGTATCGCCTTCCAGGTAGTGACGCTGTCGATCTTCGCGATCCTAGCTACTTTATTCTGCGTCAGACGAATGCGAGCTCTTACCACGAATCCTCTGGAGGGCAACTCGCTCCAGGCTTGGCGGACTCTCCGATTTCGATTGTTTTTGGGTGGACTTGCGACTGCGTTTCTGGCCATTTATCTCCGCTGCGTGTATCGCATTGCGGAGATGCGAGGTGGTTGGGGCAATAAGCTCATGAGGGAGCAAGTCCCTTTTATCATCTTTGAGTCGGTGTGAGTACTACCTTCAGCTCTAGACAAATGGTCTGCTAATGACGTTCTTTCAAAGCATGATCCTTATTGCAACTTTATCGCAGACCATTCTACATCCTGGATATTTCTTCCCGTGGCTTGCCGAGCAGACCCCCAAGCTTGGTAAGATATATCGAGGACAAAGTGAACTACGAAACTAACAACTTCCAGATGCTGAAAGCTCATATACGGAACTATCTGTTGTCTCTGGGTCAAGAATGGGATTTGAGGGGTCGAAGTAAGTGGGCGGAGAAGGATATGTCAAGGATCTTGAATGAATTGGAGGAATTCATTCAGTCGCAATTACAACAGGCTGAAAAAGCGCTGTTGTTTAACTAGGGCTTCATAATTATGGCAGAGTAGTCCCGCTTCCGAGAGAAATTGGGGTTTCTTTGCAATAGAAATTCACTTTGTTATCAATGAGTAATCCCTCTTCGAGGGAACTTAATGTAGTTTTGACTGTGTTTATTTATACTACGTGCGACTCTGTTAGTAGCCACGTCTAGGAGATTAAGCTTTTATAGTAAAGTCTATCTAGTAGCTTCTTATACCCTAGTTACTATTAATAAAGTTACTAATTAAGTTATTATAAAAGTATATTATTCTATTTTTTTTTTAAAAAACTTATCTTTATTAAGGCTATATATATATTACTTTCTAAATGCTAAAGTTAAATAGGATTTTTTATGTATTAGCTTGATATATCTTGTTAAGGCGTTCTAAGCTTCAGGCATCAATCTATTAATGAGTAACGAGTCCTCTGCGCACTGAATAAGATGCTACTAACGAATTGCATCCCAATAATGTGACTAAATCTTTACGGGTAACTACAATCGATAGATGCAGGCCTATAGCATCAAACTACCCGCAAATGCCTCTTCACTTTGGTCCTGCGGTAGTCTCAACAACGACAAGGGGAGACAACTGTTGCAAACAGGAGACAACAAGACTCGAGGACCATTAGCGGTCTACGGGGGGCTCGGAAGGTCAATGCAGCTTTGATTGGTCACCGTTCATGACTGGGATGACCTGAGTTGTGATCTGATGCGCCAAGCTGCAAGGATCAGTGCTTCTCTCTGCCGCTGATGAAAATCATCTACTACCAGATGAAGCTCATTCCAACTGCAATGCTAGGCCTTACCTATCCTAATCAAATGGTCTACCTGGATTGAAGCTCCTCGAAAAGCTCTATCAAAGATCATTTGGCATGTTGTCGACTTCTGTCACGCCCGAGTAGATGAGGGGAACCGCTGTCAGACAATCTCACCAATGACGCTTACAAGAAATAATAGTTCTTACCACCAAGTCCAGTGCACGTTTCTGTTAGTCCCGCCACTCCCGAACCATCTCAGAGCTTATTATAACACCATTCTGCGATACTAAGAGCAATAGCCAACCGAACGCCCGATGTAATACGTCTCACTGCAGCAAGCATGCCACTGTGAAGCACAAAGCCCTATAGGGAAAATGCAATGCTACGTCGCTTGGGATGAAGGACACCAACCTCTTAGTCACAGATTACCGTCATATCATCTTATCGATACACATTCAATATTATGCATTGATATCGCTGTTTGTGAACAACGAATATGCGTCTGATTATGGATCCATTTCTGTCCATCGCCGAATCATCACTTGCAAGTGCAATTGATGCAAGAATTAGCGTTATCTCGCAAGATTGACAAGACGCCATGTTCTTATCAACAGCTGAAAATAAATGCCCAGTTTTGAAAGGAGGCTGCAGATTGCCAAGGCAGCCACTCTTGGTGAACACATCAGTTCATTTCAATTTTATGCAGCCGAAAACGCCTCTGTTGATCACAAACTTGGCTATGCCAATGGATGCTTCAATTGGAGTCCACTGCGAGCCAATTGCTATCTCAATCACATTTATCACACAACGCCAAGGCTATTGATGCAGCCGACGCCATTATTGCCAGCGAGGCTACCCAAAGTAAGCCCAGCAACATCTCACGCAGATGGTAACATCGCGAGGCAAGGTTAGTAAACAATACTCATGATATTACTCTTTTCATGCGTTGTTGCCTCGAAGCGGAGGGTTATATCCGGCAGCTTCTATGATTCATCTCTGACATAGTCCAATGCACAACCGCAACCAACACTAACAAGACGTTGTTGTTGCTCCATTTTAGCGTCATCGACTTTTCTTGATCGCCCTGATCGGTCATCAGTAGGCTCAGGTACCCTGTCCCAGCGGACCAATCAACAGACCCCTGCGATTGCGCAATCTGACAACTCCTCTCTATCCCCATATAACAGGTTGTCAGCAGTCACAGTCTATTGGCGGGAGTTTTCTTGGAACGCGGGGCCCGACCTGAAGCTTGCAGATGCAGAGTAAGCCCAACAGGACCGGTCAACGTGTCACAAAGCCTGGACCACGGTGAGTGAGCCGGTCTTTTGTTTGTTTCTGACACTCACGTAAGGCTGGGATGGAGGTGAGCTTGGATCCTTCGAGGTAACGCTATCAGAACAAGATTTTAGCACTCTTCTCAAAGCGGAAAACTGTACAGATGTGTCTCGGAAAATAACGTGCCAAGATATGGACTTGGAGAGTGTGTGGGTCACGGGTCGTGCAATTCAGCTGGCCCGGTAAATGGCTGTTGGCTATTCTTGGCTCCCAGAGTGTAACGTCGTGTAGCCACTACCTCCGCGTTAAGGCCCGGTACCTGTAAATCCCCCGCAACACGGTAAAACCGGTAGTAACTAGGCATATTTGTATTTAGACTACAGTTTCACCATTGTAAATACGATGTCAAAGCGTCCCGTGTAGATAAGATTATCGATCACGCAATCGGGCATGCAGTTCACGTCAGTTCAAGCCCGCGATAGTTCAAATTGTTAAGATGGTACAGAGCTTGTTTCTGCATTCGTCGAATGAGACGCTGTGATAAGATAGCCTGATATGCGAAGCAACCCTCCAAGCCCAACGGCCAACCGGTAAGCTGACTTATAACAAAGTCGCCACAACGGATGAGCTTAACCATATTCCCGTCCCGCTTCAATAAAGGCTGTCGACCTGCATTAATACTTGTTCATGGCTGCATAAACACGAGCTGACCGGCAGATACGAGCTTATGGCTGAACATGATTGTTGTGATTGGCAGGAGGAGGTGAGAATATTGGACAACTCAACAAGAGCGGCTTCCAATATTCGGCCGAGCGGGATTGAGGTTTGGAGTTGGTGAGAATATGAGGCCAACTTGGGTGATGATACGATTGAGCATGTGCATCTCGCAATATGTAGTAATTGAGGAACTCATCGAGAGAGGTTGGACAGAAGAAGTGGACGGCCTGTATGTAGACGACTTGTATAAAGAGGACTTGTGATCTCCTCATTCCAAGACTCACTCAGGCTCAACCACTGGCTCAGCTTTCCTCACCACTCTTTCAAGAACATCACCACATCTCCATTATACCTTCGATCCAACCGCCAACATGAAGTTTTCAACCTTCATCGCTCCCCTCATCTCAATCCCTCTGGTCTTTGCCAGCCCCAACCCCAACAACGACCACTACCCCCCTCCCCCCAAGACCAAAACCGTGACTGCAACAGTCACTCACACCGTCACCAAGCCCATCTACAAGCCCCCGATCACCAAGACAGAGACCGTCACCAAGAAGTACCCCGTCACCAAGTACGAGACCGAGACTGTGACAAAGTACAAGTGGAAGCCTCCCGTCACCAAGACCGAGTATGTCACAAAGTGGAAGCCCCCCGTGACAAAGTACGTGACCAAGACCGAGACCGACACTGTCACGAAGTGGAAGCCTCCCGTCACCAAGTATGTCACCAAGACTCAGACCGACACTATCACCAAGTGGAAGCCTCCTGTTACCAAGACAAAGACGGAGACGGAGACCGACACTGTCACCAAGTACAAGTGGAAGCCTGCCATCACAAAGTACAAGACCGAGACTGTCACCAAGACTGTCACCGCGAAGCCTTATCCTACCTACCACAAGCCCGGCAAGGAATACAAGGCTTAAGAGAGCCGCATCTCTCACGTGGACAGCCTCAGAGGCTCATGTTTTTGCCTCGTCACTTCTGGCTGCAGTCCCGGGTGACAGGGGGTTCCTCTGGCCAGGCTATGATGGATCATGACGCTACACGACACTCCTTAATTATTTAATGTCTTCATTTGTCACTGTATACGCGCTATCGCCACTACAAGTTGAGCTAGTGGGGAGGGAGCTACCACTTGGTGGTTCTTTTCGGCGATCGGATAAAATTTCTTCTTCAAAACATTCGTTGTATAGTGGACATAGCCGCGGTGTAAAGCGACTACAGTTATCTATAGACCTTATATAGCTTGAATTATATTAGTGTTTACCGCATTAATGATGCCTTGAGTGCTCTGAGGATCATCTTGACTGCCTGGATTGAACTTGACCGAGTCAGTGGTGACCTTGAACACCATGCAGTGATAGACTTTGATGTACAATAGCTGTTTACATATACTTATGTTAACATTTTGTTAGTTGACTAGGCCTTCAAGCTGTAAATGGAAAAGACAATCCAGTCTTCGGTGCTAGTATCCGTGACTCGAGATATTTGTTCCGCTTAGTACCCCTTCCAGAGAGCCCTGGTACTATAACTTGAGGTATCCCTAGACTCTTGAACCAAGCACCTACAACCAACAATATCCATTGAATGAAGGACTCAGAAACTTTTATCCGGTAAGACCATCGTGAAGGCTTATGGGTAAAAGTTTATATCGGGGGGGATCGTGTTGTCATTCATTATCTGTGTTCGCAGCCTTAAGCTTAACCTTATAGGCGGCATTCATCCTTATCCGGCAAGACGGTGATCTGGTCGATTTGTATTTCATTTACGTAACATGTACCTGATCTCTGCAGCCTGGGGAAGGTTGGCTGACATCCTCAAGCCATTGTTGCTCGGTGCTCGTATGTTGTACCCTTTCACTACAGGAGGTGCACAAGACCGGTGTATGTCACAGTGTGTTGTGCAGCACGTAGATACCGGACGATGTGGAGAAGGAATGCAGACAGCATAGGTAGAGACTCACGTACCTCGGGTCTCAGAAGAGAGTCCAGTGGTAGTAGGATATGTCGATGTGTGCTTCGAGTCCAAGACGCTGGCCAAACCTTGAGACTGTGACAAATTCGAATCTGTATCCCTCTTCTCCTAGACGCTGCAGAGCAATGAGCAGCTTCGCGCCTCTAACTGAAAGCAGATAGTAGCTTCCGAGTAGGAAGATTGCCTAGGCGACTTGGTCTCACACGATCTTGAGCTCACACTCTGTGAGATGTCTTGTAAGAGTCGGTAGGCGACACTACCTAACTTGGTGTTCGATAGGGCCCGGTCTCGTAAATATTGGGACGGCATATTGTCGCTAGGAGTACTGATTCTGGCTACGGTCGAATGCAAGATGCGGAATGTCACGGGTTCCAATGGCTCTCTTGTATCATTTCGATCAATATCGATGTTCCGCATTCCGGCAAAGCCTGGCCCGAGATACCAGCGTCCCGAGCGTACTTAGCGATAATGGTTGTATCAGATAGTCATCCTAATTGGGTGATTAACCTGGTTCGGTCGGCCCACTCGCAGTTGTGACGAGGAGGTACATGTTTCGCTTCTATTTTCGAAAAGGTTGAGGACCCTAGTACTGATTGAATTACGGCATGTCTGGCTCGTTTATGGCGATCGGCTGACTATAAAGTACAGAGCTTGGTCGCGATACCGAAAGTGGCCGAGACGAGTTCGGTCCCGTATGTATGATCGATGTGATTTAGGCGGAGGGTGCGTTTCGAATCGTTCCGGGGTACTTCTACATGCATTGCACGTTATTGCGGTTATAGATGATCATCAGGCGCAGCATCCCTTGTGCTTCAATCTAGGTAGAGTCAATACCAAGGGCGTCTCCTAGGTTCGTCACCCATGCTGTTGACCCAAAAGGCAATCTGAACATTAGACATTGCTTGTCATGTCTGATATCCACTGATAGCAGCATCAACATCTCGTCTGGTCTGCCTAGTTATCTGTGTGTCTGGGACTGCTTGTGAGGCTTCTGTGAACTTGGATGCTTTGAGAAGTGGTCTTGCTGGCTTCGGGCGGTACTTGGGCACAACAGGTCAATGCCTTCCAGCACCTGTAACATATTTCTAACAGCCTATGTTCCTCCTGACCAGAATATCCAACTCGATGAACTTGACCGAGTTCTTGTTTGTCTGAAGGGAGTAAATCTGCGAGGTCGAGGAGTAGCAGGACCAATCTGTAAATGATACAGACGAAAGAGTGGCTGCGAGATGGCGATCCGCGAATGGAGAAACCAGTGATACTGGTTCCTCTAAGCGTAGTACGGTTTGAGTAGATTAAGAAACGAAAAGTGAACGACATTCTTCGTGGTGACCCTGATGTTGTACAGAGCATGAGAAAAAGAGCAAACTCTCCATTACGAGCGAGTCCTCCATTGCATAGACCATACGCCAAGCCTACTCTGTAAATCCCAAGTCCTAGCCCCAGCGGTCAGTGCCTACCATATTTAATAACTCACTGTGTGGAGTTCAATGCTCAGGCCTCCATCCACACCAAATCCGGTACGCGCACCGCTATGGCGCTGTTCTTCAGCCAAGACATCTCGTATTCTAAATTGGCTTAGTCCAATTCCCCAGGATGAAGCTAACGCTTGACGTGAAAGTGTACTGCTAAGTTCGCGGGTTCTCCCGTCAGGGGCATTCTGATCTTCGGAGGCCTCGCTCCGCGATCTCGTAAATATTCGAATAGGAGCTTTCGCGGCCCTGAATGTCGGGCCGATGCGTAAGTATTCTCTGCGTGATCAACCGTCCCGCTCGGGACGTGCCTTTGGATGTCAAAAATCCAATTCCCGCATTAGACGTGTTCCAGATTACCCCCTAGACATGGTACCCGTGATAGGGGCGCATCGCAGTAAGCGCTAGGTACCTGGATTTAAACTCAAAATACCACAAATTACAATCATTCCCTTTGTCAATGTTGGAGGATCGAGCTTGCGAACCGAAACTGTATAATTGTGGACTACGTGGCCTCTTCAAGGCGGCCTCGTCCCTTTAGTAGAGAACCGATTATATTTCAGATCCAGCCATGGGCTATAGAAGTAATGATGACAAGGAGGTCAGTAGTATGATATACGTAAGTTTACTTACGAAGCATGTTTTCCGCATAGAACGATCTCCGTCCTATGGTTCTTCGGTATCTGAAAAGGAAGTTTATAAACAATTCATCGCAACACAGCATTTGAGACCATGGTTGCAGGTTCCGTTCTCATTGTGCAGAAGGCATCTTCCTCCTATCCCCGGTACTAACGGTGCGGCACAACTCCAATGATCGTATGCTTACTTGGTCAGACTATTTTGCAAAGTATCAACGGAATAACTATGGCTTATGGCCAAAGCTACCAATGACAAGAGAATTTATTATCTCTCGTAGCTATTCGTTTCTCGGGTCATTATTTCTTCGAGCTTTTGATCTGGTCCTGTAATCTCTGTATCTCCTTTTCCAAGAACGCGTTTCGTTCAACCAGCTCCGTGATCAACTGATCTCGCTCCTCCTCGTTCTTGAGTCTCTGAACTTCTGCCTCCAAGTAGCTTAGATATTCCATGGCCTCCGCATTGGCCTTGGCATTTAAATCTTCTGTACTCTCTAAAGTTTCTTAGTAACAGTATGGAGGTTCTCAAGCGGGGGCTGTTTCAAACCTTTGGTGTTCTCAGTAAAGTCAGGCATCTTGGCGGATTTAACAACCCCAAGGGATGGCGCTGGAACATAAACTCCGGGTCTTGGTTCCCTTGCGACGAAGGTCTGATATCCTCTCTTGTTTAGCGTCTTGTTATTGTTGCCCTCTGCTATAAAAGCAAGCATGAAATCGGAAGATTGGCTAAGGTACTGACTGGAAGCATATTACCATTGC
Source organism: Fusarium circinatum (assembly GCA_024047395.1). Taxonomy (NCBI): domain Eukaryota; kingdom Fungi; phylum Ascomycota; class Sordariomycetes; order Hypocreales; family Nectriaceae; genus Fusarium; species Fusarium circinatum. Next base: position 1,973,255 of record CM043928.1, read on the forward strand.
CTTCATGTGACCAGTCCTAAACTCTACGGCCCTACAGTGGCGTCACTTCCCCTGTCAACTGTGCGTCGGGCGGTCCCGAATGCCCCCGAGCTGCGATAACGACACCGTTCAGCGGGGAATAGTGCAGGGCTTCTGTCAGACAAAAGCCTAATTCTTGGACTGACAGAGACATCAATGACTCAGATACCAACGTGTCTTTTACATGCTCAACCCAAGACCACAAAGCGACATGCGATATGTGTCCCTGTTGATGGGTCGTGTTGCTTGCAGGGGCATAACAGACCATGCGAACTCGGATACGGTAGTTGGAGGCATGACCGCGACACCCACTGTTACCGTAATCATATCATCGGCATGAGATTGGTGAGATTGGGCACATTAGCTGCTCGACGGCAATCTCGATCGATGTGGCGAAAGTGTTCCGCGCCATTTTTGGTCACTGAGGCAAATTGAGGCTTTTATCGACCATCGTAGCGAGCTTGACTTGCACCATCACAATGTTCACGGAACAACGAGGTATTTAGATGACCTGATCACTCCGTGAGCCGTGGGCTCTTATCTTTCCTCAGCACAGATTTCTTAGAATCACGGAAGGTGGGCGTCTCGTGCTACAGCCCCTATTCGCGATCGGCGAATCCCATCTGGTCATCTCACGGAAATGGCAGACAAGCTTAGAGACAAGTGCCGTGCCTAGCGTACCTCGTGTTTCTGCTGGTGACAGCTCATCTTTTCCCCCTGTCGGGGCCCTTGATCCTCAAGAACTAATGCAGGCGCCTTTATCACTGCGCTTCGCCTCGTGTTTTAGTCCGCCTGGGGTTTTACCTTGTATTTGTCTCCCTTAATTGTATTATCCCTGTTACTTGAGCTGGTCGATGTTTGATCTAGCCTTCAATGGTTAGAATGGCTAGTCAAGATGTAGTCTGGACCTTCTTGGCACTGACTCGGAGCTGCTAAGTCCCCAGGGTCTGTGGATCTATCCCGAGGGAAGGGCCAATACCTGAAAGCCAAGATTGTTTTAGTCATGGAAGTGGCAACGTTCTGCAAGGCATTCTAAAATGGCTTGCCCAAAATAAAGATTTGTTTGATATGGGACCACTAGACGGCGAATCAACTACATATCGATCTACCTCGTGGATTCTCATTGATGAGCTGGCCACTGCGTAACCTTTTGATTCAGGCTGCATCATTCACGGGTTGAGACACATGTGTTCCGAGGAAAGCCTTGTCTAATCTCCGCTGACGATTCTCCTTTTAGCCGCTTGTAGATTGGCTGTATGAACCTAGAAGTTGCTGGCATGAGACATTCTGCGAGAATCACGATCTTGATGGGATGTTGTAGGTCGAATCGTTATTGCAATGCCTTTTCTAGGCGCCTGCATCAGACAGGGTGCCACCACCGTTCGATGACAATGTCGATGCATTGAAGCACCTGTAACATATCATGCTCAGAGATCTAAGCACTTCTGGCCAACGCCCATCGTAAGTCATCCCGACGTTTATGACTAGCATCTTGATAGGCAATAGTTAGGTGTAGCATCTTAGACTCATAACACACCCAAACATCGGTTATTGTGGTCTGAAGCGTAGCCCAGGGTCTGCTTTGGAGACATCAGGTGCCCTGGCAATACGGAAATAGTCTCTCTTGTTGTGCTAGCCTCGGAGCGAGGAAAAACAGCGGGATGGCTTACACCAAAAATCGCCGATCTCCCGCCAAAGCCCGTCCGTTGTATTTCCTCACTGCCTAGACTAGCCGCCCTCTTGCCAACAATCGGCGGTCTTTTCTTAGATGTCAAGGCAGGGGTGAGAATAAGCTTTAAGCCGCCTGCCCTCGTCGGCCCGATTGCCCATCTGATCAGGGTATACAGAGTATAAAGAGTCAGTCTTAAGTGCGAAGCGCTTCTGATGAGTCGCAGCGTGTCTCGCTCCACTTTCGTTAATTACAAGAGCTTAACCTAGCTTTCATCCTTGATCACCTCATCTCGGTGCTTCGAGTCCCACTTTGCGTTTGCTAATTACACAGCACAAATCCTGAACCATTTTGCACTGACTCAGGGCTATTGAGTTGCTAGGTTTTTTGAATCGGTTCTAATCCGTCTTGCATATAGTTGTGGCATGGTGTATAAGCACGGAGGATGCTAAGAACCTTTCCAAGTAAATCCGCTAGAGTTCTCTCGGTACTATTTGCAGTATCATTCTATGCAGCCTAGGTAACCTTTTAGGTTTAAATTGCAAGCTGCCATGGCAACCCAACGCGTATTAGTGCCACTACCTACCATAGACACGTCCCCTCAAAAGCACCGTTTTAAGCCTTTTTCATTCCTCACGAAGGGAGGTTCCCAGCTTAAAGTCATTGCTTGTTTTCATAGTGTTCACTGTACTGACGAGAAGACTAAGTAATGGATCTATTGCAGACGCCGAATGCATGAATCATGCGACTCATTTCGATACGATACCGTAGTCTCTCTTAACAATCTTTGCTGCATGAGTAGTGGATAATCCTGGATAAAGTCTTCAACGATTTGTATCTACCTAGGTAGTCAATTTCTGCCTTTCAGGGGAAGCCTTTAGGTTGCTAACACTGGTGACAAGGACGTGATATTCTTTTCACAGTATGATCTTCTACCCACATAGCTTCCAGCATGGCCAATAAATCTTACTGCAAGTCTTCATTTAACAACTTGTGTGTCTTTTGTATATCTTCAATGGGATTAATTGTCCTAGGATCACTTTTGGGGATGGCCGTGGGCTATAGCCGTCATAAAGTATGAGTATAAACAGTGAGCTCATGTAACTATGAGATCATCAATAACCTACCCATCGTGTATATAGTAACTCTAAATATACTAAACCAATTGACAGATTGTTTAGTCCAAGCACCCCCTGTACCATCAGGTCTTCAACTGTAACAGATAATACAAAGAGGGACGAAGCTTGTGACGCGACATACCCGATTCGAGGGAACTTGAGGACAAAGTTCGCAGCATCTTGCGGTTCTCAGACAGGTCGACGATCAGCCACAGGGAGAGAAAGGACTCCTTCGCCTGTACTGATACAGCATCCCGAGACAGTTAAGCCTCAGTATAGAGGCATCATCCAGGCCTGAGGTAACCGCCACAAGACTATCAAAGTTGTTCAAGCGATAGTAGGATATGTAGGCAAAAGGACTCCAGCCAAACCCTGAGTGCGTAGCAAATTAGAATCTGAATCCTCTTTCTCTGTTGCGGTTCTTCGTTGTGGGCATCAATGAACCGCTTAGTCAGAGCGTTCAATAACTCAGTTGTACAGAATAGTTCCCACGTTATGAAGAAAGTGGCGACAAACTGTTCCCTAACAGATTGAGAGTCGCAATTCGTAAGATGCTCTATCAGAGCCTGCAAGGAACATCGGGTCCTCTGCGCTCTCCCACTGAACCATTGATCCGGGGTGAGGGTCAGGTGGTGGCCTGGAGGCTGAGGCGGTATATTATCAGGACGATGCATTGGATGTTGCTCCAGTTGGGCTTTAGAGTCGGAGTCTCGCAAGTCGTCGTGATGTTCTTCACGTTTCTGGGTCTCGAGCAATAACTTATGTTCTGTGAATCCGTGAGACGATGTTGGAGCGAGGTAGGCGGTATGAATGTGCTTACCAAGGCCTTTTGCCAAGGGACTATCAGGTCCTTCGTCCGAAGCATCTACAGCTGCTATAGGTGGGGATGTCTTGCTCCCATTCTGAACAGTGCTAGGGCTCTCGGTATTGATTAGACTGCGACGGGCATGACTCTCGTGCAGCTCTTGTATGGTCGCCAAGAAAGTATCAACCTTGAGCACTATTGCGAGAGCAGCCGAGACGAGGTCAATCTTGTTTATAATGTCCTTCTTCCCCTGGCTAGCGGTACGCTCGCGCTTAGTCCCGAGATGTCTCCGCAGGACAAGCACACGGTCGTGAACACACATAGCTATCGGGCTCAGGATCTCCCATACGCCTATCTGGGGGGTAATTGGCGTTGAGACGGTATCCGAGAATCTTTACTTCAGTTATCAGAAAGATAAGGCAGGGCTAGTAGTTGGCATGACTTACCATGATATCAAAGACTCCATGAACGATAGCGTCAATATCTCCCCCCTTGACATAGCTAATGACAGACACATCTGAGGCCAAGCGCAAGGCTCCCGTGAACTTGATAACCGTCTTGAGCAGGGGTCTCATTGGCCTTGGGTCGAACACGTTACAGTAGTTCAGAGGTATCCAGCCTATTGAACCGCATTTTAGCAGACTGCACTCTGCCCAGCCAGAGGGCTCAACATGATGAATCAGTGCGAGCTCTTTTTCGTCAAATCCGAGTATACCCTCAGCTGTCGCGGGAGCAGGGGGGTCATAGGGATAAATCGCTCGAACAAAGAGGGACATCCGCAAGGCAGTAGCTGGCGGTGGCCAAGCAGACATTTTCTTCGGTGAAGATATGTGCTTTGATGTTTCATGGAGATCGAGTTGGCCATATGACCCAGCGGTTCCTGTCTGTTTAAATTGTCACACCGTACACGTGCCGAGGCAGGGCCGATCCGAGGAGTGATACTACCAGGAGTGACCAGCCACGTAGTCATGATGGGCTGATCGAGATGGTCTACAGAGTTGGCATGCAGGGAAACAAAAGGCCCTCGTGGCCGTCAGCCCTAGCAGTGTGCTGCCACTCAGGGTTCAGGGTTCTTCAAAGTGTAGAGACTGGGGCGGCACTTCTTACAAGTGATCTACTATAAGATACAGAATATATTTCATGTCATGCACCTCCTGTCCATTCAGGACAATACCCCATATGGGCTGAAGCTACTGCAGCAACCTAGACCTTGTTAGAGTTTGTTGATTGCTAAGACTATTACCATGCAACAGTAGTCAATCATCAAGTCTAAGCCTACATTAGCAGCTGAAGATGACTAATGCATTAGTTGCCCATCTAACATGAGCAACTTGTCAAACCAACACAATGTGAGTTTAACCTTTTTGAGAATAGTTCACTCTGTCCTACTTCAACACTTTGGCCTCTACGCCAAGCTCCAGCCATACCAAGGGCTATATGCGACACTGTAGAGAAGATGAACTTGAATCTCAACAAGACCGTCTCGTATTTGAATTTGGTCCCAGTCATGGGGCGTCTCCATGCCATGAGACATAACCCTGCGCAGGGTGTCCATCTGGAAATATGAGATGACATGGTGCTCCAGCCCGTTCCAATACAGAGATATCCTCTGTCTGATCAAGCGTCCCAACAACTGGCGGAGTTTAGGTCGGCTTGGCACGAAACTCGGAAGTCACCAAGCACAAACTCGTCATGCCATTGATAATGATCGCGCCATTCGGAAATTCCAGACGACTCCACCTTGTAAACGAAGATTGCTCCATCGTGGACGCCTGATCGTGCTTTTTCAGGGAGCGGTGCCCTTGACGTGTGGAGCAACCGCCCTTGAAGACAGGGTTCAAGTATCAGGAGTGCATTTACTGCATTCCGGATGAAGCCATGCGCTGTAGGTTCCATGATCTTCAGGATTGGTTACCTATATCACGTGTAAGTCGACTAACAAAACAAAGCTAGGCACAAACATGCCCCATTGGATCTGTTTCTTACTTCTATTCGATTTCTTCAATGGGGGCTCATATATTCGTGGCTTATTATAGTGTTTCGAAGTTCCCTAAAGTTGCAGCTTTAATGCTGCAGGCTATCACCCTTTTATTGATATCGGCAGGCCGTCTTGCAAAAGGTAACCGGGACAATAATTACAAAGAACCAACAACTAACATGTATCAGAGCTTTCCGATAGAGTCAACAAAACCGTTCATGACTTTCGTGCCTGATCTCTCTCCCCTGCAGAGCTCGCCAACCTTGCCGTCTGATCCTCCTCTTTTCGTATGCCCGTCTCCAGAGTTCTATTCAGCTCCGCAATCCGTTGGCCCTGATCGTTTTCGTTCTGGAGTCTTTGGACTACACTCTGCAGATAGGCCCGATATTCCTCACCAGCCTTCTGAGAGGTACTGCTGAGACTATTTATATCTATGGTCTTTAGCAACAGCATAAGAGAAAAGTCAGAAAGGCTGCTTATGACGAACTTGATGGCTCTTTAGTGTTTCCTTGCATCGTGGTAGATTGGGTGATTTCAAGCCATGTGTTTCCCAAGTTGTACCCTAATTATTGGTGTTTTACTAACAGCAGCTTGTGTGCTTATATCTATAATGTGGCATAGTAACATCACCGCCTTCCTTTGTGTGCAAGTCTGCCGGCTTCCAAGTTCAGCGCACTGCCCTACAGCTTCCTATCCCCACCGTTCCTTGTCAATTGCGTGTACCCGGCGGTGTGATCCTCCACCATTCTCCACTCGAGACTCTTCTTACGGCTTATGGCAGCTCGTAAGGAGACGAATGGCAATTTGATTGGATCCTGGTTTGCAGAGATCAAATTGCCATGATGATTGTGGCTTTAGTGTGTTGGTGTTGGTGAGTCGGCAGCTGAGAGGCCCTGTAAAGTTAGATAGTGGGAGCCATAATCGCAACACCACCCTCAATGATCTGCATCAGACCATGCCCCACAGCAGCATGCTGGTCTGGAGTACTCCGTACGAGTGCTATAGGTCGACCCCCGATCGATGATCATCGTCTGATGGGTTCGCCCGGATTGGAGACAGATTTGGTAACATTGATCCACGTGGACCCGCTGCTTATACGAGTATTCAGCTGGTAACCCAGCTACCTGGGGAGCGGATAATAGACGACCCCTCAATGGGTGGAACAATAGCGAGTTTTGGTGCACTTGAGGTCGTTTAGCTTTTCCCCCGAGGCCACCTTATCCATCATAAATTGCAGGCTGCCACGCAATGGGCAGTCTAGACCGTCTTGGGCATTAGCTCAGAGTCCTTGAGTAGCTGAGTCTTGTGAACTAGTCAGGCCAATTGTTGGCTTCCTTTCATACATTTGTTCGAGGCAAATGGGAATACTACTTGTAGAAGAGATCTAAACGGCTCTTGATCAAGAAAAGAGCACAAATGCGCATAAAGTTTATCCGACGTATATCCATATCCAAGCCACGGTTGTCCTTCAACGTCCGTTTTTGGTTTGGATTGCGAACTATGATGAATTCTAACCGCGCGTCCCTATCGGAGCGCAGACAAGGCTCCCCGTAGACCCAAGTCTCTGAAGCATAACCCATCTGAGCCGTCAATCTACCCCACATCATCATACTTCCAGCTCAAAGCCATTGCTTATTTCCATAGTGAGACACGAAAGAGCCACCATTACCAGCCTCAATGCTAGCCTTGTCGATGACAGAAAGAACTGCAGTGGCAGACTCTTCGGGGGAAATTGCTCCCTCCCAGTGAGGCGCATAGCCTTTGAAGGCCGCGACCATGTCTCGAACTCCTTGAATCTGTTCTTCGGTATCTGCCGCGTATCAGCATGTCTTTCTTGTAATTGTATACACTGGTTCAAGAGACGTCTTCCCCCTATCACCAGAAAGGCTAATACATAGCATATGGTGCAGGGGGGCAGATGGTGTGATGAACTTACAGTTTGACGTGTCTTGAGTCGCAACCAGACCGGGAGAAACAGCCATGAACAAGATACCCTCCTTCCTATACTGGGCATCGAACTTGGCAACGGCGATATTAAGTGCGCCCTTGCTGATGGTATAGGGGGCCCCATCGGCGATGGCGAAATTGGTGATGAAATCTGGGTCGGCCATTCCCGAAGAGATGGAGATGACCTTCTTGGCTTGGCCTTTGCGGATAAGTGGGAGGGCTAGGTTAAACAGGTGGATGTTTCCAAGAGTGTTGATCTTGAAGGACTCAAGCATATCTTCTTCGAGTCTCTCGGGTTCCTCGCCCCTGAGCATTTAGCAACTGACATGATCATAGCATGGAAGTGAACTTACAGAACTCCGATGGGGTTATGGGCAGACCATTCGGATTGGAGGGCAGCGTTGGCGATGATATAGTCAAGGCTACCGCCTGTGATCTTGGCCACCTCTTTGACCAAGTTCTACTCCTGTCATCAGCTTGAAGTTTGGTAAAGAGGCAAAAGTTACAAACCTTTACCGACTCAAGGTTTTGGATCTCGCCTTGGATGGTGTGAATGTTGGATCGTCCAGGTAAATCACGCTGAATCTTCTCTTCAGTTGCCTTTTTGTTACGGACGAATCCAATGACGGTGTTGTTCGAGTCAGCCGACAATTGACGAACGAACTCGAACTATGAGATGTTAGTGTCGTTGTGAGGAAGATGGGTCTCAGGGATTTACACCGAGGCCTCGGGATGTTCCGGTGATGAGATAAGAAGGCATTGTGATGTTGGTTTGATGTTTAGGTTGGTTAAAGTAAGTACTGTTTGATGGTGGATATTGTGGTTGATAGGGAATCTCTGGTCAATGATGAGCTTCAAGCCCTTATATATATCATTCTCAAGACACTGTTTCGATCATTAAAGTATTGGTGCTTTGTAATTCGGATTGACCCCGCCCGTGATACGCACGCCTCCTGGTCAGCTAGCTAGTGGAAGTTTATAGTGGGGCCCTCGCAAAAAGTTGCCCTGCATCCAAGGCCTACCATAACCCGCATGCGCTAAAGTCACATTTATCGTGGGTTTCACACCTGTGCAGGTACGAAATGCAGCCAAAAACTCATTATAAATCCCGAAGCCTATGCAGCTTCATTCTGACTATGTAGCTCTTTGTAAACTCGTGTAGACTTCTAACCCGAGTCTGCTTACAATATTGGAAACAGTGGTATCCCAGACCTCAGCTCCTGGTGGCATTCACGTGCAAGTAATGATCTACATGTCAATTCTGCGTTCTGTGGTTCAACTGCTCTTAGAAAGTATAACTTAGATGATTTTTATTCGATACCTTTGATTTTATATAAATGCTGGTACCGATTTATGAGTCGAGCTCAGAATAACACCCAACTTCCTAACATAATTCATATCTTCCGTATACAAGTCCTTTTGCACCCAGACCGTTTCGATAACACTTTTAACAGTCGCAATATTCCTATACTGCATGTTCTTAGTCGTCCTCTCCATGACATCCAGAATAATCGTCCTTTGCCAATCACTTTCTGCCTCGCAGCCAAAAATGAGTAGAGGAAATGGCCATTGGCAGGCAGGTAGTTGTTCGAGCAACTCAAATGCCTGTCCGACCCATGTTGTGAACTTTTGATCTAGTGGAAGGATCCCCGCCGATGCTCGTCTGAGATAGATTAAGGTAGATAGACGGTACAGCTCGACCACTAGATCAAATGCTGGATGTGTTGCCTCAGCAGGAGCGTTGTCGTCCGACACTTTCTTCTCAAGGCTGCGGAGCTTCCAATCTATTATTTCAAGATGGCTTCTATGAACCTTCGTTTCATAACGCGGGTCGGAAGGCACTGTCACGGCGTTGAAAGCTTCCGACAGAAGGTATAATATCTCATGCGGCGCTCCGGTAAGACTCTCAGGCTTCAATCCGTATCCTGTCAGCTAGCTCTACTCAACAGTGGAGGGTACATACCTGTCCGTTACCGCAGACGACTGGGTGGAATGAGTCAGCAGCGTCATCACCATCCAGAGAGACATGTGGCTGCCAGTGGCGCAAGCTGAACCTAGATAAGGTATTATAGTAATGCACCCAGCCTACGAGAGCAGCTGTATCGTGGTCGAGGTTATCCACATCTAGCCCAGCTGTCTTGACGATCTTGGCAGCGCCACAAGCATACCATAGCTAATGGCTTGACTTCATGGAGTTCTGCTGTATCTAATGCAGGAGTTAGTGCGTCCCTGTTTCGAGAGGGGACGGGCCGTACCTCTAGCGTGCTCAGTATCATACCAGCTGCTATGTGGCAGGCTGAATCGGTAACACTGATGCGACCTTGTGTTGACTCTGCTAGCTTTCGCAGAGCGGCTACTTTATACTGGGCGGTTGTTTGAAGTGAGTCATCACGATGGAATGATGCTAATGCCAGGGATGATTTGAGAACTGCTATCGATGAAGGTGAAATGTCCGAAAGGGCTATCTGGATTAATAGTTCCCGAACCCTTGGAGCATCATGACCAAAGGACGTGATGGAATGTGAAGCTGTCTGTATGACTGGCTAGTGTTAGTGAAAGCTATTCGTAAGGGCCATGCTGCTATGCACCGACAGACTAGACTTACAGTACTGAAAGGATCTCTGATCGGCTGGACTGAGTCGAGCTATGGGTCCTACTGCCGGCCCTTTGAGCAATGATAGTGGCCCTGATGTGTCACGGGAGCTTGCATCAGAAGGACCAAAAGTAATCTCAGGTAGTCCCAGTATGTGTACTCCGTATGTCTTATCCGATGTAGATACTACATCGTGCAGCCTAATGTCTGTAAAGGTAGTGTTCACCAATCGATGCTCAGATTGTCTACCCTTGATGCGCGGTCTTGGGCCAACTATAGCCCGTCGGGTATCATTCCGACGGGGCCAAGACAACTGCATACCGTAGCCCTTGCAGTGGCGCCCTGCTTTGATGCATCGATTGCATTTCGGATAGGCCTGGTCACAACGCACTTTACGTGCTATCAGTTCTGTTAGTTGGGTGAGGTACAGGGGACTAGACAGGGCGAACCTCGACAGGTTCCGCAGCCTAAAGATGGCATTTCGATAGCGCAGAGATGTGACACAATGTTGCTCGCAAAAACTTTCCACTCTCAATCCTTCTCAATTTCTCGGTGGCATGAGGCAAATGATATGATAATCTTCGCCAGGAATGATGCATCTCCCCGATTACCAACATCAAGTAAGCAGCCACAGACTAATGAGGTCGGTAATATGCCGGCTATACTCAATCCTTCGCTTGGAGCAACTTTTTGCGAGATGATTATTGATATGGAGAGAACCAAGCTAAGCTGTTATCCCACTAGTGCATGTCTATCTTTAGAATAACATTCTTCAGGAAGCATTTACAGGGTAAGTACACCGTACTCCGTACATTATATAATTTTCAGCGATTCATTATAGTTATACTAAGCTCGACGAATAATTATACTTAAAGGGACTGGCTATTACCAAAAGCGGGAAGCACATGGGCAGCAAATACGTTAGACTTTGGAAAAACAAATCATCTCCGCTCAAATACGGTCCTTGTCAAAACGTATTCTCTCCTCAATAATCACAAACAGATCCGGGTTTAAATACATTTGATTCCGGGTCACTACCTTACGCGGCTAAAACTGTGTATAATGCCTCATGCTTGTCTCATAAGTTAACTACGGAGTACAGATACTCACTCATGATTTACTGAGTATAAACACTGAGAGAAGGAAGATAACAGATAACAGATAAGATAAGATAAGAATCTACCTTATCATCGGCATCTTGGTGGATCTAAGACACCGGTCGGCTAAGACCAATCAACCAATGAATCCTCTTAGACGGCACTAACAGTATTGTGATTGGTACACCACCCTTGTCCCAATTGTCAAGAGAAAGGCGGAATGATTATCAATGAAGAACTGTCTCTGCATCAAAAAGAGTGCATCTGCACAGTAAAGCAATACTCTCTTGATCCATCCTTCTGCACCCTTCATCTCGATGCTTTCGCCGTGGCTGATTACTGATGCGGCGATATTTCTTCGCTTTCCAAGGCAGCATTGACAATGACTCGATTGCCAAGTCCCAGTGCCTCGTGGCCGCGGCACAATGCAATAAGTCGCCCGAGTGCTTCTCAGCGATGGTGTTGCGAGTGCATCTTTCTCGGCCACTGACAAATCCAACCACCACGATCGCGATCCCCTCAAATCTCAAAAATCATGGCAGGCGTACATAATGACGTCGCGAGGAATAATCACAAAATCACTCCGCTGAAGCAAACGCGGTGAAATTGCATAACTTTCAGCGGTGTTTGTTCACTAATCACCTGGAGATGCCGCTTAGCTGAGCGTGGCAGGGCTTAGCGCGATGCACAATCGCCGCAATGCCCGCAACTTACGCCGCAGATCGATAGCGGCTTGGATGCCTTTATAAGTTAATATTGACTTGTCAGCAAGCAAGATACGAAAATTCGCTTTGGGATTATGAGATATTTCGAGAGTCGTTTTGGTGATGGCTGATCAGACTGTACAGCAAATGCAACGACGGTAAGTGATACTTGAAGGGTTATGGCTGGAAATCTAATGGGTATAGACCTCATGGAATCGCTTGCACGCCATGTCGACGGTCAAAGATGAAGTGTGTCACTTCTGATCCGGCAGCTGCTGTGTGTGATCGGTGTCAGAGACTGGGGAGGCAGTGTGTATTTGAGTCACATCGCAGGGGCCTTTGGATGAGAGACGTATCGGGGAGAAGGTAGGTAAGGTCACGTAACGAAGTGAGGTAGCTGACATCTCCGTCAGGGAAGACCGAGCACGTCCGTCAGAAGAGGGGATAGAGGAGAGATCCTCGGATATCCAAGCCTTCCAGGCCCCTGATCTACCTAACCAGAATTCATATCAGAGTAGAGGTCCCGAGTCAGTCTCCGCGTCTTCCAGGTCTGGCCAGTCCCCGTTTACGCCGGCTTCATTTGTCACGAATTATCAGGACACTCGGGGTTTGTCACTCGGTGCAGCTTTGAATCCAGATCGGCCTATCGAGGGGGAGCCTTCAAGCCCTATGGGTATACTCCATCAGAGTTTGCCAGAAGCAGTTAACCCGACAAGAAAGTATGACCCCATCGATATGGGACTCATTAGTCGGCCATCCGCACAGAATCTGTATGAAAGGTATGCATGGTATGGCTTATGAGGTCTTCGCTCGCTGATCTGTGCAGGTTCTTCAAGCACTTCAACTGTCTCGTTGGACTACTCGATCCCAACCTTTATACATTCTCATACACAAAATCCAGATCAAGTCTGCTGTTCACCATGATTCTCACCATATCATCACGGATCTTTCAACCAGAGTCCCACAGGCACATAAGGGATCATGCCGAGTCTCTTCTAGGCAGAGCCCTCCTAGCCTGTGATTCAGCAATCGAGAACATCTGGGCCATCATCTGTATGTATCACTGGAAAGACGCAAACGACACTCGGGGCTACACCCTGATCGGATTCGCACTCCGTATGGCGGCTTCAGCAGAATGGAACATGACGCGTCGAAGCGTATCTTACGAAACGCACGAGTCGGGAGAGCTGCAGGTGCGGCAGAGGAGAGATGAAGACCGCGTATGGCTGGCGTTGGGAAAAATTGACCAGACGTAAGATCCTCTGAATCAGGATGGGCACAGAGCGGCTTAGCTTACAGTCACCAGATCAAGCTACTTCACTGACCGACCTATGTCAACGACCATGGTTCTGGAGCATGTAGCCTCTAGGCAGTGGATGAGCCTGACAGAGTGGACATATCCACTGGGAGATGGCAAGGCAGTTGGTGGCCATGAGCTGACATGTATTGCCAGTAAGGTGTATGAGAGCATGATGAGAACTCGCGTCGACTCTCGTGTTTCTCAGTCATCGCTCGATCTCGAGGCGTTTCAGAATAATATGGATGACTTTAACAATAGGATCGCTGAATGGGGAGACTATTGGCAGGCTACATTCGCTATATGTAAGATAAAAAGCACTTCAAGATTCTGGAGAACCATAACCTAACAGTATCCAGTCCCCAACCCGGAGCCTTTCCAAACACCTCTGATCTATCTCTTTAGAGATTACATGCGTCTTTACTTCAACTCGGTGTTTCTACATCGATTGCTCGTCTTAGGAAATGGATCTACGCCACATGATCTGATAACTCACACAGCTCGAGTTTGTTTCTGCAGTGCATTAAGCGTACTGCGACAGGCTATCGAATTGGGAGAGTTGGACACCATCTACTACCTTTGGGATACAGCCCACCTGATGATCGCCTATTCAGCAATGATGATCCCAAAACTATTAAGACAGGATATCGACGAGTCACCAGTATCGAAGAACCAAGCCATTGATACGCTTAATCAAGTCACATCTGCATACGTCATTGCAGCCAAGTCAATGGACCACTCTGATCCTCAGAACAACACTGTCTTGGCTCAAGCTCATCTCCTCTCCGCGATTCTAGCGCGGATGAAAGTTGAACTGACGCAAGCAAATTCTGATATGATATCATTGGCCATGCATGAAAATCTCTCTATCTCGGGCCTCTCTTGGATCGAAGACCAGTTGGACAGATCTACGTTGTTCTCTGACGGAAGAATGGAACCGCCGTTGTCGGAGTACGTTGACATGGATGCTCAAACCGTGGAAGACATGAACTCGTTTATCCCGCAGATGTACGAGGAACTTGATCTCATGTTGGATGACGACTTTTTGAACGCGAGATATTTTGAGGCGGGATTGCTGTCGTGGAATGAGCCGGGTATTTTCATACAGCCTCATTAGACTCACGAGATATGCTTTTATAGAATAATAGTATGTAGTGCCTGTGTATCTGTTATTTATCTCCAGTCGTCACATTGTCCCAAAGTCTACATCCTACCATTAGAATCAAAAGTCCGGGTCTGGTGATCAGTCGACCAAAGCCATCATCCAACACCTTTGGACCTTTCAATGATGAGCAGAAATACTGAACTTACTGCTTTTTCCACTACTAATTTATGTCAAAGTCGGAACAAGATTTGAATCATTAGTCAGACACAACATTTCCATGATTAGAAGGACGGTATTCAATCAATAGTCGCTCATATAATTACACGCATCAGATCATGACTCTTCAACAGCCTTCAAAGCGGCACGAACAACCTCCTCAAAGTCCTGCTTCGGCAGACCCAATAAATCATTCATGATCTCCCCCTCCTTCTCAAGATGTCCCCCAAACCGCCCCGTAACAAAACCCGTCTCGATCAGATTATAAACAGCATAAAGGTCCCCAGCTGCGACCGCAGCCTGGCTCTCTTTAATCGTCTTCTCAGTATCAATCTTCTCAACAGTGAGCTTTTCCCCACTGACTCGCTCAATAGTCTCAAGGAGCATGTTTTGCGTGATAGCAAAGTCACTCAGCCAAACGATCCTATTCTTGGTCTCTTCCCACTTCTTAGTAAGGGAGTTGACCATAGCAAGAGTCGTGTTGGACTCAGTGGTACAGCTGAACCAGCCCTCTCCATCATCCCAAATGACGAACTTCTTGTCCTTGATGTGCATCCCCAGAAAATCATGTACGGCACTCCACTTGAGCCACATACCGCAAGCGATGGCCATCCACTCTAGGCCAGTGGATTATTTGGAGCGAAGATAATCCTGCACTTGGCCCTTCTCTCGAAAGACGGAGTTTAGGGCTCTTGCGTCCGGGTTGTTGTTGTTAAGACCATACTCGGAAGCGACGTAGCGTTTCACCTTTGCAGTGACTGCAGCGTCGATGAAGCGAAGTTGATCAGCGACGGCTAGGGAGGTCATGCAGTTGACAATTGCGTCTTGGCCGGTGAAGGCAGAGACAAGAGCTTCAGTGGGGTATGAATCATCGATTTTTATGACATTGACGTTTGATGGAAGTTTGCCCTTTGACGATGAGCGCTGGAGGACGGAGACTGTGAAGGAAGGCTCTTTGACCAAGGCGTCTAGCATGATGGAGCCAATAGAGCCAGTGGCTCCGACGATGAGAATGTTCTTGAATGGGGAAGACATTTTTAATAGTCAAGAATGTGAAGTTTTAGTTTTTGATGTTAAGTGATATGAAATTTGAATTCTAATACCGATAGATATATATATACAGGGTGCTATTTCATCTATTTTTATAATCTGTTGCTGCTTACTGCCTCTCGTGATACCCTCACTATCCCATTGCATTCTGCAGTCTGCTTACTGATCGTCCCCTTTTCTGTATTACCTCACCTTTCCTGACCTAATCAAGACGCCGGCAGCTCTACCCCGCCGCGGCGTGGTAGCTTACGACGCTAGTCGGGATCCTTAGAAGACCACTCCGCTTACATTTGCACTTCAGTTAAATCCGTCTCACATATTTCAACATTGTATCTTTCGAATTCACTTAGTATCAAGGAGGCCGTTGATGTTTGTCCTATTTTGCTGTTATAGTTGTTAGATCTTTATGTCAACACCGAATGCCGCTGTTCCTCTGAATCGTTCATTTCCTACCAGTGATTAGTGTGGCCATCTGAGAGATATAATTGGCCGGTGCATCTTGCAGTGGCCGGGAACGATTAGTAACCACTACCGATGACAGGAATGCCCGACAGTCAGAAGCCATAAGATGATAGCAAAACTGTGTTGAGATAGTAATCATAAAGAATAGCTACATAGTATTCAGAGTTAATATACGGAAGTCTCGGTCTGCTAAAGCCTTTTAATCTTATAAATCAATGATTATCCTGATCCTGAGCGTAGATATTCTAGACTATATCTTTCAATGCCATCCTCACTGAGAAGATAATACTATCGGCTTCTCAAACACTACCTCAGGTCGCATTATCATATCTATCGCGTTTACAGCATCAAAATGGCCCCTACAGAACATACTATCTACCGCGCAGGCGATGGCAATGGCGGTTTCTCTCCCTCCTCCGTCAAGCTACCCAATCTTGGTCCTCATGACATTCTCGTCCGTTTAACTCACAGTGGCGTGTGCCATTCAGACATCGTGCTCTGCCAACTAGGAGCTCCTGTAGCTCTTGGCCACGAGGGAATCGGCATTGTCGAGTCAGTCGGCTCGTTGGTGACACAATTCAAGATCGGTGATAGGGCAGGTGGTGGCTTTCACCGCGATGCCTGCGGTCACTGCAAGTACTGTTTGTCTGGAAGGGACATCTATTGCTATGAGCGTGTCATTTTCGGTGAAGGAGACTTCGATAACGGTACATTTGGTACTTATTACATCGGCAAGGAGACATACCTCCACAAGATTCCCGACAGTCTTGCCAGTGAGCATGCTGCTCCTCTTCAGTGCGCGGGAGCTACTGTGTACGCTGCTCTCAAGGCTACAGTGACAGCCGAGAAGCGCGTCGGCATTCTCGGCATCGGTGGTCTTGGCCATCTCGCTATTCAGTATGCGGATAAGATGGGCGCCGATGTTATTGTTTACAGCACGAGCGCTAGCAAGGAGGCTGAGGCGCGACAGCTGGGCGCCAAGGAGTTCCATCTCATTGAGAGTATGTTCGATACGGCTACAGCGCCGGTTGACGTTCTTGTGATTTGTGGAACCAAGTATCCCGACTGGGACAAGTAAGTACTTTGGTACTATACAGAGACGCTTGGCTAATAATGTTTTCAGGGTCATGACTAAGGAGTTCCTCGCGAGAGATGGAACCATTGTCCCTCTTGCAGCCCCGGTTCACGGGCCTCTTAGCTTGCCGTACGTTCAAACATCCACATATACTTACCGATACTGACGATTTTCCAGCGCGGGAGCAATGTTCTTCCAGGGCTACCATGTCTTTTCAAGCCTCGTCGGATCGCGTAATATCCACGACGAGATGCTTGAGTTCTCTGGGCGTCATGGCGTCAAGCCTATGGTTCAGCTCTTCCAACATGAGGGTGAATCAACCATCAAGGAGGTCTTTGAGTTGGTAGAGCAGAACAAGATGAGATATAGGGCTGTTCTGGAAATGCCAAACTAGACGTGGTCTGTTATGATAGTCGAAGCGCTGCTCTTTCCTTGTGCAATCAGCTTTCCTTAGCTACGCATCTAGAAAAAAACATTTCACTCTATGTTCATTTATTAGTCTTGTAACATAAGCGGCACCGTTGCTTATGTTTATCATTCGTCGATGACAAGCTTTAGCCATGATCTAGGAACACGATATAATATCGACGCGGGCGCCATTTAGGCTATTACCCTCAAAGATAGTTAAAAAGAAAATGGGTTTAGGTGTTCAGAGCCAGTATTGTGACCAGAACCCAATCTTCGGCATTCGGGCTCCAGTGTTCTGTATCCCAGGCGCTAATGCACGCTGAAATCGACCCGGCCAGATCATCTCAACAGCGCCCCAATAGGGAGTCAGCCCTGCTATCTTAGGGCTGATAGATCCCGACCAAGCTAGAATAACCCGACGTCTTCAATACGAGAACCCCGACATTCACAAACATTGCCAGACTTGATGTAACGATGAAAGCCGGCTAGAGTAGACCAACTTTCATTTAAATTAGGCTCAATTTACGAAAACTGGGTTTAAGCTTTTGTGATTATGGCCTGACGCTCACTCGAGTTTGTTCGTTGGACTGAAATGTGGTGTAACAACGCCCGCAGTGCTATCGTGAAGCGAAAGCGAGACGCCGGCGTCTTGAACACGAAAAGCCACATTTGACCGGTATGTCGCCATACCATACCTTACCCCAAAATCTGACGTGAGACTGTTAGGCCGATTGAAGTTTTCTGCACTAGGAAATAGCATCGTGCATGGTATTCCGGGTGTATATTAGTTCACGATGTTGGCAGGATAGGCTCAGAACATGAGAAAAATATCCATCAGGGTTGTAACATTAGAGGGCCTAGTAGATAAGAAAACAGCTAATAATAGTTGTCAAATCTACAGTATCCTCAACCGCAAGGCAATGCCGGTGTCTTTGCTGCATGCCGGCGTCTTGGTGGAGATGCGGAGCAATCAATCCGATCTGTCATCACTTAGTCAGTGCCACTTCACCAAATGATTGGTCTAACATTTCAGCTGAAAGCAGCGTTTGGTACTTTGAACCCTCCACGGGCCGTAACGCCGCAGAGACGAGTTCCCCAACTCGATCTCTGGGCGAAATATATCTCCCGCCGATCAGCTTCTCCCATGTGCCATAGAACCTTGCGTCATACCATCTTGTCAGAGTATTCTTATTAAGCCATGAGTTCTTCTACGTCGGAAATGGATAGTATCTCTGTACTGCCACTTGATGCGGGAGACACGGGGTCGGGGCCTAAACGGGGAAGAAGACCACTTGAAGTGCCGGAGGGTGGATCTGTGACAAACGTGAGTACGCCGTGACTTGACGTCTCGGGATGATTAGTGATACAACTTTCGAGTATTGAGTTGTCTTCTAACTGGTCGTTTTAGCGCCGAAGGATACAGAATCGCATGGCTCAGCGCGCATATCGCCAGCGTAAGGAGTCTGCCATTGATGTCCTGAAGCAGAAGGTTGAAGAACTAGAGCGGTCCAAGGAGGATATGGGCAGGGAGTTTATTAACTTCACTTCTGTCATTCTTCAGCAAGACACCGTCAAGAATAATCCGCAGATCATCGAGCATATTAAGCAGACAACCATAAGCTTGTTGTCCAGCGCTCGAGAGGTAGATGAGAATGAGCGGCCTGATGTCCAAGATGGAGAGCAGAATGATCTTCTCAAAGATCTTCCTCTCGAAGTCTCACCTGATCTCACGCCACCAATGCCACAAGCCCAGGATTTCGACTTTCCTATGATGGATGGTACCGGACAGATAGACTACACCACCAACCCAATCGATCCCATGCTCTCCCAGCAAAGGTCCAATTCCGATTCGACACCACACTCCTTCGACGCAACCTCCTACTTCCAGCTTCCCACCACCCAAACGCCCTTCTACGACATGACCTACCAACTGCCTGGATCGACATGGGACTCTACCCTCCCCAACCCTCGGTCATACGCAAGCCAAGAGCTAAATTTTGGTCGCCGGTACCACAGGGCCTCTCAGGAAGCGGCGTTTCTTCTAGCGTCTATGAGACATGCGCCTCCTGCGTGGTATCGTAAGGTATTTGGCTTCTGTATGCATTTTGAGACGAGGGAAGAGATATGTAGTCGTATTGGCGAAACGCTACGCAAGTCGAAGGAGGCTACGCTTAATAATTGGAAGTTTCCGTTTACTAATACTGGTGGTGCTGGGACTTTCTTTCCTGAGCAGGGGTATGGTGCTGGTGATCTGCCGATTGGCAATAGGTCGCTGGAGCATGAGGCGTACAGACCAACTGAGATGTCAGGTTTCTCGATGGGACCTTTCGGGCCATCAGTCGAACAGATCAGAGATCTACGCTTGAACCCGCAATTACGCATCATCGATCCAGAATATGATGGAGATTTTTTTGATTCAGACGAGATCGAGATCTGTCTCCGCGGCTACGGCGTTACTATTCCATCAGGTAAAGATTTCGTCACAGCTTATATCGACATGAGTATGTTTGAGCGAACATCAGATTCAGAAACGAGCTCTGGGCCTACTACGCCTCCTGACATGCCAGGTAACGGCAACTTCGTGGAGGAAGATCTGGAAAGTGACGAGCCTCCCTCGTTCTCATGTCCTGCTGGCTTAATGGGTATGGCGATGGGAGCCATGCCGCCGCCACCTAAGGAAAAAGGGCCCGGGGAGCAGTGGAAGACGCCTAGTAAACGGGAGACAAAGGTCAAAATTGATGTTGAGAGACTTATCATGTGTAAGAGAAAGGGTGCGCATTGTGTCGTATTTGAAAGCTAATTGGTTCTGATAGGTCTCGTCAACTCAACTGTCTGTCTTGGAAGAACACCCGCTGTTCGTCCAATCGATATCCGCAAGTCGTTGAAGATGTCCATAATCCAGGAAGACTAGCATTGGGGTACCTCAGCTGCATAATGACGCGATGGTTAATTGGTCGTGGGGTGAATTGAGATGAGCAATACAAGAATGAGACCTGAAAGGTGAAGGGAGAATGACAATGGTAGCTCAATAAATACTATATATCCAACCGGTCTCCTCATCATCCCAGCAACCCCGAAGTGTAGAGCCATCCCATCTGTGTATTAAGCCTCAAGAAATGTCTCTACATGTTTGACGAAGGTCGGAGCGTACTGGAAGAGGAAGCCGTGGCCGCTGTTGGGATAAAGAATGAGCTGACCATTCGGAACCTTCTGGTAGATAAGATAGCTGTTTGGTGTGGGGATCATGTAATCGTTCTATTGAGACCGAACCATCAGTATAGCTCAGGATTGAAGTGATAGGGGATTTACTCACGCTTCCGTTCGCAACCAAGACCGGGATCTTGAGATCTGCCAACCGCTCGTAAGCACCGTCTTCTCCCTTGCTTTTCTCTGGACTCTCTGTAAAGTCATGTCCCTGTGAGACCTGTCCCATAAGTCCCTTACCACCATCTTTATAGCCACTGCTCAGCCAGAGAGAAGCCTGTTCACCACTCGACGCTGCACTCCGCTCGTAAATCCTCGACCACCAGGCCTCAGCAGCAGCATCTCCCTCAGCGTTCTTGGGGAAGAAGAGTGTCTTGAACACATTAATGTCTACATCCTTCACACCCGCGACAGATCCGACGTCTTTGTTCTGGGAGTAAACAAGATCAGGCCCGTAGCTGGTGCCTGTTCCTGCAAGGATCAATTTGCGGACTTTGACCTTACTAGGATCCGCGTTGAGGGCTACCATCTGAGCGACATAGCCTCCAATGCTGAAACCAAGAAGATCAATCTCTTTTCCGCCGATCAGTTCGATGAACTGTGTTATATCGACGGCGGATTGACGGATTGAAGTGGCTACTTCGCCGCTGCTGAGACCAACACCAGCATAATCGACCGTGATGATGCGGCGGTTCTTTGCGAGGGTGTTGACAATGAGAGGATCCCATTTGTCCATGGTGCCACGGAAGTGAGTCAAAAGTACAAGAGGGATACCAGTCGCATTGCCGATTTGGCGGTATGCAAACGTGACACCTTTCGGTGACTCGACATATTGTGTCTTAGCGGTTTGCTGAGTTGCCATTTTGATGGCTCTTGATAAAGTTGGAGATTAGGTTTATGGGGAAATGGCACTTGATCAATTTTTACAGCTGACGTTTAATGGGTTTATGTACTCGTTTGCCGGGTGTTGCTTGTGATGTCACCAAGAATCGGAGTGCTTACTCACAGGAGGGACGAGTAATCAAGCCACCTTGGGTTTACGCCAGTGGAATAGTGATATGACACGAGATGCACCCCTCTATTGATGGACTGAATAGAGAAGCTAGAACAAACCACAGTTTTGGCCACCACATAGTGTATTTTGGCTTAGGCCTGACTTTTGAGGTCTACCCAGTTAGTGCAGTGCCTGAGGAGTATGTCGAAGAGGAGACATAGAGTGTCTAGGAGGCCCACCAACTCGTTCTGCCGCTTGTCGAAAAACAGAAGATTCATCTAATATAGAGTAAACCGTATCGAGATGCGTCTTGATAGCTGTTGTAATAGTGTCATGTAGCTCACTCATGTAATTAATGATATAGACGGGTATGGCACCAAATCTGAATACGCGGTCTCGAATAGTCACTTTAGTTAGATCGGAACTAATTCATAGGTAGTCTAGGACACCCGAATGCATCTTCTGGTTGGCTGAACGTCGCATCGAGCAACTTTAGCGTCTTAGTGGCGTATTTCCCCTCCTCATCTGGAGACACGATTTTCAATTATCTAATTCTCTCACCATTCTGCAAACTTAGCTTCTAGTTTTACCATCCCTTGCTATAATGGACAATTCTATCAGCGCTTTGATTGAGCCAAATGCGGTAGACGATGAGAACGAGAGGAAGAAAAAGGAACAGCTAGAGCTCATGATGAAGCTCGCAGATGCGCGTTTAGACACCTTCCAACGCGAGCTGGAGCAGATGTTCTTGGACCGTGAGTCGGCAATGCATAGCAGTGTTCCCGGAAAGAGAGCACTGAGATTCGAGCGTCATTTCGCTGTTGATGCTGAAAGTACTGTGAGTCTACTGCGCACCAGGTCTCTTCACCCAGACATAATTGCTGATCTTGTGATTGCAGCCTGGTAAAGGCGTTGAGGATACTGTGGACGCCTTCTTTGGCCCGTCGGATACTGGAACCAAACGTGCCCTTGATGGCTTCAAATCCGTGGTAAAGACCGGCCTCTCGGCAATTCTCGGCGACTCTTCCGCCGGAGAAAGCTATGACAAGAAGTTCTTCATTTGCATAAAGCAGT
Source organism: Fusarium circinatum (assembly GCA_024047395.1). Taxonomy (NCBI): domain Eukaryota; kingdom Fungi; phylum Ascomycota; class Sordariomycetes; order Hypocreales; family Nectriaceae; genus Fusarium; species Fusarium circinatum. Next base: position 1,996,069 of record CM043928.1, read on the forward strand.
ATGGTAGCTCTGTTCAGCTTTCACAAACGCCCCGGGAATGCTGACATGGATAATCTAGCAATGCGATCACCCGCGTCGACGTTTATACATACAAGTATACCTTTGCTAACAAGGGAGTGGTTGACATGCACAGGAACATCCTGGCTTACATCCTGTGCATCTCCATCGTGGATCATAGAGATGTGACCCTTGATGAACTGGTCTATCTGGCTTCAGAGTTTGCTGGCGATGACAATAGCGGTCCGGGTACTGAATTTGCGGAGTACCTGGACATGATCACGAAGACTTGGAACAAGCTTAGAGCTACGGACCCTTTGCCTGTTCGTGGAAGGCCAGCTCTGGACTACCCCGTAATGCCTGCCGCTCCACCTTGGTCATGATACTTCTACTCCACGTCTGTATGCAACTGGGGTTCATCTAATTAGTTAGGTTTGCTATATCCAGTAGTTATAAGAAATGCTTTTAGGAGGAGTAAATCTCTGGTTGTATGAACCTATGAGGAAGGGCGATACTAGAAAGCTGAACAACAAGGTTATGTCAATATGTAGTCACGCTACTGACAAAGCCCGTGGATCTCTTTGCCATCAAGCCCCATGGCCCTTTTAAGTTTTGTTAGGATAGCGAAGTTCAAAATGGTATAAGTTCTCAGTTTGCGATTACTATTCTAGGACAAGCTGTGCTTTAAGATATCTATTAAACGCTTCGAAGATAAGTCTTGAGGCTATATAGGAGTGCTCAGAATCTAATTAAGTAAGTAATCCAGAAATAGACCGCATTTCTTCCACAAAGGCCCACGGTAACTTGACTTCTCTGTCTCTTTACAAATTTAAACAAACATACAATAATCTATCATCTACTCTAAACATGCTCTTTACTATTCTTAAGTTGTGGCTGTCTCTGTATTGTATACTGCATAGCTACACGGATTGTGTTAGTCATGGGTCTTGAGACATATAGATAGTGTACTAGCTTACTCGCTGTATCCAACCTCGTTCACCTTATAGAAGACGGAACGATCGTACTTGGTCAAAGACCAGCCGTTTTTTATTCTCGCAGGGAGATCGGGATTGGCTACATCACAAATGTTAGCAAACAGAGAGCAAGCGCGTACGAACCGGGAGCTTACGTATAAAGTGACGCCCAAAGGCCACCAGATCATCTGTCTCGCTAGTATGCTGCAAGGCCTTCTCAGGCGTGTATCCCCCGGCCACAATAAACTGCACACCAGCACGAGATGCTACCTCCCTCATTGGCGCTAAAGTATCCTCAACCTTGCGTAAATGCTCAGGCGTATCCATCGAACCATCAGCTCGAGGCTCGATGGCATGGATGTACGCAATGCGGGGTTGAGCGTCTACAATAGCTTGCGCCCAAGGAACAAAGAGTGATAGTGGCTCAGCTTCGCGCATTCCTTGGAAGCGTGTGAATGGCGACATGCGGACGCCAACGCGCTCGGGTCCAATGGCGTCGCTTACTGCGTTGACGACACGGAGAGGGAAGCGGATGCGGTTTTCGACGCTGCCGCCGTATTGGTCTGTTCTGTCGTTGCTGGTTGATTGGAGCTACGGTATTGTCAGGCACATTCTTTTCCTCAGCGACAGCAAATACTCACAAATTGATCAATTAGCTATAGGTTATCTGTCAGCCAGGGGCTTTCCTCGCGGGATATGAATGCTTACGTATCCGTTAGCGCCATGAATCTCGATGCCATCGAAACCAGCCTCCATGGCGTTCAAAGCTGGTTGTCGATAGTATCCCACAAAATTATCAATATCAGCTTCACTCATGACAGTAAAGTTATGAGGGATCTTTCGTGTAACATCATCGTCTTCAAAAAGTGGTTGTGAGCCGGGGCTGAGAACGGCAGGGACTAGATCAGGTTCGGCAATACGTCTAAGGTATTGTCAGTGGAAAAAGGCCAGTAGAAAATGGAGACTATTCTACCCAAGAGCCCAGAGCTGACAAAGGATAAAAGCTCCTTTGGCATGAACTGCATCAGTGACGTGTTTCCAAGCCTCAATCTGCTCTTTGGAATAAATCCCTGGGGAAAAAGGGCGCCCAGATGCCTCAAAGGAGATGAATGTTCCCTCTGTGATCAACAGACCGCCAGCTAGTCATCATAGTTAGTGATAGGTCTCTCCATTGGTGAAGTCACGGTGTGAACGTACGTGTAGCACGCTGGGAATAGTAATCTGCGGCGTAGGGAGCGGGAACGCCAGCTGAATCAGCACGTCCACGGGTCAAGGGTGCTAGGATAATGCGATGCTGTAGATCGAGGGCGCCAACCTTGATTGGCTTGAAAAGCCTGGAGGTTTGTGAGTCCATTATCTTTAGCGTACGCTTTGGTTAAGTTCGGCTTATGTTAGGTGTGAAGACGCTGTAAACATTTTCAGAAGTTATAGCTTGACTTGGTGATGGAGTTTTAATGGTTTCACTATACGAGATGACTGGTATGTATATATACCTCGTTACGTCAATTCGCAGCTGGTAACAGATCATGAATTGCTAATTTGCATTGTCTTGAATAGATCATTGTTGCTTTGAAATAGCGATGTTTCGCGAAGCCCGATGGAATGTTCCAATTCCCGTTTTGTTGTTCTAACTTTTGGCTGCTTGCTTACGTGTGAACCCGATAAGGTGGGGGCGACTTCATAATCATTCCGAGATGATTACTGACATGGATGCAGTGACACAGTGTTAGGGTTCGTCAATTAAATTTGACCGGCCCACTGGTCATGACCTCGGCAGGATTCGCTTTGGTCTCATTCAATCAAGGTTTATTGTAACGTTAAATAACAGTTGGAGAAACAGTAAACGCAGTTTCTAAGGCGATGATCCTCCATTTACTACAGGTGCTTGGAATTTCCTCCCATGGTTGGTGTGTGTAGCCTGGTACGGCTGATCACACAATCGTTGCTCAAAGGCGAACCATAAGCTGTGCCCATTAAATAGATAAGAGTACGTCGAAAGTATCGATAAAATTGTTTTTTGGTGCAGCTGAATATGCAATGCCGCGGTTGTACGTGGCACCTTCCAGGCGTTATCAGACTGCCAAGCTGAAGGCTGTGTTGGGCTGAATCCAGCCCTCAGCTGTATGGATACCCGATAGTAGCCGCATGATCTGATCAAGAAGCCTAAAATCTAACACTATAAGGCACTCTTCACTCATTCCTTCGAGGTCAACTAGAAGTGTTATTCAAAAGTCAAGAAATTATAATTCTAAAGACAAATATTCACGGCAACCGCAACCAGATATGGAGAATAACAACGACACCCCCCAGCGCTTTTCAACCGTGCGCAGAGAATTACCTGGATGCCGTCCCTGCGGCCTGAATTGGAACAAGTGCAAGGTTCACTTGATTGAACACGATGATACACTGGCCATCTCTTTTAAAATGGAAAATGTCTCCTGGAAAAAACGATTGGAGATACAAAACGGAGTCTTGCAATGCAACCTCCAAGATCTTACCGTGCTCCGTTGGATTGATCACTCTGGAAATGACTCAGCATCAGGGATCCAACCGCTCGATTACACTGTCCACTATCCGCCACGAGAGCGTTACGAATGTCTTTTCCCTCATTCAGCTACTGAGGCTCATGAAGTGTTCGAAGTTACGCACGGAATGTTAGCCGAGGAGCTTCGAGAGCTTGGCAAGGAATCAATGGCTAGGTCAATCATAATGCTGTGTCCTACAGCTTCATCACTTTGCAAGTCGCGCCATGGCGTCGAAAGCGAAGTCCAGACGCTAGCGAAATACTGGCCCATGAGACAAGTACTAAAAGCCTCAGCTGTTGAGGGGTTTGTTGATATTACGCCAGTATCAGTTTGTCAGAACGATCCTGCCGGTAATTGTTGTATCTCTTTCAACTGGACGGAGCCCGAGATATCTCCAACGCGGATAAGAATGAGCATGTCGTCTCAACAAATGGTTCGATACGTGGATGATTCTGGGCCAAAGAGTCCAAAGGGATACATTTATCCGAACAGAGACCTCAATCCCTATATTGCCATTCACAGCTCCTCCTATCACGACATTCTCAGCGCAATACAACCGGCAGTATTGCATTGCCGCCAGAGAAAGGCCAAAGTGAGACCTACGAGAATATATGATGCCCAAGACAGGGTCACAAAGAGCGATGTGGAGCCTGCCTACTATCTCGCTCTTTCGTACTCTTGGAATGACTGGCCATTGGAGAGTACCCTGGAGTCTAAGGTTGGAGAATTATCTCAAAGACTTGGGATTCGCTACTTCTGGGTCGATAGGTGGTGTATTGACCAGGATGATGATGCAGACAAGAGGCGAGAGGTGCCATTAATGCGAGGATACTATGAAGGGTCGAGCGGCTGTGTCGTGCTGACGGGGGAAGGAATGCAATCTTTCCAGTTTCTACCAATGTATGATGGTACTGTCCTCGCTGCATATCAACAGTTGATGGAGAACAGGGATGCGATCATCTCGTTACTGTGTTGTCGATGGACAACAAGAATATGGACCATGCAAGAGGCATTAATGTCTCGACAGGTTATCTATGCTATTGACAACCAGCTTATCGATGGTGATTATATTTCAGAACTTATGGCCTACATCCAGACTTTCTCTGAGATTTATGAGCATCACAATGACATCAATCAGTGGGTTGGTGGCTATGGCTGCTATGGCTGGAACGCCAGAATGCCGTCGCTTTTCAAACCGCGGCAGTTCTCCGACAGGATCAACCCAGAAATCTTCACGGTGATAAGAACCATCTTCGGTGGAGAGCAGCAGTACATGGAGTTAAAAGCCTATGGGGGACTGCAGATGCCCCTGGAACAAGCATTGGTCGTTGTTGAGGGCCGAGAAGCTAGCCGAAAAGGGGATTACATATACGGTGTGCTTGGGATAACAGAAAATGGACACAAGATCGAAGTTGAAGATGGAATACCATGGATGAAGATGCTGAGAAAGCTGCAAGCAGCTGGGATGGTTACTGAGAGACAACTCGCATCACCCACTGTTAATTCACTTCCTGGAATGAGTTGGCTACCGGAGTCTGGACGTTACTATGGACCTTTCACCCAGATGGAAAGACTGGCGAGTTTCATCGACAGTCCACCTGTCAAGTTTTCAAATGAAGGGGCCAAAGTATTAGGTATAGCGTTCGAATGGATCAGGCCACATTCCGACTACTGTGCCACATTTAATAGGCACGGCATGGTATGTCAGATTTTGAAAGGTTATATTCAGTTTCCTGCAAAACCTGGACTTCAGGTCAAAGCCACCGGGATGAGTTCTAGGACGTTCACACACCAAAGACGGCAAGGAACGCACGTTTTGTTGTCCAGTGGCTTGAGTAAGTGCTCTCGAGACGCTGTGGTTATGGTGGTAGCAGGTGACGTGGAGAACAGGCAGGTATACAGAAAAGATGGCTATGTCTTGGAATTTCGATTTGATAGTAGTTGTGAGTTTACTACTGTAGAAGGCGAGGAATGGGCTGTAGGTAGTATTTAAGCACCTTCCTGGCCAGGACTCCGGAAAGGCACTGCTTAACATAGGTACTTTATGACAAGGTCAATCCTTCAGGCAAGCTCCCATATACCGTCGCCAAGAACGAGAGCGACTATGGCCATCTAATAGACCTAAACGTTCCCAGGGGCTTATACCTTAACTTCCTGCAGAGTAACTTTACTGAAGGAGTCTATGTCGACTATAGACATTTCGACAAGTTTAAAATTGAGCCTCGCTACGAGTTTGGACTTAGACTTAAATTATACGACCTATAAGTTCAATAACCTGGAGATCGAGAAGCTAAGTGGTGCGAAGATAAAGGCTTATCCTACAGGCCCTATCAAGGAGGGCGGACAAACCGATCTCTGGGATATGTTGTTTAAGTTCACGGCTACTGTTACTGACGCGGGACAAATGGATGGAGCCGAAGCTGCTTAGCCCTATGCTGGTATACTAGGTGCTCCTTTAAAGCAGTTATGCAGTTTTATGAAGCCGTTTATCAAAGCAGGCAAGACTACACGAGACCATTTTAAGCTTACTAGGAGGGATCTGAGCGTTTAGGACACTGTTAAACAGAAGTAGCTTTTGCAGAAGGGTGACTATGCAGTCTTTGTTGGCGCAAATAGCTGTAGCCTACCGCTTGAAGGAAAGTTGAAGATTTAGGTTGCAAGGGAAGTGGAAAGCAGCAAATTATGTATATTAGGTTAACAATCTTGCACGACGACCACCGAGGAGCTGGCTCCGCTTTGTTTCTCGGAGCTGATTACTGAGATTTATGCATTGTCAATATGGCCATATCTAGCAGTCAATTGTAACGAGGGAGATGGGATGAGACTACCAGATGGCTCCTTTTCTAAATGACTGGTAACGTCTTATTGTTTACCATTGTTTATTGACTCCTCTCTCATCCGTCCGTAAACAGCAGTAAGCAACTTCGAGGATAGACCTGGACATGCCGCTCCATGGTCAATTTTCAAGAGATATAATAATAACGTATTCTGGATTATCTGATCAGCCCAGGTAATCCAGCGTACTTCAGCACGATGTTCGCTGATTACACCGAGGTGCTTAGTGATCAGGCCATTTCTCATTTGTGTGGCCAGCCAGGGCTTATTGGTCAGATAAAGTGAAGTGGAGATCACCCAACACCATTCCTGCTGGCTCTTGTCCACGATGTGATAATCAGAAGATTATTACTAAGTTGCCCGGCCGAAAGATTCGAAAGAAACAAGCAAGTATGGTGATTTTGTTTTGAAGAGCATAAGTAGATTCCTTTGATTAATCAAGAATCCGAGATGTAGCCAAGACCATTGAGTTTAGGGCTCCTATAAGAAGGCTACTATGAATACAATATCTTCTAGAGGAGCCCACCAACTGTCAACATTTAAAGCATAGAGCAACATTCAGCATATAATCCGGCTTACTAGCATCATACATCGCTACTATGACACCTTCCCTAGAACACGTCTTTACAATGAGGATGTATACATCCCCAGACAAAGCCCTCGTCATCCCCGAAGCCAAGGGCAACAATCACCGCATTATTGCTTTCTTGACGCACGGCTACATCAAAGGCAGTGGCCTTGAGGCAGAGCTCCTCCCCGGCGGCGCTGATTGGATTCTGGTAAGCCCCTAAGCAGTTTGGCAAGACAGACGCTAACTACTTATCAGCGTGACCCTGACACAAACACCGGCCATCTGGACGTCCGGGTTCAATTTCGATCAAAAGAAGGCCACGGGATTTATATTCACTTTCAGGGTGTTCTGCAGATTGATGAAAAATGGATGGAGGTTTTTACTGGGGGACCAAAGGCTCGAACTCTTGAGTTTGGAGAGAACGAATGGCTGGGATCTCCCATTATTGAGACTAGCCATCCTGATTTAAAGTGGTTAGAGCGCTCCGCTTTTGTCAGTGAGCTGCGTTGGTTTATTGATGATGACGGGTCTGTTGCTGTCGAGAATGCTGTTTATAAAGTCAAGCCGAGCGGAGTGTAATCGTTGGCGAGATGAATTTTTTTTACCGCTTTCAGTGCGTTGGTAGAATGAACCTTACAATAACGGGCATTCAATTGGCTAGTGTAATGGTTGATGAACGCTTGATACAGATCAAGGAAAGATTGGAAGATATGACACACCTAAGTATTGCCCCGTTTTTCTGTTTCAAATAATGATTAAAGAAGTGAACAGTCGCATTGCGTAACGCGAAAGATATTAAGTCTTGTTTCCCAATTTCATGGTCTAGGTTAGCTTTCCCGCGGGAGTCAGCGACAACGTGACCGAAACTCTAATTACCTCCGTAAATATTCTAATTGGCTCACCTAGGCAGCTGAGTAATCCCCTCAAAGACCTGGTTAGTGCTCACGCGTCCTTATCTCTTCAATAACCAAGAAAATGTCTACAAGCTCAGAGAAAGAGAACTCAACGACGCCAGAGTCGGACTCTAGAGTACGGCAGTTTCACACGCGCAGTCGAACAGGCTGCTCCAACTGCCGGACCCGCCGGAAACGATGTGACGAGCAGCGACCGCAATGGTATGGCCGATCCTGAATCCTTGGCCCCCACTGTAAGCTGAGATCCGTTCACTAATGGGGAAAACGTAGTCACAACTGCGTCAAGGGTCGGAGGACCTGCGTATATGCGCCTCCTAAAATTCCATTGAGGGAACGGAGGGCGCAGCAGAAGGAGGCTCGTCCGTGGGACCAAACGCCTTGGGAGCTTGAGCAGACTCCAAAGGAGATGGTATACTTGAAGAAGACTAGTGTTCCTCCTCGACTGAGCTATTTGAGTCATGACACGGGGTTTAACAAGTTGGCTGTTGCCATGCCGCTTAAATCTCATGAGTTGTTTCAATACCGTCAGTTGCCTTGAACAACTGTATTGTTATGGACGTGCTGACTCATTTAGTCTTTGAATCGAGCCGGACACCAAAGACGACATCAAAAATACCTGGTACAGAATAGTTAGTATACCCGTCGATATCAACATCTGTCGCTCACCAAACTAGTCTCGCGCGTACGATAGATAACCCATGCGCACTCCGAAGCGCCATCCTCATGGCCGGAATGCATTTCTCCTTCCAGTTCGGGGACCTCGCTACATTCGAGTCCACATTCCTATATCATAAAATCGAAGTGATGCGTATCATCAATCGTTGGATCGCGTCGGGGGACTATAAACTTGAAGCTGCGATTATTAGAGAAATGGCCACCTTGGCTTTCACAGAGGTGAGATTCCCTACTATACGCTCCTTTTCGGCATAATTTTATTAATTGAGACTACAAGGCATGTCACGGAGAGCTCGTTGCTGCCGAGACTCATATCAGTGGCATTCTGGCGCTGATTGAAACTGCCCGACCTGGTAAAAGTGATCCGACACGTTCTGATTGCTGTTCCACCGATCGAGAACTAGCTAACCGTTATTTCGTTATGTGAGGCGCTATAAAACCACCCATTTCAAAGTATCGTGCCTCTTTCTAACAGCTTATCATAGGTCGTATGTATACATTACGGGCCTCAAGAGTCTACTCAGCGGCATTTGCCGAACTGGCGGCCATGGGAGTAGCCTCGGTGCTGTACCTAGTAGGAATCTTCTCAAGTTATCACATACATGGCACATGAGCGAAGCCATGGAGAATCTCGGCTTCAAACTCCAAGCAATTCGTCTATTCCCATTCTTTTTCAGCCCGCTACCACAGGGAGCACGGCTTAACAACGCAGACGGACAAGTTATCATCAACTCTCTACGGGACTTTACGGCCGCGCAGGATCGTATGTTCAAAAATACAGGGATAGAAACGGCAGACGGAAAGTTTGAAGGCTTCTGGCGCAGAGGTCCTGCGTCAAGGGTACTGGGAGAATTTGTCACAGTACATATCGAATCTATTTCCGTACCTGGAAAGAAAGAGGAGAGCCATGATACGACACCATCATCATTCGTCGGACCGTGGTGCGGATTGACTGTCGCCTCTATCTTCTATATGCAGGATGTTCTCGGGGCGCTAGAGTATGTCGACAAGCGCATTCACAAATACGCCGTTACGTTGCTCCGACACGATGTCGCCAAGGTACTTGCCTCAAAGGATACACTAAAGAACGAGGCGTTCATGTTCTGGCAGACGTTGGTAGGGCTTATAGCCTGCCTGCGCGCTCTCAAGGGAAATGAGCAAGATAGAGGACCGTTGTCAGCCAGGCAGTTCTTCGAGGAGGCTTTGAAGCAGCAAGCAACGACTTTGGGAATCGCGACGTGGTCACAAGCAAAGGGGACACTACGGAGGGTAGCATGGCCAATGGGGACTGCTGGTCGAGAGTTTATAGAGGAGCTATGGGAAAAGACTGTTACTGTTAGAGTGTAACTATAGAGGGTTGAAGATATACGAAATAATCTTATGTAGCTACAGAGGTATAATTATGAACTATAAGTCAAGGCTATGACTATAGTTTTATATATTACTGTACAGATTCTGATAGCTGTCTATATCGGATTTAATATCTAATCTGATAGGTCAAGCCTTGCTCGAAGTCTCCCACTGCTCTTGCTCCTAACGAGTTGCTTGATGAAGCTCCTTTAATGTGATAACAGCGATCTTTTATGCCTCTAGCCCCACCTCACTATTGCTTGTTGCGCTTTCCTTTCCTCGTCTCTTCCTTGCGGCGTTTAATCCCTCGTTGAGACAGGGACTGAGGCCGGGGCATAATTAGCCTATTGTCGTTGACTTGCAACAGCGGTGTACCAGGGGTCCAACGGGGTCTAACTGATTGCTTATAATCACAATGTGATTGGCTTGGATTAAATAAACCTGACTTTCCCTGCTCGATTAGGTTGTTTAAACGGCAATGGTGTAAGGGGGTAACAAGGAATAATAACTCTATTTGCGATATATTTTAGGACCTACTATTTACCCTTGGTCTTAACAGAAGATGAAACCTATATAACTGGCCTTGTCTGCCCTCGTTTTGGGACGAATGAGGCGGAACAGACAGACGTTTCTGGATTTTATCCGAGGGTTTAATTGCCACAAATCACAATCGTAAGGTCAGACTTTAGCACGCATAAGCTACGAATGGCACTATCTACGGAACTTAGCTTTCTGCCTACTATTTGTCTATGAAGGTGTATTAATGTTACTGGACGCCTCACGGGGCTTTACCAGATTTGGGCATAAGTTCTGTATATTCGGTCCAGAAGGTCCTAGGGTATGATTGTGATGGTAAATTAGGCAGCTCGAATATCCGGCGGGGTTTGGCAACATGGGGTAATGCAGGGACTCTGGCAATGCAGCAAGGGTCTATAAGTACAAAATGGCAGAGGATAGTCTAGATGTCGCGGCAGCGAGCCTGAGTCTCTTTACCTCTCAAGCTCAATTGCACTGTTGAGACCGAAGATGCAGCTCCGCGCTTGGATCATACCAGGCCTTGTGACAGCCGTAGCTGCTACCGAGACTTATGATTATGTAAGTTCTTCGTTATCAAGTCATTGAATCAAGCATCGCTCATATCATCGCTACCCAGATCATTGTAGGAGGCGGCACCGCTGGAGGGGCCCTCGCCACCTGCCTGAGCCTTGGCCTTCCCAAGTCTAAGATCCTTCTTCTAGAAGCAGGCCCGGAAGCTCTGGACGATGTGCGCATCAACGTACCGGGGATGCGCGGTTCAATCTTGGGATCATCGCTCAATTGGAACTTTAGTTCTATCGCCCAGCCTGGCCTCAATGGGCGGTCCATTAGCGTCAACCGCGGTAAGGTTCTCGGCGGCTCATCTGCTATGAACTTCCTATGCTATGACCGAGCTGCTTCCGCTGAATATGACGCGTGGAGTGAGCTCGGAAGTCCAGGATGGAACTGGGATACTATGATTGATGGTATGAAGAAGTCGGAGAACTTCACGGGTAACGATGGCGACGTCCACGGTCGCTCTGGTCTCATTAGATCTACCTACAATCGCATCGTCCCAGATGTCCTGAAGTCATGGCAGTCTACGGTCAATAAGTTGGGCATCCCAATCAATGACGGAGGATCTCTCGGTGGAAACCCTGTCGGAGTCATGTTCCAGCCTACCAACATTGACGTGACCAACTACACCCGGTCATACAGTGCCAACAGCTACCTGCCAAAGGCCGGGCCTAATCTGAAAGTCAAGACGAATGCTCACGTCGCTAAAGTTCTCTTTTCCTCCAAGAAGAGTAAGGGTTTAGTTGCTACAGGTGTCGCTTTCGAAGATGGCTCTACGATCAAGGCCCGCAGGGAGGTCATCCTTTCGGCAGGTTCTTTTCAGAGTCTGGGACTGCTCGAGATGTCGGGAATTGGACAAGCCAAGGTTCTCGACAAGGCAGGAATAAAACAATTGCTCGACCTACGAGGCGTCGGCGAGAATTACCAAGACCACCTTCGAACCTCCAATACATACATCCTGAAGGAAGGTTACGAGTCCTTTGACCAAATGATCTTCAACCCAGATGGCATGTTGGCGAAGGAGCAGTTCAACCTATGGCTTGAGAACAAGGTATCGTGGTATGACTATACTAGCAGCGCCTATGCCTTTCTCAACTGGGCCCAAGTCAGCGATAACGTACAAAGAAAGATGAATCAACTTGCAAAGGACGGCTTTGCTATCAATGGCACTGTCGTGGACAAAAAGAAGCTTGAGTATCTGAGCAACCCTTCTGTTCCTCAGTTGGAGCTCCTCCTAGAAGCCAACTATGTTGGTGCTCAGGGCTATCCTGGCACTTCCCCCAACTTCATCACCATCTTCTCCTCCATCATGCATCCAATGAGTCGCGGTAGCGTTCACATCAACGGGCAAGATGTAGAGGGCAAGCCGATCATCGACCTGAACTATCTCAACAACGAGTACGATATACAAGCACTCATGGAGGGTGCTAGATTTGCTCGCAAAGTCGCTGAGACCGAACCCTTGCGATCTGTATGGGCTGCAGAGTTTGAACCGGGCCTGGGGAAGAGGACAGATGCACAATTGCGTGATTGGGTCGTCAAGACAGTCAACAGTTTCTACCACCCCGTCGGTACCTGTGCGATGCTTCCTAAGAAGGATGGTGGTGTTGTCGACGCGAACTTGAAGGTGTACGGCACGAAGAACCTTCGTGTGGTCGATGCCAGTATTATTCCTGTCCAGTTGTCGGGTCATATTCAGACGGCTGTGTATGGTATCGCCGAGACAGCTGCGCAGAAGATTATCACTGCAGAGAATAAATATCCTAAGGGTCTGTAAGGGCGCCTTAACGGAACCCTGAATAGCGAACTCAATGCTTACGCTTGTGATTAGAGCTGTTCCTCCTTGGAGAGTGAACATATATGGAAAAGCTATAGGCTTTCTGGGACTGTCGATGTATCTTAGCAGTCTTAGTCAACTAGTGGTATTAATGACTAAATACTATATATTACCGAAAGGAAACAGTATTGATATTTATTCTGACTTTAATGTCAAACCACTTCAAGCCTCGGGACGGAATAATTGGCCAGCTGGAGCTATAATAGCCTCTTAGCTTACAGTAGCTATCACAGTGCTTAGTGCAGGTGGGCGACTGACCACATCGCGACAGCTGCACCGGGCAATTGAGTGTCTACAGGCACTTTGGAAATGCTGGAAACTACAGGCAACAAACCCAAAAGCGCTTGGTAAGTCAAAGCGGCGGCTGAGGAGATCCGCGCCATGGCAATGAGGGAAAGTCAACAGGCAACTATAGAACTCCCTAAGTGCCGCATGATTTCCTTTGCCTGTTTCATTTGACAGTTCCTGCTCATGTTTCTCTCTAATATGCTAAATTTTGACAATTATAACAGCATTTTGTAGCCCAATACCGATGCTCATATCCAGAATGGCCGACAATCGATTTCCCTCAACAATTTCACAGCCTGATAATCATCAGAGTATCATCCGGCTTCAGGTCGCGATGTTATGAATAAGCAAGCAACTGTTGTTTCTTGTGGGGGTACTATGCGAAGCCACGCGGAGAAGGACCGTCGGAAGCTCACTACGTCAGACCTAAGCTTGCTAAGCTACTGCCGAGTAATTCCCTTGCCTCTCAGCAATGCTCCGCAATTTATTGCCTGAAAGCAAGGAACCAAAAACAGCATAGCGACTTCAGCAGTCCCGGGTAACAGTGAAGCCGGCATCTGCAGGCGCTGCCCTTTTGCTCTTAGTGCGCCGCACGTACTAGTTCAGCTGTCAACAAGCCTATTGATAGCCTATATCATTTCCCAATTGGGGCTCAAGTGTCTTGGAACCCCGCTCCAATATGCCACTTTTATGATTGATAACCAAGGAATATTGGCAGATCTCTTCCTAAATCGTGATCTTAGCTGGAGCAAGAGGTCAAAGCTCCATGATGAGGCAATAAGGGAGGATTGATGCCAGCCCGTCGTTGTGAACGTGCCGTGCCGCTGCTTACCACAATATTGGCCTTTTGGACAAAATGAGACTAGCATGCCTGGACTATTGACTGCTTGGCATATGATATCTTACTGCATAATCTGATAAGAGCTGATGAGGTACAGAGCCAAGGTAGGTAGTTGAGGCCAGGTTGTTGGAGCGGCTTACCCCCTCCTTCTCGAATCACAATGAATGACAATTGAATTGACTGATTGGTTTATTTCTGCTGATATTGGAATTTACTCTGCATTCACTCCCCAATCACGGAGCTAGACTTCCTCAACGTCAAGAGCGGGTAAGCCCCTGTTCTCGTCGTCAAGGATATCCACAATGCTCTTCAGGTCACTCTGATCCCTGACCTGCAGCATAGACCCATCAATGGCGTTGAAGAAAAAGAACTTTCCACTACCGACCTCGAAAAGGTAGAGTGCTTCTCCCGTGTAGGGTGCCATTCCATAGTGAGGCCTGATATCGCCATCAATGCCACGACCCCACACCTCATCTTCCATCTGACCACCTTGGCCCCAAAGCATGTCCCCTCCCATATCCTCGTAAGAATTGGTCCAGTTGGCTGGGGGTGAGATCTAGTGTTTGCCGGTTAGTCACGGCGCTGCAAGTAGGGGAAGATCAAGATGTACCCCGTTGTCGGTCACAACTACGCCATCGGAAATTGTGGTGTATTGACTCATGTTGTATGTGTGGCGGGTGTGTGTGTACGTTGTATGGGCAGGGGAGTAGAATGTGATGGCTGGGTTATAAAAGTAGAGATTGTGATGAGGAAAGAGATGATCGAGGTACACTTATATACACGGCTTAGGCTAGTGATGTCACATGTGAATGACTAAGCTTAAAACGGTATGGCCAAACTAGTACATAAGGTCAATATCAGTGCGGATGGTGAGAGAACACATATATGATATTAGTGCTCATATTATCGAGGTGGTCTATTACACTGTGATCAGTATTGCACTTTCCCAAGCACTTCAAGTTAATAAGAAGAAAACTCCTGATCCTCACCATCAGTTGCCAGTAAGATGGCCAATGTCTTGGATCCGAAATACCTCAAGTTCTGCGAGGAGCGACTGATCGACATGTACAACTGGAAAAGGGAAAAGGTCTGAATGTCAAAGCAGCACACTCAATTATCCCACTGACATGTTTCCCCAGATATTCGACTTTTTACATAGAGTCTGCACGACCGAAACGTTGCTTTCCCTCTATAAGCAGTTTCTTTCGTTGTGGTCAGCCACTCCTCTTCCTCAAGAGACAAGTGTCTTCTACTAACAACAAATGGCCCTACAGCCCCTTGGATAAGCCGGTGCCAGCAGGTTGGCAGGAGGAACACAACTTTCAGCCTGTTAATAAGAAAGGTAATCCCAGTCCGGCATATAGACCCGATCAGCATATTTATCGCACGACAACGGGAGACAAACCTCCCAAATCCAAGTTTAATGTCAACCTTAATGGCAACTGGACGCAAACAAACCCTGTCAACATCCCAGGTCTTACAACACCCCTCGCACGGCCATCCTACTGGAATCACTATGACCTTCTTGGTCTCATTTTATCGCTCTTACAATCTGACTTGGATGGAGCCGATAAAGATAGATTCTTCCTTCCTCTGACTGCGGTATATGGTCGATGGTGTGCCGAAATTGGAGGTAATAGGGGGACAACTGAACCACCGATTGGAACGATAGGTGTTGGCGCTGTACCAGCTGTTTTTCAATGCACATGGGTTAAAGACGACAAAGATAAGATCTACTTCGCTTTAGGGTCCTCGCTGGCTGGATTTGACTGGAACAACCTAGGTCAGGTAGGAGAATGGAAGATCAGCCTTCGGAAGACTCGTTTCGATCTCCTACAAGGCTGGAACGATATAGACAAGGTTGAAGAAAAATGGAATTACTCGTGGTCGCCACAGTTGGAGGAAAGCCCGCAAACAGGAACGCATTTTGGCAACTGTGGAGAAACATATCCCTTTCTTCATATATTGTAAGTTCACCATCAATATCTGCTTCGAATTGAGCTCAACGTCTTGACAAAACCGTAGTGACTCCTGGACCAAGAATTGGAGAGGCAAGGTGGATGGCTTGGCACTTTCTAGCACCTTCCTGGGGGACTCGGTGTTGAAACACAACTACTCACCGAAGGACATGCACCAGCCCGCTGATGACAAAGTCAACTGCAGGTTTATTATTCCTCCTTGTAAAAACTGCAAATATCTACTTCAAAGGGCTGGTGGAGTGGATAACCGATTTATCTATCAACCAGTAAAGAGCACATAGTGCGGAAACATTCACTCTGGGGGTTTCAATATGTATGTCGTGGTTAATATACAATAAGAGTTTATGAAAAGAGAAGCTTGGAGGGATCAAGTACCATTTAGAAGTTGATTCCTGATCCATGCTGCCAATAGCTCACACTCAGAGCTCTTCAAGATCAAATGCATTCAGACCCTCCTCATCAAGCCCTGCCACAATGTTTTGGAGAGTGAGGTCCCCGTTCAAACGGTACATAGAATCGTCGAGAGCATTCCAGAAGAGGAAATCCTTGCCGCCAACCTGCATCAAATAGAGGGCCTCGCCCGTGTAGGAGCACGTGCCGTAGAAAGGCTGCACATCGCCATCTAGGCCCCGGTCTTGAACCATCTCTTGCATATCTTCATTCCAGCGCATGTCGCCACCAATCTCATCATAGATATTGGTCCAGTCTCGGGGAGGGGGAACCTGATAAACTGTCAGACATCTTGGGGGAGCTGAAAATGAAAGATCAGCAGTGACTTACGTCAGTGTTGGTCACAACGACACCGTTGACGACTTTGGTGTGATTTGTCATGGTGTATATTTGTGATTGGAGGAATGGTGTGTTCAGAAAATAGGTGTAGGTGCACAATATTGGTCACAAAAGGCTGCCTGAAGGATGCAGCTAGACGCCGAACAAAGATGAATATTTATACACCACCCAGCCCCACGTAAGACGTCACCGCACATTGATAGGGTGCAAGGGTGCTAGGGTGCTGTAAGGGTAGCTCAGCCGTAAGCGCTGATCTTAATTCGTGGTTAGCCTGATCCACCCCCTACGTCACTAGCTCGCGTTTATCAGCATCGCTCTTTTCTACACACCCTAATGCAAGACGGTACATCCGGACAGTTCCGCTTCCTCGCCTTTGGGACCCATCGCAGTCTTATCCGTGTTCCTGGGTATTTAATAACTCGGTTCAAGCATATAAAGTATAGTGTTCATGTCCTTTACTTCATTAAAAATAATGTTTCTTTATACAAAGCAACCATGGCGCCCCACATGAAGTTTGTCGGCAAAGAGCTGATCAAGCTTTATACATATGAACTTGAAGATGTGAGAACACTGACAAAAGAGAAACTCAAGTGTTTTCTGACATATGCGACTTTCAAATCCAGATCTATCTATTCCTAAAGGGTGTTGCTGATAACCCGGAGTCTTTCCCCATAGAGAAGGCCGCTGAGAAGAAGGAGAAGTTGCAAACAACTTATCATCAAATACTGTCGCTATGGTGAGAGTCTCCTGATATATACCTAAACTTATCACAATATACCTAGGATGAGTACTTATCTGATGATGACTTCACAAATATAGCCCTCTTGATAAAGCCCAATTCAAAGAGATAAAACCTGATGTAAAGGAAGAAAACTTTGAACCTAGAAAGAATGGGACCACCAAAGCCGATCCGGACTTTCAGCCGAGACAGCATATATATCGCAGACTAAGGAAAACAGGAGATGACCCGGGAGATCCTAAAATTAGAGTTAACTACAACGACGCCTGGAGTCATCATTATCCTCATAGCCTGCAAGAGGAGAAGCTCAACTACTGGTGTCATTATGATCTCCTCGGTCTCTTCTTCTCTCTTATGGGACCAGCTCAGCAAAACTCTGGCAAGTTCAACTTCTTTCTCCCCCTCACCGCCGTTTATGCTCGCTGGTGCTTCACTATAGGGGGATCCAGAAAAAGAAACGATTTGCCCGATCCACCAGCAATGGCTATGGCCTTTGCTGAAAAGCCAGGTCATGGGCCACCACCGGCAATGTTCCAATGCACATGGGGTGAGGGAGAGGAGAGCAAAGTCGACTTCTCCCTCGGTGCTTCGATGGGCGGTCAGAACTTCGCGGCGAAGCAACTTCCTGGCTGGAGAACACACCTTCAGAGAGCTCGATTTGACCTACTCGAGAACTGGAACGACATCAAGAATTCAAAGTGGACTAAAGGCGGGCAAGTGTATGATTTTGGTTTCGGTACATCGCCCGGTAACACAGAGTTCGGAAACTGCGCCGAAACCTACCCATTTATACATATGCTGTAAGTAAGCATTACAATCGCGCCCTTGATCATCTATCTGACATGACTTTAGTGGTGCTCACCGCAAGCAGGGCCAAGAAAAGGTGCAAGGTCTTGCCCTCAGCCCGTCATTTATGACTGACGAGGACTTGTGGGAGGGGTATTCGCTCAGGAAGATTTACGCAGAAAGTCAAACGAAGCGAGACCCGGACGACGACATTGGCTACAAACACATGTGGTCCCCATGCCAGAATTGCAAGCACTTGATAACTCATGTCAATATTGAAATGTTGGACAGGTTCCGCCCCGACAAAACTCCTCCAATGCCTGCAGATTTGGAGGAGGGTGGCGGCTCGCATGGCAAGTCTGACTTGAAGGCGAATGGTAATTTGAAGATACTGGCGTAAGCAAGTGTCTCTGGATTTTAGAACAGAGTTCAGTTCGTGATTTTTATTTGAGAGAATGACACTGTTATATTCGAAAAGTATTTGAAAGGAAACATTCTACAGTAGTGACTGAATGGTACAAAGACTAATGATGCTTCTTAAGTGTGACCTCAAAGTAATCGGTGATCGGGTCATGCTCGTGATCAAACTTGTAATAAGCAGATGTGTAAAAATAAAAACTCTCATCACCAGCGAATGAATTGAGCTGGGCCAATGTGAGCATGAAACTCATCTCATGAACATCCTGCATCCTGATCCATCCCTTGTGACTTCGCGGAATAAGCCGCAACAACAAACACTTTTTCTCCGTGACCGGCATGGTAGTAAAAGACATCAGAACATTGAAGCGAAGGTTGCTCAACATGCGTGCACCGGGCCCCGCGTAAGTTTCCATGATGCAATTATTGTCAGCTGACTTACCGAGTTCAATAGCTATGTCGAACTCTGTGAGCTGATAGCTGCTGTATTTGTTACGTGACACGAGGACAGAGAAGACGATGTCTTGGGGGAGGCAGTCTTTGTCTTGGATGATGACGTCTTGCTGGAGAGAGTATGCATTGCATGTGTAAACAGGTGGACCAGCTAGAGCAGAGGATTGGGAGCTGACACTCGTTGTTCTGATGAGCTTGCTCACTTGAGGTACCTGAAGGCTCCTTGTACTGGCGAGCCGCTGGACTGGAACACCGTGGGGAATCTGAGATGTCATAGCGCCGTGGAGATGCTCCGTGATCGGTGCTCGATTGTGAGGAGGGAGATGGTGCCCTAAAGTACGAGACCTCACCACAAAGCTCTCATCGCGCTCCCATGTCTCTGCAACCGTATCCAAAGATGACGCCTCAAGAGACACAATGGTGTCTGATTCTAGTGGATCGAGGTCAACATCATCTGGTTGTGGGACGCGAGGAACAGTGGTGGGTGTCATGAACCGCAGGCTACGAAGTTCTTGCACCGGCCCAGTCGCTGCAGTCCTCAGACCTGATAGCGGAAATGAGGCTGCTTGACCTGATGCCTCTTCCTTGTCCAAAGAGATGATCAGCTGATAGTAGGGATCATTGAGCTGCATGGCAAGAAGTGCAGAGTTTGGAACAGTATCGTGGAAGTAATCCTGCTTGTTTCCCCCGCCATCGAAGGATCCCATGTTTGCGTTGAGTAGATCCATTTGTTTCTGAACGAAGGAAGGAAGACGAAGGATACGCAGGTCAGCATCTGGATCACCTTCGTCTTTTCCACCCACGAGTGGCTTTGGGATAGTGCTCCATGTGAACCAATTGTCCTCTGAGCTCGGAAGCATAGTGACCCTTTGCCAAGCTTCTTCAGGCTTAGAGTAGTCTTGGTGCTTCGCATCCACGGTGAACTCTCTCCCAATAGATATCTGCAACTTGTCTGCCTCAAGGTACCAACCGGCAGCAAATCGTTGCTGATGGGGAGGCTGAGTAAAGTTTAAGCTTTTGAAGTCTTGACCAGGAATGCAATCGAACAACCCCAGCATGACACCGTCGGCGATGATCTCATGGCGGAGCAGAGGTGCACGACCAGTATCAGCCCCAGTGGTTTTGACCCTCAGATCAGGGTATAGAGTGACAAGATCAGACCGGAGGTAAAAGCCGTAAGTTGGGACTTGTGGACGATGAGTCAGTTTAGGTGACTGGTACTCCAGGAAACGATTGATGCCGTGTTTGATGGCAACTCTGTCTAGGTCCTGGCCCATATGGTTCGCCAAGCTCAAAGCGCCGTCAATCATCGCATCAACCCAGTTGGGATCAATATGAAAGAAACGCAGACTCTCGGGGGGTAGATGGCTTGGATCTGAGATCAAGTAATGCGCAGGAATCCTGTCGAGGAACATGCGATCTAGAGTCCAAGCGAGGACGACCACCCAGTCCGTAGAGACAGGGTCGTTGGTCTCATCGTAGACATGGCCATCTTTCCCCATGGAGAGTTCCTTGAGAACGATCTCTACAGCCGCTTCTAGGTATTTCTCCTGAATCGGCTTTGCAGAAAAGCCAAGTTTAGGATACTGCCTTTTAGATAGTTCCGGACGATACCATCGCTTCTTGGCACCTCCGGGTGCAAAGTAGTGAGATCTATCGCCACCAGACGTGGGAGGAACTGCGAGCTGTATCTGATGAAGACGTTCAATAGTCTTTGGCAGATCTCTAAGTAGATCATCTCGCGACCGATAACTTTGATCCGTTCCTGCGTCGGTGACAGCGTCAATCTTGCACGCCTTCATAGTCTTGGTGCGGAGAATGGAGCGTAGGCGAGATAATGCAGCAACATAAGCTTTGTCGCCAAGGGCAAGTGTTCTACCAATCTGCCATGCCATAGAGTAGCTGATATCCATCAGGCCGACCTTCTTATCGAGGATCTGAAAGTCTTGGCCAGAATTGGAGCACTTATTCAGCTGTTCATTGAGATCGACTCTAACAGGCGTGAAAGGGCCGCGGTATAATGCCACCGTCTTTTCACCGGTCTGAACCCGATACTGAACGAGGGAGTACCCGTCTTTCAGCCTGTCACCAAGTCGCATGGAGACTTTGTTTTCGGAAGACTGAAGTGGTTTGAAGACCGCTTCAGCAGGGCGAAGAACATTGAGTTCTCTACCAAGATGCTCAAAGGCGTCTCTGACATTAAACTGTCCTGGTGGTAGAACCGTATAGGTCCAGTTATGCAGGGAACAGAGCCCGACACGGCTTTGGCCTGACTTTGGCCATTCCATCTCTTCGACTCCCTCAATGGAGACAAGATGGACAGAGATGTTGGCGGCTGTTGGGTTGTTCAGTGGACCACAGCGGTTGCCGATGACACAGGAGAAGATGCCAAAGTCTTCAACGCCTGCGATGGCCATTCCTTTGGTGTTGATCTTGCGAACGTGAGAGAGATACTTGTACTGATCCGTGTTTGGATGTTTCCCAACTTGTCTGTTGTTCTTGTCATCAAAGGTAGAAAACAGACTTGTGAAGAGATCAGGTTTGACAAAGATGAACTCTGCACCGAGATCTTTGACGTCCTTGCTAGGATCAGCAACAATAGGTGTTGCGATGTTGTCAAGCTTCAGAAAGTCGCCGACCGTCATCTTGACAGCCCCAGCTTGACTTTGCTTGAACTCCTTGTCGCCTAGCTCCCCAGGCTGAAGAAGCAATTCATCATGACTGAAAGTGAAGAGCGCAAGCCAGGGGACTTTGTTGCGAGTGTCATCATTGTGCTCAGCCGATGGACTTCCTATTCTCTCCCAGGGAAGATGAGGGTCGCTCAGAACAATATGAGGTAGAATGCGACGATCATCAGCGTACCCTTGAGGAGGATAGAAAGAATAGACAGAGCCCTCAGGCAGAACGAATTGAGGAGCGTCAACATAGAAGTTTTGCTTCGCAGTGAGGCGAAGAGTGCGTTCATCAGTCGGGGCCTTGATGTCTTGAATTACGGAAATCTCATGCTTTTTGCCAGCTTCTAGACCTGGAGCCCAGTACGAGTGAAGCTGAGCCTGACCTCCCTCCAAAGGAGGAGTTGGGTCTTCGATGGGCTCATCAGCTGAGGTCTCGAGAGAAGTGATCTCTAGGGCCTCGGACTCAAGTGCTTCGGAGTTTTTGGTTGACCGAACAGCATTCCTGGCATGACGAAGGGTGAGATGACGAGGGGAATTGACTGCGACGCTTTTGCCGCCTGTGAAAATGACCATGATGTTGGGTATTTGGTGATAGACTGGAAAAATTGGCAAAATGGTGAAGATTGTAAGGTTCGATAATGAGAGCGATAATGACCATGGAACAGAGACTGGTCGGAAAAAACATAAATTGACGGGGGATACAGTTTACCCCGTCCAGAGCTTACCATCCATCTTGTGGCGAGGATAATCGAGGTCGTTCAAAACAAGACCGCAATGCATTGCCTCTGCAACCTCCAAAGCAGAAGTATCTCAATGCCTATCATGAAAATTCTGACTGATTACTTCCCGTGCATGCAAGACGCCAGCTGAAGAACTGTAGTGGCTGCAACGGCCCGGTGTCACATCATTCCGGTGCGGAGTAAGTGGGCGTGTTGATAAAAGCGGCACAGCACGGCATATTTGGTGTGATATTGATGATCGGCACCCCACAATGCTAACGTATCATTTATCAATCCGCGTATGGCCCATCGCAGATACGAGCTCGTCACAATGGCCCTTGGAACTTTGGCCTTCCGCTCGAACTTGGAGCGCCGCGTAAATCCTCCTCCCAAATGGGGGCCGGTGAATGGCCTGAGCACCACTTGACAATGATATGATGACGCCAGATATTGCTACAACTGTGCTGATATTGTCACTTTTGGAGAGTTCAGCTTCTTTTTGTGACGCCGCTGATGGTAATCACTGCTTGACTTTGACTTAGTACGTGCAGATTGGCTCGGACATCACCAGAGGTGGCGGTTGAAGAATGTGACGGCATAGGCCCTGTCTCTTTCGTTACTATCTATGGAGGGCATCGTGATGTAACCCAGCTTGAAGAAACCCAGTGGCGATTCTTGCATGGATTGCTGAAAGAGTTGAAATTCATTTTTGGAGAAGATCATGAAGCCAGGACATACAGTCTAGGGGAGATTCAAGTTGAGATTGGAAGATAAATAGCTCATGATATTCCTCTGATCAAGAGGTTGAGAAAGATCATCAATCAATATCCCCAGCATTCTCACAACTTTCATACCTTAAACTTTAACCACTATTCTACCATCACAATGGTCGCTGTCACTGCCATCCAAGATGAGGCCGGTGCCGTCGGTACCAAGATCCATCTCTACTACAACTTCGAGAACAAGAACATCGGCTTCCAGTTCCGCAACGAGCAGGACACCAGCGACATCAAGCTCAACACCTTTGACCCAGACTCCAACGCCCATGAGGGCTTCGTCATCTACCAGTCACACCTAGCCAGCACAAAGCACTACAACAAGGAGCTTGTCTTTGCTGTCACTGAGAAAAAGGGCACGGAGAAGAAGTCCTCCTGCAAGTGTGGCCAGCCTGCTGAATCCAAGAGCGGTGACGATTCCAAGGACTCTAACGCTGACGCTGTTGACATTTCCCTTATCAGCCCGGTGTACAAGGTTGTTACGAGCGCTTACAGTGATAATTACAAGATTGCTGCCTGCTCGTCTAATGTGAACACCTGGATCTACTATCTCAAGTACGTCCCTCTCCTCAGACTAACATCGATTACTGACTACTGTACAGGAAGAACCCAAAGGCGGATAATGCTCTTAACATCTTTGAAGCCGTCATCGGGCCAACTCACGACAAGGCCTTCAGCACTAATACCATTCTTCCTGGCTCAGCCCTCGCTGCCTATTGGGATGCCGGCACTAAGAAGCAGAACATCATCTACCAGGGTGTAGAGGGCAACAAGCTCAGGCAGTACGTCGTCGGCGGCTCTGGTAAGAACCCGTTGTCCCCCATTCCATCACTGTACACTAATCTGTACTTCATCTAGACGGTCCCATCGACGCTGCAAAGGGTGTAAAAGCCAAGAGCACCCTTGCTGTCGCAGTCACTGAGGCCAAGGCCTTCCTCTACTTCGTCGATGCAGACAATAGCACCATCACCAGGGTCACCAAGAAGGTTGGAGGAACGAAATGGGGCCATGAGCAGACTGTTATCGACGCTGATAAAATTGTGCCTGACAGTCAGCTCTCTGTCACTGTGGCTACTGGAGCTAACCACCTCTTCTATGAGGCTGAGAGTACTGATAAGAGTGAGCTCACTCATGTCGTTGACTCTTGGGAGGAGGAGGATGAGTGAGGTGGTTTGGTGATGGATGGGTTGCTTGTATTTTGGGGACACATTCATTTAGCTACATCTTAGCGGTGGCGGGGATGCTTTGTAGTGCTTCATGTTCTATATCGACGAACAAATGCCACTCTTTTAGTCCAGTCGTAACCTGGTAGCCCCGGCTTGCCAGTGTCTGTGAAAGCTTTTGTTCTCGTCACCCGCAATGATCTAAGGAGATTCTTTGGTACAGTCAAGCGTGGGGTTTGAGACATGCATCACTTTGCAGTAGACATCACCGCGAAGTAGCTCAGCTGCACCATCCTCTCTAGGGGAGGAAAGAAATCTTAGGACCTTACTTCTAAATGTTAAAAGTTTTTTGGTAACTTAGCATCGTTTAGGACAATTTTACTAAGTTAGGGAAAACGTTTACTGAGTTTATTAACAGGAATATGACTTCTTAACAATACTTAGATACTAAAGAGCGTGTTTAGAGAGAAACCTAGGCTTTCTACCTTGCTTCTACAATTGCATCCGCAATCTTGTATCATGCGTGACTAAGCTGGCTTTTCCGGCTTGTCCTTCAACAAAGGCTGCCTTAACTGCAAGAAACCCTCAACAGCCGTATACGGACCTTTCTCAAACCCTGGAGTGAGTGGATTACCCTTGACCTCAATACCATAAGCATTATAGAGTGGAAGTCCACTTCCACCCTTCTCATTCACAAACGGCTGCAGCCAACTCCACTCCCCTTCATCAAGCGCTGGCAGCGCTGCATTCCGCGCAGGTCTCTTCTTGACCGTCTCAGTAGTCAAAGGATTCTTCCCATCATAGTCCCCCACGTCTTGGGTGAGTGTCAGAGGACCCGCGTGGAAAAAGGCGGTCATGTTCTGCATGGCATCCTGCCAGGTCCAAGAAGGAAGCTGAAGACTTCGTGGGGGAGGATGGATGAGTAGCCGTGGATGGGAGTGAAGGGATCAAAAATGGCACCGAAGATCTGAAGCTCCTCAGTGCGCTTATCGGCGTAGGCCTCGGGTTCAACAGGCTTGGACTCGTGGAACTGTTCGATCCAGAAGGGGTTGAACTTGGGGTAATTGGCTTTTGAAATGGCTATCAAGTTCGTTGCCTTGGACCCTTCAGAGAAGTAAGTCTTGACTTCGTCGAGCAGCAGCTCATCTCCTCTATTATTGGCCGGATCTGCGTTCTTGTTGGCATCAAAGTAACCTACCAAGCCATCATACTCCCTAAAGAAGTCACCAAGCTTCAACTGGAACTTGTATGCGTTCTTGTCATCACCATTCTTGGAGATAAGATGCATCAGCGGTTCCTTGGTACTGTTACTGGTCCTCGTACTTTGGTTCGCTAACGGCGCACCCTCAAGTTCCAAGGACCAGCCCATGTTGGCCAAGGCCATAGGTCTACCGACGATGGAGCTCAGAAATTCCGCGTAGGCACTAGGCGCTGGAGCCATGTTGTCCACGGCCATGGACAGCATATCCCAGAACCCACGAGCATATTCAGGATCCTCTCCCATGCGCTTAATAAGCGCATCAAGCTGGGCAACATTCTCAACCGGAGGGATAGCATCATCTCGCTTGAACGGCAACCACTTTGGCTCCGTGATGACGCCACCAGGACCTCCAAAGCGAATCTCGCGGTAGAAAGCGCCATTGGGGAGGAATAATTGAATGCCTTGGTCGGCATAGTTCAAGACTACCCAGCCCCAGATAGGGTTCTCCCACTCAGTTGCAGGGCGCCAGTAGGGCTTAGACTTGGCGACATCTTCGTCGCCAGCGTAGACCACAAAGGACGCGTTGAGACGAGAGTTCTGGTTGATCTGTGGTGGCAATTGGATGAACTCACACTTCAACCCAGAGTTCTTCATCACAGTGTTTGCAACCTTGGTTTCATCCTTGAGAGTGACGGGCTGAGGCTCATAATAGTCGCTGATGCAAGGATACAATGGCTCTGGACCACCGACCCTAGGCTTGGGATCAATGGCAACGAGGGCTTGACCGAACTTGTCAATGACGTTGAACTTGGTAAACCTGAGTTTTATCCAATTAGTACATGTTAATGTGAAGATGTGATACATACCTGAACTGACCATGTGTAGCAGGCTTGAATGGGCAAAAGTCCGCGACACTAAAGTCCGACATGGAGGCATAAGGCGTAAGTGCAGAATTATTCTGAATCTTCTCAATCATCTCAGCAGAGAACCCAGCCGAAGGATACGTAGCAGCCGCTATTGCGGAACTCAGCTGCTGCCCGTCCTTAACGAACTTGTTCTCAGGCTTGATGTGCGTTCCTTGAGAAAGGGTGAGTAGACCCTCAGTCAAACCCGCGAGTGGAGCCGACAGGAATGACAATCGATTGATGTTATCAATTAATCGACTTTGTTTCTCAGGTGGAATGGATTCTTTGAGAATCTGAGGAGGGGTATCAGCGAAGAGCTGCCTGACCTTGGCGTTGAGTGAGAAGCTTGGCTGGGGTAAGATGAGAACACGGCCAGATAAGATGCGAACATCATCGATAGGCTGTGGTTTGCCCAACTTCATCTTCTCCCAAAGCGGTGTTCCATCATCAGCAGGTACGCCATATCGCGTCTTTTTGCTATCAGACACTCTAGAAGCTTGTTGGTCCAACTGCCAGAACTCAAACGGGACATGGGTGTATTCAATCTCCCACTCTGCATAGAGGGGAAACCATGGCTGGCGATCCTCCCAGCGATCTCTCCACAGAGTGTTGTCACTGTTAGGGGACAGCTTGTCATGGAATTGAGGGTACACCTGGCCTACTGGGAGGTCCCCAGCTTGTTCCGTGTTACTGGGCAACAGTGCCCAAAACTCAGAGCAAAGTTGGCCGGCATTCTTCAAAGCTTGCTGCTCCGGAAACTTGGAGGCAATGAGAGCAGCCAGGTCAGATAAATTTGAAGGGATGGTGGTAGATGGGGACACTGTCTGGAGGGGAATGCGAACATTGACACTATCGTTGAAGTCGATAGGCCAGCCAGAGTCAACACCACCAAGGAGCACAGTAGGATCCCGGGCGCGGTAAAAGAATGGGTCAGTTCCATTCTTGACACCTTGAAGACGCCCTCCTTCCGCCTGGCCCTCTTCCTTCATCACCGTGATTTTGGCGTCGAGGATATCCATACGCACGTTGAGTTCACCAAGCCTGTCGGATGTTGTCTTGACTTTGGCCTGATACTGACGATTCACATCATCGTCATCCTTGTTGGTGACGTCCGTGACATACTTCCACCATAAGGAGAACATGTCCCAGCGATACTGCTCTGCCCCTTTGCGACATGCATCGAGCAAAGATTGATGTTCGTTCAATGTTCGCAGAGCATCAATTGAACCTGGTTCAGGCTTCGTTGGCTGACCCTGCTCCTCTTCACCAGCGATGAAGTAGTGAATACCTCCCTTGGAACGGTTGAAGCTCCAGTTGTAAGAGATATCTTTAGCTTCTCGTTGACCCTCAACGCCGTCGTCTCTGGCATGTAGTAGAGAGTCAATCAGAAGGATGTCTTCTTCCAGTTGCTTGATGATTTGATTCTGCTCCTTATCACTCCTAGAAGAGCAGTATGTGACGAGAGCATCAATGGGCGTTGTGCCGACAGATACAGCTGGAAGCTCATTGCTTCTCAGCGTCTTGCTGAATGCATCTGCTGGAACGGTGGCGGGCTTGTTCTCATGATCCCAGTGAACATCATACAAAGCTCCATGAAGACAAATTCTTGCCGGGTCTTTGGATCCCAGCCACGACTTGGTAACATCTCCAATTCCACTTTCTTGAAGAGCCATGAAGATGCCCTGGAGTCTCTGCTCCCGAGTAACATCATCCCGCCAGAGAGGATCTTTCAGCTCATCTCGATGCCAACCGAGAAGGTAGTAGCTAGCGCTGGCCTTTTGCAAGAACTGTGGCTTCTCTGAGGAACCATCACTGTACTGAAAGTTATCCAATGTGCTAAAGACGCTGGAGTTGTGAAGCTGGAAGTCTGCAAAGAGCTGGTTACTGCTTCGAAGGAGGCTGATGTCTACACGATGAGCAGAAGCGCATTCGGACCAATCCTCAAGAGGTGTCTTACGACCGATGAAGACTTCGGCCTGCTGCTCGATATTTGTATCATCGCCAGATTTGACACCAAGGATGAAAGGGGAGACATCAACTTGGAGGTCAGCGTCAGGCGGGATACACTCCAGCGCCCATTGGTAATCACTCTCAATGACCCAAGCCTGATACTCTTTGAAGAACGGCTTCGCTTCAGTAGGACTAACACTATCCAAATCCAATTTCCGAATAACAATCCATCGTGTCGGGGGCTCAAGAAACTCTGGAGATTTCGTTGGCTCTGCCCTAGGATCCGAGATGGGTTTACCCGGAGCCAGCCCACGCCTAAGCCGTTCATCCTCTCTGCGCTCCTTGGAGACAGAATCGGCAGACGCCACTCCAGATCGATAGGTCTGGGGAAGGATCCAGTGGAGGTAAACTCCATGCCGGTCTCTACGAGGCGCTGGAGGTCGAGCGCCCAGGTCAGTTAAACGAGGGTTCGCTTCTGCTGGGGCTGAGCAGTGAAGATCTGCATGGTTGAGGACATCGCTTTGGATGAGGAAATTGTCAAGGCGTAGAAAAGTGTAGTTTGGCTGGGTAATGGGAACGATTCGTGCGTTATGGTCGTCTTGGGAATCTGTGTTGCAGACTGATGGGTTGAGGACGAAGGCTTGCAGTTGCAGAGGCACGAGCAATGGGTCTGAATCAGTGTCCATAACGACAAGAGGCTTTTTGCAGTAAATCGAGCGTTGAGATTTGCTCGTGTAAAGCTGAAGGAACCACTGTGAGTGCGGATTGATAACTATCCATCATTCCTGGTCGAGGCAATCACCCGCTCAAGTCCAATCGGCGATCCTAGAGCCCCCGGAAGCCAGTCAATGTGCCAATCTAGGGGAAGAAAGAAAGCTCGGGATGTCGATCCTAAGTGACAAAAAGACTTAGGTAACTTAGTACAAGTTGAAGATAAGTTTAGGATACCTTTTGCAGAGTTTATTTCTTCACCCTAAACCTCGATCTGCTGTTTTCCTGCTCCCCGGGCCAAGGCCAAGTTCAGGCCCACAGTTGAGATTATGCACGTCTTAGTGACTGTCACAGTGAGTGTGTTGGGGGGTTTGCATAACAGACCCCGCTGTCGATCCCGCAGCATCCATGTCAGCGACTTCGTCACTACGGTACGGGCCGGTACAACAGCCTGCGAGAGTCCAGGTTTGGATATGCGCGTCCCTTTGTAGGCGCTGTCGGAATATGACGAGCTGCAGCTGGCAATAGTCTTTCTCAAAGGGGGAATTGATGACACCAAAAGCAAGCTGAAAAGCCTCTCAACATCCTAAAATGTCATAGAGAACATGCCCAGTCTTATTGACCGCGACGTGCCGTCCTATCATTACGCAACCTATAGGTATCGTACGACGCAGCTAAGTCAAGTAATGAGGTGATAACCATCAACGTCATGTCGTTTTTGAGCCGTCATTTTTTCACATGAAGCCGTGCTCATCGTCCTTTGCACGCAGTGGGAATGAAGACCAAGGGAGACAAGATTGTCATCTTCTCAGCTAGCCACTAGCTGGGTGAATTGACTGATATTATTGCCATCCGAAAGTAACCGCTGGGGAACCTGCACAGAAGGCGGGAAGTGATCCCCCACGGAGTTTACGGGTATCTCGCTGGTCCCCAGCTTTTCGCGACCTCGACATCTCGCTCACTCTCCACTTACATGGCCTAGCTCTGTTAAGCACCCCAATTATCATTGCCCGTCCTCGCCTCAAACCCACTGTTCTTACACTGCCTGAAGCCAAGTGGAAATTCAATATGGGATCACGTATTCAAGACCTCATCTCACGACAGGGTATTCCACGAGCTGGCGGCCCGTCTAAAACTCTATGGAAGCCCATATCGGCTACTGGAGGCTTCATCGCAGATGGGAAGTACAAGTTCTACGGGTCCAACGCCCCTGACCCTGGCGGTGATGATGCTCAGATCCTGGATAAAGGATCCAACGTGGACAATTTCGTCAATCAGTTGTCTGGCAGTTGTATCATACTCAACTCCGTTCCATCTGGCACAGACGCTATAGATATCCAGCTGGACGCAAGTGATGGGTTGGCAACCTGGATGGCTCACCTTGATAGCCAAGGTCTTTTCAGCTTGACACTGAAGCCAGATCCTGAACTCAGTAAGGGGCCATGGGTCATTGATGCCTTCAGCTTTCAGTATAAATCCCCATGGGCCATCACTTTTAGCTCCAAAGAGAAAGCTTTGAAGTATTCTTTCCCACCTCCCGCTGAAACCTTCGGCACTGAAGCCTCCGAATCGCTTCCTCGAATTCCAGCACCTGGCCTGGAACCAGACGGCAAAACACTCTACTTTGGATTGGATCCCGATAAGACTAAAGAAGACTTGCATTCTACTGTGAAGGATCTCTTTGACTTCTCGGAATCTTCCAGGACACCACCTGCTCTCGTTGCAGACTGGAAGACTACCCTTGAAGTACGAGATGCGTCTGCAGCGGGGAAACGGAATGGTCTTTGGATTCGCCCTTCAAGGTCTTTGCAGACATCTATTCGACTTCAATTCAGTCTTGATGCCGCCGATGTTGATATCTTCGACAAGGCAATTACCTCAACCCTGAAAGGATTCACGTTTGACAGCCTCGATGTCATCTGCAAGAAAGCAGTTGTTCTAGCTGACACCGACGACGGCAACCAACCAGTGGCTCAAGGCAGTGTCATATTCCAAGCCAAATGTACCATCAAGCCACCAGACGGAAAGTCCGATGTGCCTGTACTCGCTTCTGTCAGTTTCTACCATGGAAGCTACAACATCACCATCCAGCTCAATACCAAAGACGCCTTTGGAGGCATCTTGAAGTGGTTGATGGGTTTGGTTCCAGGTCTGAACTTGGATTTCATCAGTGATTTCCTTGGTGATGGCGATATGTTTGAGCAGAGCGGGATATACCCTCGACAAATCAAGATTGGGCTCAGCTGTGATGAAAAGGGACGTAACACCAAGTTGAAAAGCTTTTCGTTTGACATTGAGGTTGCGGCAAAGTTTGGTACTGAAACAACGGGCATGGGGAAGCATGCCACGCCTACTTTTCTCGTATCATATGCCTGGATGGCCGATGGGCCGAAGTGGGGGAGCATCAAGGGCGAACTTTGGAACTGTGAGTAGCTTTTTATGTTCATGAAAGCCTTTTCTAATAGATTTGCATAGGGTATGATGAGTCGGTTATTCGCGATATGCAACCAGAGTATGAAACCACCACGGATCTCTACCCGTTGACGGAGACCCCCGCAAAGACACTCAACCTCATCAAGATAATTCCAGGCGTCGACATTGAGAATGTCCCAAGCACAGTTCCAACTCAGATCAGTAGAGCATACGTCACACTCAGTCGCAGTGGTGTTAGACTTGGTGGTACAATCGAATCACTCGCCTTTGAGTCTGATGATCCACCACCTGTTCCACAGCTTGATCTTGGCCTCCTCAGTATCGACGCTGGGTTTACTTGGGAAGGCAAAAAGGATTTCACACTCACTATCGCTTTCTTGGCACGACTTCAACCCGCACCGACGTCTGTGCACAAGGAGACGGCCATTCTCAAGGGTGGGGTTGATTACAGCAGCGGAACAGGAAAATGGGAGCTCAAAGCTTCACTGAAATCACTTTACGCATCATCTTTGTATGAGCTTTTCTGCAAGCCGAAGGGTGCGTCGACTGATACGTCGACTGCTGATCATGTCATGCCGTTGATCGAGTCTATCGAGGTCAAAAGCCTTGATCTAGCCTACCACTACGAGCCCGTCAAGAACGGTGATGACAAGGGCAAATCTGTCGGTTCTTCTTTTGAACTCGAGGGTGTTCTCTTAGCAGCTGGTCTTGAACTTGACCTAAAGTTTCATTATCAACCATCGGGATCCTTCACATTCACGGCAGACTTGAAGTCAGCCGAGGAGAATGCGAGTGTTTCAGATGTCATCAAGGGTATTCTTGGCGACGATAGTCTGGAACTACCCGGCTTTCTTGACAACATGGCGTTTGGCAACGAGAAGGATAGCGCTATCCATATCGAGGTTTTGGAAAAGGTACTCAAAGACGAACCAAAAAAGACCCCCGATGAAAAGGCCCTCGATGTGCAAGTTGCGGGATCCAAAAAGAAGGGTTCATTCCAGTTCATTGCAACTCTGACATTGGGCAAGATAAAGTTCGCGTTTGTCCAAATTCACCAGCTAGACTGGGAGTCAAAGGTCCCCTCGAAGCGCTTTTTCAAAGCCTCTCTAACAGCTGTTCCGACGATTGAGATCCCTTTGGTAGGAAATCTCACGCAGCCTTTTGAAGAAATGTATTTTATGTGGATTCAAGACAAAACCAACAAGAATCCCAAGCGAGAACCTGGTCTTACCCGTCTCGACATCAAGAATCTCGAAGGATCGATGCCGTTGACAACTAAGGATAAGTTCAAGGACAAGGATGACAGTGATCTTCTTATGAGCGCTGGATCCCATTTTGGAGTCATCATCAAAGATTCTGAGGGCAAATCTACCTGCATACTTGACTATGACTTTAAAAAGAAGGCGGATGCTCCTGAGAAGAAGTCGAATTCTGCACTCATGGGACTGGAAGAGGGTGACAGTGAATCAGAGAAGCCACCAAAGGACGACTCTGATGGAGGTAGCGCCTCGGCACCTTTCAAGAAGAAGACCGGGCCACTATCCATCAACAACATTTCCCTCAAATATACGGACCAAATCCTCCGCATTGGCTTCGATGCGACATTTGAACTCGGCCCAATTGGCTTTTCTCTCTTAGGCTTCACCATCAATCTTAAACTCACGTCTCTCGATCTATCCAAGATAGAGTTTCCCAAGTTCAGCCTAGAAGGCTTCGCAGTGGCTTTCGAAAAGACTCCTCTCACGATCGCTGGTATTGTTCGGCATGGAAACATACCCGGGCTGAATTACTACGCTGGTGGTCTTATCGTCGGCTGGGTTCCGTACCAACTCCAAGCAGCCGGTTTCTACGGCGAAGCCAACCCTGAAAACCAGAAATCTTTCGTCTCGGTTTTTGTGTTTGCCAGATTGGATGGACCGCTTGTGACGCTGGAGTTTGCAGAAATCTCCGGTGTTACCGGCGGTTTCGGGTACAACTCTGAGATTCGCGTCCCCAAAGTCGCGGAGATCACCGAGTTTCCTTTCATTGACCAGTCTCAACTCAGTGGAACTGCCGGCGACGCACTCAAGACTCTAGAAAAGCTTACGGATCCCCGGTCCGAAGCCGGAGGGTGGTTCACGCCGCGGGATGATACGTACTGGGCAGCTGCAGGCATGAAGATCGATGCCTTCCAAATGATCTCCCTCGATGCTGTTGTGGTGGTCATGTTTGGCCAGTCTGTCAAACTGGGTATATACGCCGTTGCTCTCGTTGACATTCCTAATGCCAAATCGCCTGTCAAATTTGCTCACGTTGAGCTTGGCATTGGTGTTACGGTTGACTTTGACTACGGAACCATGAAAGTGGAAGGTCAACTGTCGCCCAAGTCCTTCATTCTGGACCCCAACTGTCATCTCACGGGAGGTTTCGCGTTATACTATTGGTTTGACGCCACGCATGCTGACAAGTCTCTCGTCGGCAACTTCGTCTTCACTCTGGGTGGTTATCATCAAGCCTTCAGAATCCCAGACGGTTGGCCGAATCCACCACGCTTAGGCATCAGTTGGTCTCTAGGTAGCCATCTCAGCTTATCTGGTGAGGCCTACTTCGCGATAACACCTAAAGTTTGTATGGGCGGCGGAAGATTGCACGCAGCTTTTAGCGCTGGCCCTATCGAAGCTTGGTTTGACGCTTTTGCGAACTTCCTTATCAACTACAAGCCTTTCCAATTCACTTCCAATGCAGGCATCTGCGTTGGCGTTCGCTTCAACATCGACGTCTTGTTTATTCACACACATATCTCCGTTGAGATTGGGGCAGACTTGTCTATGTGGGGACCTCCGCTCGCTGGTCGGGTGCACGTTGACATCAAGGTGGCCAAGTTTGACATCAACTTTGGTGCGGATAAAGCCGTTGAGAAGGAGGCTAATATCGAGGAATTCTTCCATCTGGTTCTTCAGGCTAGCAGTCAACAGGCGAAGAGCCTGTCGACAGAAGAGAAACGCGCTCTGATCGCCGAGGGCGAAGAGAACATTTTGCCTGGGGTTCCCAATCAGGGACACACGTTCCTTGCCACTTCAGGACTTCTGAACAATAGTTCTTCTACTGATCGAGAACAGAATGCCGATTGGGTCGTTCGCGGAGGATCCTTCTCGTTCGTCGTTGGATGCAAGATGGCTGTCCAAGATGCCAAGCAAGTCGACGAGAACAAAAATGTAGTCAACTCGGTCTCGTCTAAGGGCCCTCCCATCTACGCTCGGCCTATGCACCTCAAAGAAGCAATGACAAAGTCAGAGATGAAGATTGAGATCGTTCAAGATGGTGTCGCCCATGCGAAATGGGGCATGGCTCAAGAGTACAAGCAGGTTCCAACAGGTCTTTGGGCCAAGTGTAGGTTTCAATAGCACTTCCCTTTCATTTTTTACTAACAACACGGAACAGACGATGAGAGCCAGGATCCTACCAAGAGCAGTCAAGGCAACAATATCGACGATTTGCTCGACAATAACTCCGGCAGTTTGAAACTGATGATGGGTGTACTCATGCAAGGCCCACCAGCTAAGATGTCTGAGGATACCCTCAAAGCTTTCAACATCCTTGCCCAAGGTGAGAGAGTCCTCCAAGCGGAGAAGCTGTTTCCGGAAACGGAGTCGCCTGAAGAAGACTGGAACCCCAGTAAACCCAAGGATGGTCCCGAACAGTGGAATGATGTACATAACAAGTGGTCTTCACCAGAGTGGAACAATGACGGTGATGGGGGTGACGTCCAACAGACTTTTGTCGATTCTTGGTTTGAGACTTTTGGGTGGGGAAAGGCATGGTCAGGTTTGGGCAAGCTGCCTAAGCTCCTGGGAGAGAGGTTTGGTGATTTGTATGTAGAGGCCCCACTGATCACCATTTAGTTGAGAGTGCTATTCTTATTCAGTTTGGGTACGATTTGGTCAGACTGTTGAGACAGAAAGATGAGATCAGGTGGAGGCAAAACACAGTCATTACCACATCAATAATAGTTTATCTTTCAAGTCTT
The DNA here is from genome assembly GCA_024047395.1 of Fusarium circinatum. Classification (NCBI taxonomy): domain Eukaryota; kingdom Fungi; phylum Ascomycota; class Sordariomycetes; order Hypocreales; family Nectriaceae; genus Fusarium; species Fusarium circinatum. The sequence continues at coordinate 2,031,670 of CM043928.1, forward strand.
ACAAGATGGACCAATAAGGATTTTGCCGAAGCTAACTCGCTAGCAAGGATACCCAAGCACGATTTTTACCTCTGATGAGATTATGAGGTAATGGCCTAGGCCTCGAGGGGCAATAAAAGTATAAAACCAAGACCTGAATAAAAGATATTAAAAATAAACTGAGTAAAAAAATATCCTAAACCTGATAAAGATACCTTAAACTTGTCCTAAGTTACCTAGATCTTTTTGTTATTTAGGATCAAGGTCCTGAGTTTTCTTTCCTCCCCTAGCCAGGGTATTAAGACAACCGGAGCTTTTGCACCGGAGCCATCGGATCGGGCCCGTGGAACCACAACGAAGCGACTAGAGTAAGATAAAGCAAGTTACAGAACGTTGGTGAATCCTAAAGTGGATCTAGCGTCATCACAAGATCACTGTTGGATGTGAATTGACTGTTGCAATTGCTCCGGCCCGACAACGGGGTTTCGATCGATTGATGGATTAGCAGGCGCAGATAATTGTATATAAGCTTATGAGAAACCTTGTGCTGGCGTGCCATCTCTCCAGTGAAACTACTGTTTGAAAGTCAATTGACGTAACTATGGCGAACCTTCAAACATATCTCCAAGAGCTTGAGAGGGACTTCACGGTTGATACGGCAAAGCTCAAGCATATCACCAACCACTTCGTTGACGAGTTAGATAAAGGTACAGACAGGGCTAGTCACATGACGAACAGAAGCTAAGACTTATGCAGGATTGAGTGTCAAGGGCGGCAGCATTGTAAGTGCTATCTCAATACCTTTGTGGCAAGCCAGCTAATCGTAAATAGCCAATGAACCCAACTTGGGTGATGCAACAGCCGACCGGCAACGAAACAGGAAAATATCTCGTGCTAGATCTCGGCGGCACAAACCTCAGAGTCTTCTCCGTCGAACTCTCCGAAGAAAAGTCAGGCTTCAAAGTCAACCAAGTCACGCACAAGCTCCCCAAAGAATTGAGAACAGGACCTGCTGAAAGGCTTTGGGATTTTGTCGCTGGACATCTCGAGGAATTCCTCAAAACAGCTGATTTTGAGGCCGGAACAAACACCGACTTGAGCTTCATCTTTTCGTTTCCTACGACGCAGCGAACTATTGATGAAGGAATTCTTCAGAGGTGGACGAAGGGGTTTGATGTTGCTGATTGTGAAGGTCGCGATGTAGCGGCGTCGTTGAGGCATGCTATCGCGAAAAGGGTATGTATTACGCATTTATAGTAAGACTCTAGTTAACAAAGATAGAAACTTCCTCTCAAGGTCCGAGTTTAACAAACGACACAACCGCCACGATGATGGCCTCAGCATACATCAACTCCGAGACAGCTATCGGCTGTGTTTTCGGCACAGGCTGCAACGGTGCCTATTTCGAGAGATGTCAATCCATCCCCAAGCTCGACATGGAGGGTCTTCCCGCCGAAGCACTCATGGCGATTAATTGCGAATGGGGCGCGTTTGACAACGAGCATGTTGTGTTGCCGTTGACAGCTTTTGATATTGCTATTGATGATGCGTCGCCGAGGAAGGGCCAGCAGGCGTTTGAGAAGATGGTGGCGGGGCTGTATCTGGGGGAGTTGTTTCGGTTGGTTATGCTTGATGTTAAGAAGAGAGACGATACATTTTGGGAGGGGCAGAGTTTGGAGAAGATGCAGGAGCCGTATTGTATGGATTCATCATTTTTGTCGGCGATTGAAGAGTATGTCAACCATCCTCCAAGCCTGAGATCTCTCACTAATAATCGGTCTAGGGACGCATCGAAAGACTTCAAGACATCGCATGAATTATCTATCACGAAACTCGGGGTATCTCCAAACTTAAAAGAGCTGGAGTTCATGAGAAAGGTTGCAACCCTAATCACAACCCGCGCAGCGCGTCTCTCATCAACAGGTGTAGCAGCGATATGCTTGAAGAGAAATCTCAAGACATGTCACGTGGGTGTTGAAGGATCTCTGTTTGAGAAGCATCCTCATTTTAAGCGAGAACTATCTAAGGCTTTGGGTGAGATTCTTGGTTGGCAGAAGTTGTCGTCTACTAGCAAGGATAGTATTGAGTTTATGCTGTCGCCTGGAAGCGGTGTTGGTGCAGCCGTTATCGCGTCAACTCTTACGAGGAGCAAGCATGAGATTTGAAAATAATTGCAAGTTAGAGATCCATAAACAATTTAGTCTATAATCAGCATAGCTATTCAAGAAGGGAGTCTGAAGAGAATAAACAGTACTTACCCTGCAAGCCTGCAAATGTGAACCAACCAGGTCACGCAAGGGAAATTGACCAATAGGAATGACCAAAGACTTCAGCACGGACCCTGATGACTAGCTCCGTTTGGTTGGAAGAAAGTTTCTCCACAACTTCTCCCAGATTAGGTATCGCAACCAATCACTCCACTTTCAAGATTTTTCATTAACGCTTCTTCAGGCAATATGTCTGCCTTCTTTAATCCCACCCGCTCTATCCAAAGGCTTTTCGTCTATAAGCGACCTCAAGCCCAGACTTCAATATGCAATCTCCAACGGAGGTTCTTAGGGACATCCGGTCCCGTTGCGTGCGCCGAAAGGCCAGTGCCAACGATGAGCAGAGACAAACGTGAGAAGGTCAGTTACCCTCACTTATTATCAATGGAATCCCTTTCCGGTGTTAATACGCATAGATCATAAACCATCTATCTGCGGTACAAGACATTTCCAAAATCCCACGTGGCTATGCATTTATTCCAGCCAACAACCTTGCTATAGCGAAGATATGCCGGAAAATGGCAAGAGAGCAAAAGAAAGCGACGTTTGCATGTATCAGCACTCAAACGCCAGTATATCCGATAGACTCGGATGGCCGCCAACTGCCAATGTCCAAAGAAGTCAAACGCATGCCTATTTTTGGCCTCTACGTCCCATCCGATATCGCCGATGCTGCTACGATTGAATTTAAGGCACAGACACGGGCTTATCAACATAAACGATATCTTTACATAAACAGATTTTATCCTTACATGCCTTCTGTACACAGGTATCGGTTCAATTCCGAAGAATACAAGAGCCTGCAGGGAGTGAAAAGGAGTATCGAAAGGTCTTTAAAAAGGGCTAAGTATACAATGGACATGAGACTTAAGATGTATATCAGGAACTCCATACTCAAGGAGGAAGGCAAGCTTAACGATGATGAAGTAAAGCTGGTAATGACATCGTGGAAGGACGGTAGCGAACTGCCGGATATTGGATTACTCAATACTGAGTAGACTTGGCCGCTGTTCGTTGATTGATGCCTAAAGCTTATAACGCCTCAACGAGACATATCAAGCCAACGTTGGTCGCTGTTGGATTTGATAATTTGACCTAAACTGAGTTGTAATTATGAAATTGCTTGAAGAATCAGAGCTTGGTTACATATCCAACCGCGCACTTTATGATATCTACTATCTCATCGGCTCGTTTCCATAGATCATTGTGATTACCGCTAGCTTTCATCTCAACAATCTCAAGCGTTGTTGTCTTTCTCAGGTGATCTTTCATAAGCTCAGTCTGGGAATATGGGACAAGACCGTCTTCTTTGCTCTGGGAAATGACGACGACTTTGCCTTCAGGCCACTCTGCGTTCCAGTCTGTGACACTCGTAGGAGAGATAGCCTTCCATACCGCCTCGTCATCGCCCAACGCATTTTTCGTAAAGTCACTGTACAGTGGTTGGAGTTGTTTGTGAGATTCTGGTGGATTGTTGATGAAGGCAGCGAGATCATATAGCCCGTTCAGAGGAGCTATGACCCTTGGCTTCTTCACCTTGGGAACCGATATTCCCTTTGCAGTACCCAGCCAGTGATCGGGGTTCATCAATGTTTGGAAAGTCATGGTGGCGCCGCAGCTGTGACCTGACAGTACATAATCATGAGCTACTCCAAGATCGTTTTGCAAAAACGAGATAGCTGTGAGTAGAGCGATTATGTGATCAGGATGTTTAGCTTGTCGAGCAACATCAACAGGCTCTGAGGAATCTCGAGGTGGTGCGGGGTGCGTAGGATGATTGGGGTGGCTTGAAAGAGGATAGTTGACTGATACGACGCCTGCGATGGGTGTGTCTTTGTCGCTCAGAAGCTTTAGGGCAGTTGCTTCGAAGGACGTGGAGTCAACGAGCGGGTCTCGCCATGCTCCGCCGTGGATATAGATGACCCAAGGGCCTACCCCGTGAGGCAGCACGTCTGCTGTGGGGAGTGAAGACCCTTGGAGAGATTTTGGCTGCCAAATGTCGAGAGTGTGTAGGTAGGTTGCATTTTGTACGTATGGAACACGGCGCTTATGCCATGTATCGCCAGAATCGATCCATGGTGTTGAAGACCAGAGCTGTGACGTCATTTTCTTTTCAAGGCCAATTTGAAGGTCTGAATATTATTTGGAGTCTCTTTACTGTGATCCAGAAGCAGGGAGAGATACAGTAAAGCAATTTACTGAGGATTAGCGAATCCAACAATCAAGGAGTTGTATCAATACCCCGCTAATAACTTGTTCGTGGATTCTGACGGCGGGTACTATCCGCACTGTCCGGATACGGATGCGGGAGATGGTGAACCGCTGCCGCTCAGCCGACTCGCTCCGAAATCTGGGTTATTCGGAAGCGGAATTATCCTTTCCGCCCTCTCCAATCACCACGATGAAATCCAGCAGCTCCGTTTGTCAGTGATAAGATAATGCCTGATTGATTCAATGATGTTCTTAAAAGGTTATTAAGAATAGAATGGAGGATAATTTTAGTGGACAAGGATGAGTCTGGCGATCTTGACAGAATGTCTTCAAAGGTGAATCTGCTTGCAATGAATATGCATTGGTGTCACCATGATTCTCCACGATCAAAACAACTTTCAAGCCCAATCGTGAGGATCGTATTACTGCTCATCGCAATCATACCTCAAACCCTTCATGCTCTTAGCAGGGTTCATCACCAAAGTCGCATCACCTCATGCTGTCTCATGAGGACGCGACACGTGATCTCATTCTAGTATAGCGTGTTTCCATTTTTTCACTCCTGAGAAAGCGACTTTCCGATCCTAGCCTGATACCAAGACCGCCAAGGCCACCATCATGTCTTCAGCCAACCAGGATGAGCAGAGCGTTGAAGATAGGCAAACGCAAGTAAATGGCCTTACAATATTACCTACAGAACCGCAATGTCCTCCGACTCCCAGAAGAGATTCTGGCGCCTGGCTATCGCGCTTTCAACGATGCAAGAAGACGTTGATTAAATTCTTATCCTTCATCGGTCCTGGCTTCATAATAGCTGTCGCTTATAGTAGGTCTTGCTTATTATATACCCATCTTCATTGTATGGCCATAACTAACAAATGCCCTTCTACTAGTTGATCCCGGAAACTACTCAACAGACATCGCTGCCGGTGCATCTTACCGCTTCAAGTTACTCTTCATTGTTCTGTTGTCTAACCTCTTTGCAATCTTCCTCCAAAGTCTCGCTATAAAGCTCGGCACTGTCAGTGGACTAAACCTAGCCGAAGCCTGTCGAGCATTTCTGCCGAGATGGCTTAACATCGTACTATACATCTTTGCAGAAATTGCCATCATCGCGACTGATATCGCCGAGGTATGCCGTCTTTGTAGTACTCCCCGGGTCAGATATACTAAAGCCAAGATCCCAGGTAATTGGCTTTGCAATTGCACTGAACCTTCTCTTCCCCAAAGTCCCTCTCGTCGCGGGATGTGCCATCTCCATTGCCGATGTCATGGTCATTCTACTCTTCTATAGCCCCGACAAGTCAATGAGGGGTCTCCGAGTATTCGAGTACTTTATCCTCTGCCTGGTTATGGGAGTTGTAATATGCTTCTGTATTCAGTTGTCGTTGATACAAAACACTTCGGTCGGGGAGGTGTTCAAAGGTTATTTACCTTCGAAAAGCATTGTAGAGCAGCAAGGGTAAGTTTCTCCCCAAAGGTTATGCAGTAGAGGTATTCTAAACAGGTTAGGTTATATCAAGCATGCGGTATCCTGGGTGCGACAGTCATGCCGCACAGCCTCTACCTAGGCTCAGGCATTGTCCAACCCCGACTACGCGAATACGACGTCAAAAGAGGACTCGTCCCTCCACGCCCATCCCAAAGTAGTACATCCGGCAACCAAGTCTCGGAAAAGACATACTACATCCCATCGCTCGAAGCTATCCAGTCCTCACTCAAGACGTCCATCGCCGAACTCGCCATCGCACTCTTCACCTTTGCGCTCTTTGTTAACTCAGCTATCCTCATCGTTGCCGGTGCCTCTTTATACCAGAACCCAGACGCCGTTGACGCCGATATCTTCAGCATACACGATTTACTTGCGTCGTCAATCTCTCCCGCAGCAGGAATACTATTTGCACTGGCTTTGCTGCTGTCCGGAATCACAGCGGGTATTGTCTGTACCATTGCCGGGCAAATGGTCAGCGAGGGTGCTCTAAACGTCAAGATGCGTCCCTGGCTACGCCGCTTGATGACAAGAAGCATCAGTATTACGCCCAGTATCATTATCGCTGGCGCAGTTGGCCGGTCTGGATTAAATGCTGCCCTAAACGGTTCTCAGGTAGCGCTGAGTATCGTTCTTCCCTTTGTCACTGCGCCTCTCATTTACTTTACGAGCAGGAATAAGTTCATGACTGTTAGATCTGGTCCTGCGCGACTGCAAGTTGAAGGACAGCCGGCGTTGATGACGGGGCAGAGGAACGATGGGGATGACGTGAAGATGCGAAATGCATGGTATACGACTTGTATTGCAGTTGCAATATGGTTGATCATTGCTATCATGAACGTCGCCAATCTGGTGTTGCTTGGCAAAGGCCAGTAGAAAGTTAGCGAGCATGAGGTAGTAGCGTAAGATAGCTCATCACGTTTATAGACAATTGATAGACTCGCCCGTCAGTAATGGAATTATGATACTTTCCCAAAACGGCGGGCTTTCCCACGACTAGTCGTCGAATGGATAATGACTGTGATCAAATGCCAAGGCTCATGTCACTGCAGCTAGGAAGTACAACACACCGTGATCACGTTACCATTATCTGATGCCATCTCACGTTGTCTTGGTCCTACGGTAAACAGTGGATCGCACTGACGCCATGAGTGGGATCCTTGTGGTTCATTGTCGCTACTACTGCACTCTGTATATCCGACTCTTATTCCAGGAGCTAAACTTTTAGTGTCATGATTGATCACCCCTCTCGAACTATTTTAGCGTACGATGTCTTATCCGGATATCAAGTATCCAACGGCTTCCCCACGATCGTGAAACGAGAGGATCTGCATTGGGGTATTTAATTTCCAGGACCATGGTCTGGGGAAGATCTGGAATTCTGTTACCCGGAGCGTTCAGGCATCACTTGCATTAACAGAAGAGTAGCGATTGCAGCGAATCAATGATATGGCATTCCTAATATATAAACTCACTAATACCTAGTGTCCTTTTGACAGAATAGATTACCTTCATTCAATTGATATCCTACTAGTTGTCAACAATATGCTTCGTCCTCGCTTCTCCGCCGCTCACCACTTTACCCTGGGTGTCTTCGGGTGTCAATACCATGCCGACACTCCAAGCACTGATAAGTTGGAGCTGATCGAAAAGTTCGACAATCTCATTAAGAATGCCCGTGTCCCAGTAGAGCGCTTAGAACAGAACAACATTCCCTCGAGGGTTTGGATGACTTACTGGACCTCACCTCAAACCTTCAAGTCATGGTGGGAAAGTGACGCTACAAAAAGCTTTTGGGCATCAATTCCAGATGACGCTGGCTTCTGGAGGGAGTCAGTTTGCCTCCCAGCGACTCGAGCCATGCATGAATGCACAGGAAAAGATCCAGTTGGGTTTGGTCATTGTGGAGAACTTGTGCCTCTGACTGAAAAGACTGGGTATTGGGGAGCATATCGATCTCGTATGACGCCTGACTTTGAAGGCGACACTTTCAGTTCTTCTTCGGACGCCTGGCAGCCCCCAAAGCCTATGACGGATAAGATCCGTCGTGGAAGAGCCCAGATTACCAAGTTCCCGGACAACCTCTGCATTGTTATCGAGGGACAAGACTATAGCGCCATGAAGGAAAGGGAGCGCGAGTACTGGGACGAGAACTTTGATGGCCTTACTAAGCAATGGGTTACCAATGTTGTGACGGCAGGTATGGAGAAGGGAATGGTGTCAGCAAGGGCATGCCACGCATTTGCGGGAGAGAAGTCACTTGGAGCAACAAGCGTTACAACCAATGGCACCAATGGTACCAACGGCACTCCCAATGGTGGCATATTTCCAGGCCTCGACTACATCCGTCAAGCCCAGATCCTGTACTGGACCGACCTCTCCAAGATGGAGCACATGGGCCGATGGGACAAAGGCCACGTCAAGCTACGACGTAACTTCATGTCAGCATACGGCCCCGGCGGCGTAATGCAAGACGGCGACATCCTCCTCTGGGTCGATCTCGGCATCATAAAGGGCGACGAGATCGACGCCGAGTATGTTGGGTGCTACGAAGGGACAGGGTTTCTCGCGTTTGACGAGAGCGCGATGTTCGCGAGCACGAGTGTCGCTGCGGCTGAGCTACCGCCGATTTTCGATAAGCCGATTGCGTGTCAGCCAATAGAATGGTAGATCTTATGCACAGTGAGATTGGCTGAGACAGATGTGAGTGATTGTCATTGGGTAACGGGACATGCCGCTTATTCGGGACCCGAAAGACTAGAGATGCTGTGTAGCAAACATGGTGATTGCGGCTGCATGGAGAGATGTAAATGGGTTGTCGGTATGCACGTTCGGTATTTTCTTATCACACCGTGAATAAAGCCCTCACGTCAGACGGCTGGCGTCGTCCGTCAGAAGGATAATGAGAAATGAGAAGCGAGAGGTTGAAGAATAGGCATATATAGCTATAGCAGTCTTGGCATGAACAGAGAATATGTCTATTCTGTTAAATTCATCTCCATCTGGCACCGACTTCTAGAAAAAAGTCAAGATCTTACGATTAAAATCAAAATGGCTTCAACAAACCACTCCAACCTCTTGCAATTGGCAAAGACTGTTCAGCAGGCCACAGAGACCATCGTGAAACACCTCCAGGACACCAAGCAGCAGGAACCCTCCTTTGACCAGAACAGCAAAGCCATTCAGGGCGATGCCGATATCCACTCCACCCGGATCCAGCTCAACGACGCAGCGCAAGACCTTGTCCGTCTTGTCAACGGCCCAGCAAATGAATACCGCTCCTTTTTCATGAGTCACTACACTCTTGCAGCATACCAAGTCGCTCTTCATTTCAAACTCTTCAGACATGTGCCTCTCGACGGCAAAGTCAGTATTGCCGACCTCGCATCTAAAGCTGGCATTGATGAAGGTCGATGTCGCAGGGTGATGAAGCATCTGGCAACGCAACGCGTCTTTGAGGAAGTTGAGCCGGATGTATTCACTCACACCGCTAGCTCTGCTCTCATTGCACGAGACAGCGACATGGAAGCTATACTCTGGATGCAGTTCGACGAAATGTTCAAAGCAGCCTCTGACGCTGCTAAGTTCGTCCAAAATGATCTGAACGGTTCCAAAGACGCTGATTCACCGTTTGCTACGCGTCATGGCAAGCCGCCGTATCAGTTCTATGCAGAGATCCCTGAGAAGGGCCTCAACTTTGCAAAGGCTATGGCTGCGTTGACTCAAATGGATCGCTCAATCACTGCACTTCGCGATGGTTTCCACTGGGACAAACTTGAAGCTCCTGGAAAGGTCGTTGATGTTGGCGGTGCAAGTGGCCATGTTTCCATGGACCTGGCAGCCGTGTTTCCCGATCTGACCTTTGTCGTTCAAGACGTTAGTCCTGAAGCTCTCGAAGATGGAAAAGCCAAGTTGCCATCTGGGATTGCAGACCGAGTCTCGTTCATGCAGCATGATTTCTTCAAGGATCAGCCCATCACCGACGCCAACGCGTTCTTCATACGTCAGTGCCTTCATAACTGGCGAGACCAAGACTGCATCAAGATCCTGCGAGGTCTTGTCCCCGCTCTTGAGAACTGCAAACCTGGAACTCCTCTTCTCATCAACGAGGAAGTCTTACCCGAGCTGAATGAGGTTTCCAAGTATCAGGAACATTTGTCGCGACAGTGTGATATGTGTATGTTTGTGGTTGCTGGGTCTAAGGAACGAACTAGAGGAGATTTCGAGAAGTTACTCAAGGAAGCGGATTCCAGGTTCAAGGTTGTCAAGGTTCACAGGAATAGCACGAGTACTATGGGTCTCGTCGAGGCGTACCTTGGCTAATAAGTCTAACTCTTGTTTACTAAGGAACGGTCACTGTTTATATGCATTGAGCTACAACCATCAGAGTGCCAGTCATTTCCCAAAGAAGGAAGGAGGTCTAAACAGTATATGTAAAATCAAGGCCGACGTTGCAGCCAGATTTCGTTCTTGAAAACGCCGACGGGACTTATAGCATGCCTGATGGAATAAAGGCTGATATAGCCACCCGAAAAGAATACATCCGCTGTATTATGGTCCCTATGCTGTTTGTATTGGCATGGATACTACGACCCACGGTTCTTGACCCTGGATATGTATTCTGACGTGGGGTGTAATGTAACGCTGGGAATGAAAATCAGGTTCTCGATGAGGGGTACGTCACAATTGAACGGCCAAGTCTGCCTATTTTGTATATCAGTTGTTTCATACTGGAGATGTTCAGACTAATGCGGCAGGTTATATCCAGAGAATCATACTTGGATGACCTGATTGCGACTCGTTCTGTGGTATAAAAGCCCTGGCGTAGTCGTCTTAGATGACTTGCTTCATCACTACTCAAGAACTAAGCTTTTAAATCAGCCCCGAGACTATTTTTCAAGACGCAATTCAATATCAGAATCGGCCTTGCCATCTTCGCCATGGCCTCAGTTACCTCAGCTCAACAGCAGTGCGTTGAGACTCCTGCCAACAACCAGTGCCCTGCATCTCACCCTAAGTTCTGTGCTGTCGCTAGTGGTACTGGAGTTATCCACACTGCTTGCTGCCAGTCTAGCGTTCAGTGTTAAGGGACGAGACTACGTTACCTTACTTCATGTAAGTCAATTTTCTAAACATTTCACTGGTGCACTACTAACAATATCACAAGGTTCAGTGACTCTATGGAACTGAAAGCGTTTGGGCTGCATGGTGTCATCTTGCCCTATAACCAATCACTTACTTGAGTGGTTATGAAAACTGGTATAGTGTTGTTTTTATGGCTGAGATTGGTGACGGACGGATAGGCCTCTGAGTCTGAATCAGGATTTCCATAGTTGGAGGTAACAACGAACTTGGCCATACAGGAAGAAAGCTCCAGGGGCTAGGTAGTGCAGTCACGTCAAGGAGGGACTTTCACCATCAACCGAAACAGCATAACATATAGCTCAACAGACTCTCAGTTATTCTACCTACAAAGGTCTGGGGTCAACACTCTGCAAAGTCGGCGTAACCTTTCCAAACAATCCCGTATCCTTGTCAATGGGTACCTTATCGATCGTAGTCTCCCTATTGTACCCATCTCCATCCGGAATATGGAATCGATGATACGCGATATACCACTCATCCGTTCCAGGAATGTTGATAATGGAGTTATGCCCTGTAGCAAGGATTCCCTTCGATTCATCCTTCTCCAGAAGCACACCGCGATAAGTCCAAGGTCCAATGGGGTTATCTGCCGTAGCGTACCCGACGCGATAGTTCTCTGAGCCAGTATCGTCGATGGAGTATGTCAGATGATATGTTCCATCACGATAGTTGACGAAAAGGCCTTCGCGGAAGTTCTCGAGACCTGTGATTTTGTGCCAGCCTGCTTTGAGAGAGACCATGTCGTCGTTTAGCTCTGCGACAATAGGGACACCATTCCCCCAATAGATATACCACTTTCCTGTCTCGGGGTCTTCAAAAGCAGCGGGATCAATAGCCTGGTTGCTGACAATCTCCTCGTCGGAAGTTCCCTTAATCATAGGCTTATCCTGCGCCTTCCACGGCCCCTCAGGATGATGAGCCACCGCCGCACCAATACTCTTATGTCCATCCTGCACAGAGGGGTTATTCCCACTATGGTAGAAATAGTACTTGCCCCCACGTGCTGCGAAAGCGGGAGCCCAAGCATTGCCTGTAGCCCAAGGAACGTTACCACTTGTACCATTGAGAGTAAGGAATGGCTTCTCGCTCCTTGTCCATGATACAAGGTCTGATGATTTCCACCAGTAGAAGACGTTGCCGCCCCAGCCTGAGAAGCCGTCGGTGGTGGGGAAGATGTAGTATGTCTTGTCGACGATGGCGATGTTGGGGTCCGCCCAGAGACCGGGGAGGACGGGGCTATCGCGCTTTGTGAGGGCAAGGGAAGAAGCCTCTTTGAGGGTGAGGAAGGCCACCAGGAGGTGACTGGGGAACGATAGAAGACGCATTATGGGATATCTGAACACGATTCGTGTGGTCTGTCTCGCTGTTCATTCCATCGTGGCGAACGGCGACTTGCACGGTCTATATATCTTCACCAAGATCGCCGAATCGTCACCATTTCCTGGAACCACTACTCAATTACCAGTTCTCCGGCCCGTCACGGACCGAACTTTCTTCTCCATGGGGTAAACCATCCATCCATTGCTGTAATTCTATTCGTGCGCAAAGTCGGCATGTTTCCCCCGCATTGACTCTGGGGGATCGGCGTTGCGGGGTGCTTAAGCGCTCGAGTCATTGGGTAATTAGCTGGCCTCGTATGAACTTCCAATGCTACCTGCCGAGATCGTGGGGCGACTAAACCACGTTTTGGTCATGCGGTGGGACGATCCCTCGGCTTGGTTCCTGATAATCCCTAGTGTCGAGTCCGGGGAACGGAACTGGCTTGAGGAAGGCCCATGACAGAGTCAATTAGAGCCATGGGCCTCTGTCAACATGCAGTCAGTATTCCATTACATATTGGCCTTTATTAACTAAGGGTCCATGCGCTATCATAGGAGACATTTAGTTGCTTGCGAATTCGTATGTTATTCGTGCAGATGTTGATGCAGTATATATAGAAGGTGAAATATTTACAAATGCAATTCATGTACAGACGATAGATTCCAGCTCATCGCCTCAACCGGCTAAGTATCCCCACTCAGGTCTCTAGTAAGCGACAGGCCAGCCATTGTCATATTTGAGCAGGTTAATACCCAAAAGCGCCGTACCAGCGTTATCGTAGTAATGATAAACAAGAACATCCGCATCACTATCAGTGAAAACAGCATTATGTCCAGGTCCATGGATCGACCCATGACTAGCCATGATCTCCGTTCCGCCACCAGACGTCATCTGCTTGCCAGCCTTGTCAACATAAGGCCCAGTAATGCTGCTCGATCGTCCAACCATGACACGGTATGTGCTCGCCGCGCCCTGACAGCACTTGTCGAACGACACCCAGAGGTAGTAAGTGCTTCCGCGCTTGGTGATGAAGGGAGCCTCGACGGCGCCTTCAACAGAGGCGTCGCGCTTGGCGAGGGAGTACATGCTTGATCCAGTGCGCTTGCCGGTGCTGGGGTCGAGCTGGATGAGCTTGATGCCGGACCAGAAGGAACCGAAGGAGAGCCACCATTTTCCATCCGAGTCGACGAAGAGATTGCCATCGATGGCGTTGTAATCGTTGTTGTCATTTGACTCGATGACGAGACCTTGGTTGGTCCATGAGCCGGAGGCGCCGGTCTTGCTGGTAGCGAGGAAAATGGCAGAAGTGCGCTGGCCGAAGGAGGACGCGGAGTAGTACAGATAGTACTGGCCGTTATGGTATGAGATATCAGGCGCCCAGAGGTTCTTGTCGCCCTTGGTATACTGCGTAGTCCAAGGCGCACCGCTGGGGAAAACAGCACCTGCATCCTTCCAAGCCGTTCGATCAGAAGATGTCTTGAGCGAAACATTGTCTCCCGTATGAGCTAACAAGTATCCCCCACTGGGAGTCTTGGCAACCGAAGGATCGTGAACACGAGTATCGCCGGTGACGGGACCAGGGTCGGGATAAGCAGCGTTCACGCCGCTGAGGGACGCGACGGCGACAAAGCCGCTGACGAGGAGTTTCCACATTGTTGATAGAGTTTATGTGAGAGGATAAAGATCATCATGTTTGACACAAAAAAGACATTGTGGTGATCTTATAGTCAGGGCATGCTCGGCATTCGGTGTAGGTACTGACAGGTCCTTAATAGTTTCAGCGGGCGCTGAAACACGCCGGACCTAAAGCTCGGGGAATATTCTTCCATCGGTGTAAGCGCTCCACGGAAGAATTGTTATGCGGAGCTTCTCGGTCCGGTCCGAATTGGGCGCGCTCGGCCGATAGTTGAGACTGGGCTAACTGATGGTTCACCGCTGGGAGAGGACGCGAGAAGGTACGTCCATTATTACATCTCGTATTGTTACGAGTGTTTTTGTATCGGCAAACTTAAAATCTCTCTATTTTGTGTTTTGGGGGTGTGATGCAGGGATGAATACGCAGATAGCTCTAAGACGGCCAAGAATGGGATGAAACGGGATAGGGGAATTGGTGGATTCTCCCAATCCCGGAGATAACCTCTGAATATCGTGTTTATCGGAAACATTTGTCACAACGATCAGGCCATAATAAAATTTGTAGGGTCAGATTATGGCTATACTTCTGAATGAAAGACATCTCGCTTAGCTACGTCGAATCCCATCTTGTACAAGCGGTTTCATCGTCGAAAAAGCATATCGCGCAATCTTCCAGCTCCTATCCTCCTTCTTCAGAATGAACAGCTCTTGATTGGAATGGGGTTCTGAAGCTTGGGTCTGCAGCATAGTCTTTGTGCCCTCTGCCGTTGTTCTTGCGAAAGCCCATTCCGGCGACATCAACACAACCTCATTGATATCAAAGGCGATGGTGAGTTGGATGCTACTGAAGATCCGCTCGTAAGTCTCGGTGAGAGCCTTGGTTCCTGCGCTGGCGCTAAAGTGGGGAGGCATTATGACGCCATCGCTAGTATAGAGTGCAACTGTTTCTTTAACATCTCGTTCTTTGAGAGCACTTCCGTAGGCATGTAGAACTGCAGTGATTGCTTGTATCTCAGATGAAGACACTGGGAAATGTCAGCTTGTGACCTAGCAGGGATGTGTAGGGTAGCTCACTCTTGTTAGATGCTGATTCGCTTGCAAGTTGCAGATAACCTTGAGTTTTGCTGGTAAATTAAGAAAGTCTGATGATGAGAAAGTTCTTGAGCACAAGGTGCAAGCTCCTCTATGGGTAGTCTTGTTCTCTTGTACGTTTTTCTGCTGAACTTATCTATCCTGAGCCAGAAGTGGGGGTTCCATGAAATGGGTAAAACTTCACTCTTTTTTCAAAAATGGGGTAGTAGAGTGACCATGAATGATAAGACATACTCCATACAGAGTTCGAGAAATCTAGAAGTGGGATCTCAATTATTATCATGTCATCAATAAACACCACGGAAACCCCGCTTGAGCGGTTTTGGAGATTTGGCAGTGCCGTTTGGCTACACTGGAAACCAGAGCAAATGCAAGTAATTCACTACTGGTAAGATTAATACAATGGCACATATTCTGAGATCTAGCAAGTAAGGAACTCTTCTTGTTTCTTCTTTAATACGGATATATAGGTGCTACTTTGTCTGTATAACTCAGGGAAGATGAGTCCAGCCGTTTAACAGGGATCATTAGTTAGTGCCTCAGGCATGCATTTGTGTCTCGTCTGACATTGAACCTTCACGCTGTTGCCTACTCAAAACATGCATCACAACTTCGCAACGAAATGACTCTGTGCAATCTTTGCGGACAAATCCCGTGGGAAAATCTTCCTGCAGCCCCATCTGAGTCATGGGCGTCCATCAGCGGATATCCATATCTCCAAGAATTTCACCACTGGCCCGAAGATAGCCGAGGCTATCTACATCATCAGAGCCTGGAAGCTTTGCGAAACGCTGCAAATAATGAAGGCTGTGGTATCTGTCACTTGATACTGAAACAGGCCAAGTTATGTATGGCGGAACTCGAAGAGCTTGAGCCCAAGTGGGAAGCGGGAACTATAACAAAGTATAGTTGGCCGCTATGGGAGATGTGGATTGTCAAGAGAGAAGTTGCAGGGGATGGGTTTTGGGTTATGAGTACGACGGATGATGATAATAAAAGGAATGTGCGGCTTGTGGCGGCCATTGGGCTTTGTGTAGACGATGGTGAGACTGGATAGCTCGTTTAGAGGTAGCTAAACTGATTTTACTAGGTAATCCTTTGTCTCCGATCATTCCTGGGCGACCCGTTGAGCAGTATGGCGGAACTGCGAAGGCCATATCTAGGGTTAATGAGTGGGTTACTGAATGCAACAAGCATCCCAAGTGCAGGCCGGGAGACACGCTGTTGCCAGGTCGAGTCGTTGACGTGGGTGTTGATATCAACAGCCCACACGCAAAGCTCAGAGAGACAGACGGACAGGAACGTGGAAAATATGTATCTCTGAGGTATCTCCCCCAATCAGATTCTGAAGATTATGGTCACTGAAAGTTTACTTTGCAGCTACTGCTGGGGCAAAGAGCCCCAATTCACAACCACCAAAGCAACTCTTGAAGAGCGGAAACGTCAAATCACCATCTCTGATCTCTCGCAAACACATCAAGATGTCATAAAGCTTGCACGCGAGCTAGGCGTTAGATATCTATGGATAGATAGCATCTGCATCTGTCAAGGCGATTACAACGACTGGGAGCGAGAATCAGCAAAAATGCTCTCCATCTACGCAAACTCTTACCTAACCGTCGCTGCCTCAAAAGCAAAAGATCACTCGGAAGGATTATTCAGCGAGACAACGCCAAGAGAGTACAAGACGTTCGAGTATAAATACGGAGAGCTCAGTGGCCAAGTTCTGGCGTTCAATCTTCCGATCGACGAAGAATCTGGTCCTAGCACTTATGTAAGCCTGCCAGATGAGCCACTCTCTGACCGGGGCTGGGCTCTTCAGGAACGCGTTCTACCGTGTCGAACCTTACTTTATACAAAGCAGCAGATGTTCTTTGAGTGTAGTGAGGGATTTCGAGGGGAGGATGGCACGGTTGTTGACCAGAGGTTTGAGAATGTGCATGATATGCCGGATGGACGGGAAGAACGAAAAGAGGCTGAATACCAAGAGGGAGAAGACGATGATCCTAAAGCGAGCCTATATCAGTCATGGTATAGCCTGCTCTGGATATATGGCCCACGGAAACTTACAGAGGCGTCGGATAAACTCCCTGCCATCTCTGGACTCGCTAGCATCTTTGCCCAACGCCTTGGAGACGAGTATGTCGTGGGTCTTTGGCGATCAAAACTGCTGGAAGGACTGCTCTGGCAAAGCCTCAGATGCAGACGTGTTTCAGAGTACAGAGCGCCATCCTGGTCGTGGGCATCCATGGACGGAATTCCTGGCCTCGGGGTAAGAGCGCCTTATGAGGAAGTTGCGAAAATCTTAGACGTCAATGTCGATCTCAAGGGCACAAATATCTACGGCGAGGTCACAAGCGGAAAGCTGAGGATCCAAGCGCCGCTGGAGCGATTATACCTCGACGTCAAAGACTGGGATCCTACGAAGCCGGGGTTCGCGTATGACAACAACCCCCCGATCCGTACGGCGCATGATGAGACGCATTCGCGGTTTGACTTTGACTTTACTGCTGATGATGCGCCGCAAGAGGCACTGAAGATAGTGAAGAGTTTAGAGGGGAAGGAATTCTTTGCGCTCATCTTGCTGAGGGTTAAAGAACCGGATGAGGAGACTTATCATGCCGTACTGGTGAAGAGAGTTGATGGGGGAGAGGAGTATGAGAGGTTGGGGTTCGGGTTTATTGATGAGAAGGCCTTGGGACGTAAGCTGGAGCTGGAGGCCCAGGACGAGTTTCCGGTTATTACCCTTGTGTGATAATATTACTAGATTCCTATTTAAACTAGCTAAACTATGCTCTAACGATACTTGGATATGAAATGTCCTTTAGCTGCTGCTGTGAGTTGTTGCTTGAGTGGAAGACTCCCTTCGGTTGGCTCCATGAGATGCATTCGGATTCCGACACCTCGACCCTAATCCTTGTTAAGTTGCCTTCAACAGATATAAAGAAAAGTTCATTGAAACTCCTAGAAAAAGAAAAGTTGGAGCCTGGCATGATCGTGCAAACATAGATTGGCTCCTCCTGCTCATTGTTCCAGGGATGCCCCTCTACCAGGTATATCTCATTTTCAACAGTTCTACAGAGAAAGCCGATAATGCCACTCTGACTATGTATCGGTATATATGGAATGGACGTTGTGTCAATAGCCAAACCGTGCCAATGTATATCCTTCTTGCTAGTTTCAACCTTATTCGGATAATGGAAGAAGTGGTGCCAGGCGTCAAAGCCCTCGAACTCATGAGTAGTTGATTCTCCTTGGCGATATATTCGAAGATACGAGCATGGGCCTTCGTCTTTCTCAGGTTCCGTGACCCTAACTCTTTGTGTCACCTGATCACCGTGACGCACGGGATATTCCCCAAAGAAGTGAACAATCCATTTATCAGTCTCTTTTTCACTCAGGGAAACTAGTGATCCACTGGTTGACGCATAAGATATAGTGCTGTCATCTGTACTACAGAAGAATCCCATCCCTGGCAATGGAGGTGGCGTGTCACCGGTTGGCTTTGGAAAGCTCTTGACCGACCACCGAACAAGGAAAGGCGGACGGAATGTTACCGTGCAGATGGAAAAACGTTTTTCATTTGCCGTGAAGAAGTAAATCCTTAGGTTTCTGGAGTTGCTGTAAGTACCTTCGAAATGACACGACAACGGTGTGTTCTCCATCGCTTGCAAAAGTGGAGTTTCCAAGACAGTTGCCTCATCATGGTCTCTTGGTAATATGGCAAGCTGGATCCAGTTATCAGGTCTTTGGAAAACTAGGACCCCATATGACATCTCCCACTCGATATCAGCACCAACCCACGACCTTTGATCGAGTAAACTTTGCTGTACAGAATTGGCTGGTTCGTGTGCATGAGAGATCTTGCCTGTTGACGTATGGGTCAACAGGATATCCATTAGCTTCGGAGAATTGATGTAGCCCAAAGTATCAGAAAACATGATGTTTCCTGATGTTCCAATTTTGTATTTTGCTCTTGGTTTGTCATCGTCTAAGCAGCCTTCACGCGCTTTTGCGTCTCCCTCGAATGATGATTCATCCTGAATATCTGGCACAGCTGAGTCTGCCTGTGGAATTCCAAGATCTGCAGTGTCCTTTTGAGTCAATGGGTCCACATCGGAAAATGGAGCATTTTCCTCAGTAGCGTGCGATGGAGTACCTTGATCTGGAGACCCATCGTTCGCGTGGGTTGGACAAATAGAGGCACCAATATCCTCAGGAGCAGAGATACACTCAGGCTCAGGAGGAATCACAGGGCAAACGCCCTCTGGGAGCTTCCTGGAACGGCGAAATGAATTTGAGCTTGAAATCTTGAAGAGACTTTTGATTTTAGGTCTCACATGTTGTTGAATGCTGGTATTTGAGTCGTTGAGTCTTAGTTTGTACCAGGAACCCTTTTCTGATATCGTTGACTTGATGCTCTCTGCTCACGAAGGTCCATCTATACGCTGATGTTCTACAGAGTTCTCTGGACCCTGAGACTCCAATCCAGGAGGTCGGCTCGATACATCCTTCACAGCATCTTTAACGGCCTCAAGAGTTTCAGCCAAACTTGCTTGAATTCCTGAATTCATTCTGTAATTGAGCTGTTAGTGGAAGCACGAGTGAAGTATAGGAAACAACTTAAAAACGTACAATGATACCTTCAAGGAGTTGCTGGAAGATTCTTCGAGGATGGCTTGCATCAATAAGTTGACGAGAGTGATGTTGAGGAACATTCCTGTCTGACTAACTTTGCCTATAATGGCTTCGATCTCACTTCTGCACTTTCTGACGAAATTCATCTTGTCCTTCAAGCTGGATCTGGGGTCCAGGGTTTCGAGCTTTGTTTGCGCAGTTTTGATATTCCGCTCCATTTATTGAATCAAAGACTCAAAACTGAGCTCTTCCGATGTACTTGCCACTTCGTTTTTCACAATATGTTTGACCACGCGATCCATGGTTTTGCCGGCAGAATCAATGACCTTACTCATTGCGTTAGGTCATCCTGACACGTTCGCTCGGGGACGTCTAACCTTTGATATACTGACAAGGTCTTGGGTCAATTCTTCATAATCACCAACCGCTTTTTTGATGGCTTGGATTGTTTCCTTGGCCGATTTAACGAATTGCGATAACTGGCTGACAATTGTAGGAATGGCTGCTGCCGCGCCGAAAGCCTCCAGTCCGCTCATTGTATGGCTCAACCCTTGGATGTGCCGATCTTGACGCGGAATTAGAAGGAAAGATATAAGTTGAATTTTATCTCAGTCAATGGGCAGTGGGTGTTGTAAATATATACCCCAAGGCTTTCTGCCAGGCGAACCGCAGGGCAAACTGCCTTTAAGAGCCACTCCACGTTACATGATTTCACTGGTTCACCCAAAATCGATGGTGTGCTGATGTGACGCCAGACCGACCCGGCATGGCACGTGGACCAGAATTGGCCTTGTCTTGTCAAGACGATTATTTTTGCAAGAAGCTGAGATGAGGATCATTCCTACTAGCAAGTTTCAAGTCCCAGATGGTTAGTAGAGAGACTGAAATCATGCTAGTAGGAATGATCCTCATCTCAGCTTCTTGCAGAAATAACCGTCTTGACAAGACTGACCCCCGTGCCTTTCATTGATTGGCCAGGCTAGGGGGCCCATTCAAGAGCCTACCCGAGTGCACGCTGCAGCACCTCCAACTCCACTGTAACAGGGCTATTTGCAGTCTGTTCGGCCCTGCAATATCTGCCGAATGATACATGCAACTGACGGCGATGGCTTGTTGCAGATTTAATCAAATCCCACGTGAGCAAAGGTTTGGAAAAAAACATGAAACGGACATAACTTGAAAGAAGCGGATAAGTAATGGAACAAAGTCAATGAAATAAAGCAGCAGGGTTCGAACGTATCCGTGTGAAGACAATGCTTGTGATGTCTCATAAGACTTTTGACTAACACATTGGCGGCCAACGTGATAAGCCCCAAGAAGACAGATCCAGAGCCCTAGTCAACATTGCGACTTGAATACATAACGATGGACAGGGCTGCAAGAACAAGACCTTATATGAAAAAAACATCTACATTAAAGCGTAGGGTCACAAGAACTTGGACTGTCAGTATCGGCATTTTGGTGCTATTTAATGCTTCCTGTGATATTAACCAGTCAGACTGACGGTGGGAGGCATTTTAATCTTACAGCCAGCCACGTTGTCCAAGCTGAAAATGTTGATCGAATGGAAGCCATCGCAGAAAGCCTCATTGACCAGGGTTGCGATGCCAAGACCGCCACAGCCAGAAGGACTTGCAGGTTGAGTATCATTACAGGACAACGTAAACAGATGAATCTAGTAAGTAAATATAGCCATGCAATTTATTGAGACCAATTGTCTAGGGTTGCTGACCTTTTGTGGAATAGCTGACTTATGTTGATGTTCATTCAGGCTCTTTCGACGATCAGTGCTTTGCTTTTTGTGTGGTGCAGCCTGGGCTACTGAGTCACACGGGCTACCGTTAGTCAACGCCACAGTCTTGTTTAAGCTTAATTGGAAACACCCAAGGCTGATTGAAGAGCAGTACTTAGCATGTCTTAGGACCCCTTCCCCCGTTGCTCACCCATTCCTCGTTCCCATTCTTTCATCGCATGTGCAACAGCGAAGAGGAAAAAATGGCTTGTATAAGATTTGCGGTCCGTCTCGGACTGGCATTGTGCCTATCGGGGCATATTGGAGACGTAATTGCTGGTATGTCATTACATATTCTGGAGCGTTGCACAGTCTAACTATTCCAAGCCTGTTCCAATGAGGAAACTTCGACGATAACCGAGGCGACCCAAGTATCGAGCCTCGCGGCATCCTGTGCAACATACACCGGCGATCTCCAACTCACCAATATTACGAAGACCATCAACATGACTGGCGTCGAGACTCTCAGTGGCGATATCACGTACAGCAACGACTTCCCGGACGAATACGTTACGTTCTACAGCTCAACGCTCACGAATGTTACCGGTGACCTCCTGCTGTACGGCGCCGGAGGAAAGGTTACCAAAACACCGGGTGACTTGAACATAACGCTTCCAGCTCTACGAACCATCTATCGCCTGGCTGCGTATGGAGGATGGGGCGACGTATCAATTAATACGGATCCAACGCTGAATGTATCACAAGGGCTTCAGATCAGCTCTGGAGCAAGCCAGTCTGCGGCGGGCAACTTGTACTTGAACGTTAGTTCTACTTATAGTATTGGCGTTTTAGGTGTCGACTTTCAAGCCACCGGGGGAGCACTTTTCACCTCATCGGCGGAGAGCGTCAAACGCGAGATCACAATCTGGGGAAACAGTGGACTAGAGCGTGTCGTACTGGATAACCTCAAGTTTGTCAACTATACGGTGGAAATCAGAAGTAATCCAGATCTAGACTATATCTCCTTGTCTCTCCCCGAAGTCGGGCTTCTGCGCGTCAAGGAAAAAGGAAGAGACACGCATCTGTCAGTACCCAATCTCAAGAAGCTCGGAGGCCACAGCGACCCCGGCACCCATACCAGTGGGGGAGACGCTGGCGGTATCTTCAGGGATCTTGTCAACGCCAGTCTACCATCATTGACTGAAGTACATGGTGATGATGTGGATTGGTTCAAGGGCAAGCTAAACTTCACTTCCAACTTCTTCTCCGAGCTTAGTCTCCCGAGTCTGAAGACGGCAAACTGCACGCTTGGCATCGACGAGAACATTGCACTGAATGACCTTTCAGTACCGAGGTTGAACTACGTCAAGGACTTGCAGATACACGACAACCCTCGCCTTCTCAACTTTACGGCCAATTTGCTCAAGAAGGCTGATAACATCAACATGACCGGGCCATTTACCAACGTCGAATTCTTTAGTCTCGAGATCATCACAGGAGATTTCTATCTCGCGGGCGACAAGACTATGGACTGCTCTTGGTTCGATGAGCATTTCCTCAATCACATTGTCCAGGGATCATACAAGTGTGTTGGTAACCATACAAAGCCTGCAATCGAACGCAAGCCTAGCACGCCAACCGACGAAGCAGATCTTGAAGACGGGGATTCAAAACAAGGAGGAAGCTCTTCTAGTGGAAGTTATGGTGGACTCTCGACTGGTGCAAAGGCAGGTATTGGCGCGGGAGTTGGTGTAGCTGGCCTTATCCTTCTCGGTCTCGGTGCTGGGTTCTTGATTGGCAAGAAGGCGAAGAAACCACCCGGTGCGGTTACTCACACTACCGAATCTGGGTACCAGAAGGCTGAGCTCGATGGAGATGGTGAGCCGTCTAGTGGTGTGAAACAGGTGCATAGTGTAGAAGCTTCCGAGATGCAAGACACGGGGAAGTCCGAGTTGCCGCTTAATGCAGCGAGAGCTGAGCTGGCGGGATAATGCCCGAATATCATAGAAACACTGAAGAGCTGTGCAACGTACGAGAGACCATTCCTTTAATAACGAGAATAGTCATTCTCGGCAGCGATTTAAAAATATATGCCTTAACACACCCTTTCTTTCCCGAGAGGAGGATCGCTAGAAGTGCTCGCATGGCAGGAAAGAGGCTTTATTTGTGCCATTTCATAGGCACATGGTGAGAGGAAGGCTGCACTGAACTGGGCTTCAACAGCTGATACGTGCTGGAAACAAGGTGTAGCAGACCAACACCAATCAGATACCGCCATTAGCGAACTGCATAACGCCACAGCGCTTCGGTCTGGATTTCAACCCCCCTGCCGAGCCAGCAGGCCCCGGAAAATGCGTACTTAAATGAACGGTAATAAGACAAAAATCATGGCTTGGCAATTTGAACGATTTCAGGCAGCAAACGATGAACCCCTCGCCATATGAGTTTCTGCGATCATCCGATGGTCAGATCAGGCTGTTGATACTTCATCCCGCTTCGAAACACGACGCACCTATACAATGCTTCCTCGAGCCAGCCATTCTATCTTCAAACCCCGCTTATGAGGCTCTATCATACACTTGGGGAGATCCCGGCAACGGCTGCAATATCTCGCTCAGTAACCATGATTTTCTCGTGGGGGATAATGCCGCTGCCGCGCTCCGCAGATTGCGACGGAAGAGGGAGAAGAGAGTGCTCTGGATTGACGCAATATGCATCAATCAAGCCGACGTGGACGAGAAGAATACACAAGTTCCCCTTATGCAGAAGATCTACGGTCAAGCAAAAAACGTCTTGGTCTGGCTGGGAGAGCCTATTGAGGGTAGTATTCTGGGCTTGAGGCTAATCCAGAATAGGATGGCTAGTGTTGGATGGCATCAGTGGAAGATTGACAAAGACTACGGCAAACCAACACTTCCATTACTCAAGTCTGTCAAAAGCTCCATCGCGTGGATGAATCGATCGAGATTGATAGAGGAGCAAATCAACGGGGAAGTTCGTGAGCTCCTCGATCGACCGTGGTGGCGCCGAACTTGGATCATTCAAGAGGTCGTGCTCGCAAAGAACATCCACATAATTTGCGGAGACGATGTCATCACGTGGGATGCAGTGGCATCTCTGTTCAAACGACTTAACAGGACGCAGGCTGAGGTTCATGTGTTTGGTGTCAAGC
Source organism: Fusarium circinatum (assembly GCA_024047395.1). NCBI lineage: Eukaryota > Fungi > Ascomycota > Sordariomycetes > Hypocreales > Nectriaceae > Fusarium > Fusarium circinatum. Next base: position 2,056,350 of record CM043928.1, read on the forward strand.
TGAGTGATCGAAACGTGTTTCCTGATCAGATGTACAGGCTTATTTGTGGCTATCATCAACAATGGCATTCAAACGGTGGGAGACTCGACCTTTTGGACGTGCTATACCAGTTCAGAACGCTAGAATGCACCGTTGCGCATGACAGGATCTATGGGTTCTTGGGTATTGTACATCCTGATGTGGCTGCCAAGATAAGCCCGGATTATAATCTCGGTGTGCCGCAGGTGTACCGTGACTTCGCAAGAACTATGATTCTAGTCACGGGCAACCTGCATGTGCTGAACTGCACAAGACACTGGTCAGGCGTTGATAATGGCGCTCAAAATCAAGAGGTATATAGCGTCGTGGAGCAGTCAAGATATTATGACATCCAGGCTCTCATTCACGATGGGCCAGATAAGACTCCAAGAAGAGGCTGGGCGAGACTACCGGATGGCTGGGAGAGAATACCAAGCAAAGAGAAATCGCTCTTTCGAGACAATAGGGATAGGACCAAACAGGCTTCCGAATGGAGCCCACTGGAGGGTCAGCAACCAGTGAGAGCTGAGCATTACATCAAACAGAGAGAACTATCTCCGGGATGGTCCAAGATCTGGGACAACCTTGGACGTGCAAAGGTTGTGTATGGAGTCGGAGAGACGACGAGAGAGCACAGATTGCGAAATGAAAAAGAGCTTCTTTGGCAGAAGCTATCCAGGCTGCCCTCTTGGGTTGCCAACTGGGAGTGTCCAAGACGATGGGATCCTAAGCCATTGGTTAATTTCTCACAGTCGCAGCCTCGATACTTCGCATCTGGAAACACTACCGCAGCACTAAATGACCATTCCGACCCACGGGTGCTGTCTCTCAAGGGCCAGATCATTGATGAAATCAGACAGCTTGGCCCCGTATGGCACCCCGAACCTGAGAGGCCCCCTATCTCCAGGAAGGGTATCAGTGCTCTTGCGGAATGGGAAGATCTTGCCCTGATTGAGCTTCCGGATTGTCCTTATGGTGGTGCTGAGGGTCGCACCAACGCCCTCTGGAGAACAATGATAGCCGATTATACAGGTGCTGAAGCTGCTGACAGTGATGACTGGGCTTACATCGAGACGTGGTATGACCGAACTGGATGGGGTCGTGAGCTACCAGAAATGGCATCAAGAGGAATATCTGAGACCGTCACGCTTGAGATGGAAATAAGGGACCTCGGGGTTATGATAAATGCCCAGTTTCTCCAGATTAGACCTGTGCCTATTCTGGAAACCGGCGAGGTGCTGAAATATCCATCGGGGGATTTCTCCAAACGGAAGAAAAAGTATGGAGGTTATATAAAGCGCATTTATGACGCATGTGCGCATCGCTCGTTGTTCATAACTTATCGGGGCTACATGGGATTGGCGCCTTGGAATGCACAGATCGGCGACAAAGTGGCTATTCTTCATGGTGGCGAGACGCCTTTTATCCTTCGTAATATCAAGGGGACGGAGGGGTTCTCCTTAGTCGGGGAAGCTTTTGTATATGGGTTGATGTCTGGAGAAGGAATGTCGGATGCTTTTGGAGGAGAACGTGACATCAATATCTTGTGAGACAAAGACAAGGGAAGGAGACGGAAATTCTTATTACTTTTAAGTCCAATATATTGGAGGCATTGCACAACAGGAAAGGAACTTTCAGAGATCACACATTGATTACTATTTAAAATTCCCATAACGCGCCGCTTCAAACAGAACGCCCCATACACATGAAGACTCAGTTATCGTAAGACAATATCCCCGTTGGGCGTGAGTCAACCGAACCTCCGTCGTCTCTATCTATGAGATACCTCGCATACTTGACAATGGGCTTGCCCTCTCCAGGACGCCGGTCTTCGATCTCAAACAGCCCCGTTGACGCAATCAGCTCATGTAATTTCCTGAACCCATACGATCGAGAATCAAAGTCAGGGTGCCATCTATTCATGAGCGCTCCAACGGCCGCAAGGCCAGCCCAGCCATCTTCACCGGTTCTTGCCTCAACCGCTTCGCGAAGCCATTCTATGAGTTGATCATCAACTACGCGCGGCTCAGGCTCCGACTCGCCTGGTTCTGGTGATGATACTCGAGGTTTGGTTCGCGCAGGACTGTTGGGATCATCGGGGTCGAGCCTCTTTCGCTTGCCGTTGGATGTGCTGTTCCATGCGGGAACGGACGGTGCTGCGTCGGAGGGCTCGGCTTTGATGTTTGGCGCACTGGATGGCCCTGCAGATGATTCCCTCGCCCGCGGTTCAGCCCTGTCCTTTTGGATATCGATCCTTTCGGGAAGACGTGCGATTTGTCCGCGATTTGAAGGTCCTGGAGTTGGTTGCTCAGGAAGCAGGCCTTTTGCAGGCGCGGGCGAGTCCATCAAAAGACCTTTACCCTTGGTAAACGCGGAGATTGGAGCGTGGTCACGGGGAGGTCTATCGCTAGGCGATCGCCCATTGAACGGCAATGCAGATGACGGTCCAGCCATATCGGCCTCAATTGACGGAGTTCCAGATCTCGGCACAAGATTCTCAACGTAAATGAACTTATCACACGCCGTGACAAACGGCTTCGGCGTCTTCCGCTCTCCACACCCATAAACCATCAACCCCGACTCTCTAATCCTCGACGCAAGACGCGTGAAGTCGCTGTCACTCGACACAATACAAAACCCATCGAATTTGTTAGAGTATAGCAAATCCATAGCGTCTATGATCATGGCTGAGTCTGTGGCGTTTTTTCCAACCGTATATGCAAACTGCTGCATAGGATGGATGGAGTTTTGGAGGAGCTGGGGCTTCCAGCCGTTGAGGCGGTTGCTGGTCCAGTCACCGTAAGCGCGTTTGACGAAGGTGGTGCCGTATTTTGCGAACTCGGCGAGGACGAAAGCTATCATGGCGGCGCTGGCGTTGTCTGCGTCTATGAGGACGGCTAGCTTGGCTGCCGGGGCGATTGAAGCCATGCTTTGAAGCTGAGAGTCGTTCATTGGATACTAATTGTGGTGATGGATGATCTAGATATGTCAGCGTTTGATGTTTCAACCACATTTCATGCGACTCACTCGCTCTAAATAGAGCTATTTCGCTTTCAAGGGTATCGCTTATATATTTTCTTATTCAGTAGAACTGGATACTAATACTCGTTATGCTCTCTCTTTTGTTGATCTGTTCAAAGCCTCTGTTCATGCAGGTTGAAGCGTATGGAGACACGCCATCTCAAAAGCGGGGTTGTTCTGGTCGACGCGAGACAGGGGTTGTTTGGTCTTCTACTGTGTCACACTAAAGAGAACACAGTCTAATTATATAGCTGTGAGAGACAGGATAGTCGCGTCATATATAAACCTATTTATCTAATGGCTTATTTACTGATAGTTAATACTGTTTACAGGGAAAACAGAGTCTATTCTAGCGGAAAGAGGGCAAAAGCTAATGTGTCATTTTGACCGAGTGGCTGACCAAATGAATCTGGCCAACGCGTTGCTACGCTAGCCAATCACAGAGCACCAACGCTGGCCCTGCCAAATGCCATCGGAAATGAGAGGAACATTAGCAGTGGCGTGTGGATTTATTGATGTGTTATCGGCCTCGACACATTGAGCAAGACAAATGTGCCAGTAAGTAGCGTTCGCTAGCGAATGCCCTCACTCTGACTCCTCTTCCGCAGCGACATACTCCTCAACCAATCTCGCCTCCCTCCGTTCACGAATCTCACGAAGCGACGACTCAGCCGAAAGCCAACCAACAACCAACATGCTTTTCATCACCCACGACCTCCGAAACGTCTCAGCCGTATACCAATCCCTCTTTCTACTATGCAGATCCGGCACCCAGGGAAAGTTGGACGTGATATGCATTTGCAGCAGCGCCGGGTACAGTTCCAGCTGAACCATGGCTTCTCTAGTCGCTACTTCGTACCAACGGTAGCTACCAAACGCGAACCCGAGAGATGAGCCGATGATGAAGGGTAGGCCTGCTGTTCCCCAGATCATGCTGCCGGCCATGCCGCTTGAGACGCCGACGACCGTTGCGGTTGTGATGCCGGATACCAGGCTGCGTAGCATGCTGTACTTGGTAAGTTAACAACCGATTGATGAGCTTCGAGGAACTTACAATAATCCAGGGCCACTATGCAAAGAACAATCAGTCTGTTCAATCCAGTTCCCTGGTAGAATTGCAGCCTTACCTGACGACTCCCCAGCCACTCAGCAAGCTGATGAAGGGGAAGCTATCAAAACGATCCGACATTTCGAAAAATGATAACGAATTTTGGAGAAACGACAGCGGTGGAGAAGGGTGAACAATCTTGCAAGGGTGAGCTTTGAGATGAGAGAACAGTTCTCAAGGGAGGAATTGTCAGGGAGGGGAAACGAGATCTGTTAGCTGCAGCCACTTGGGGCTCATCATGTCTCACCAAACTCTAAAATCGATAGTTTGTTCTAGTGAACTATTAGCTGACAACACGTTATACGAAATTTGTTCTATCTAATATTATCTTTTGCAAGAAAGGATAATTGCATGTATGTCGTTGTTCTCATATACAGAAACAATACTGAGCCAAGGTTGTGAGCGATAAGCTGATAAGATAAGACTGCACAGCTGATAACCCTCATCACAGATTGTCAGGCTGTCAGTCCCTCACAACACGCTCAACACTGATTGGCAAACCTGTGCAACACACATAACTGTCATTCACAAAAAGATAAACAAGGTTCCAAATATTAGTACCAAGATTTCTGCGCTGTATCCGACAATTCAAGCGACCCGGAGCTCGTCCTACTCTGTAAACCATACATCATGGCGATATCGTCAGCATGTTCATCTGACTTGCGAAGAAGTTTGGTAGCACAATTGATCCAGATTGATTGAATATACGGACTTGGCTTGAACAAATTGACAGTAATGGGAAACATAGTAGAGAGAAATATTAAATAAATAGTTCCCTTGCGCCTGGGCTATGGTAGCTTTTTTCCCTGCTCAGCAGCTTTTCTTAGCAATCACATCAGAGTATATCCTCTTCAACTGACAAATTTCCAAACTCTTAACCTCACTATCTTACACATTCTCACTACATTCACCAAACAACCGCAAGATGCCATCATCACAAGATCGACCATCGTCTCCTGCGTACAGAGCGGAACCCCCAGCGTACACGGCTGAGAGACCAGAGCACATGGCCGGACCACCAGCCTTCATGGCATGCAGACATACAGCTACATTCTTCACCCCAGACGGCCGCAGAGACTTCGTCGTGGAGCATCTGCGACTGGATCCTCTCACGGCTGCGATGTATGAGCAGGCCATCCATGATGGGACCCATATGATCGGCCGACAAGGCTATGGTGAGCTCTGCGAAACATCTCAGTATGAGCTGGACTACTGGGTAGCAAAAGAGCGAGGCGAGGATCCTGCCTTTGTTAAGAAACTAGGCACTTCTGTCATGGTTCCAAGTGGATACTTGATCTATTTGGAAGAGCTTAGCAAGGCTAGAAGACGTGGGGAGATTGAGAGAGAGATCGTTGCCCTTCAAGAGAAGGCGCAACGTAAGTACAGTTGGGGACTAAACGGGATCATGTGATCCAACTGTAGGTACGCAATCGAAAGACTGGAGAGGAAGCTTGTCGAGATTCAAGCTATTGGGGGGCGCCGGAGTCTTAACAGCTGGTGATTGTCGCGAAACAGGGGGAAGTGCGGGGCTCTGGGGGTTCAAAATGATTTGTAGCAACATCTAAGAAGGGCAACAGGGGAAATATGGCGCAGGTCGTGGCTCTGTTGGAATTACGGCGGTTTTGCATTTAGTGGGATTCGGGGTAGGTAAGTTCTTACATTACAGTATGTACACATGTTGTTCAACAGTACATGTGGCGTTAAGTGCACAAACTCTCCTTCTTGTGTAATGATATCGTGACTTGTCTTATGCGGCCTTGTTCCGGCCTAACGTATTGTTTCCATTGAACTTGATGAATTCTGTGAGGATGAATTGAACCGTATAGGGTATACTGTTTACGGGACCATCGCTCTACACTAAATCAGTGGCGGTAGCATTGTATGATTAGGCGAGTCATAAACATCAAGTAGTGTCCAAGAGAACAAAAAGGATGCAGTGGTGTTATTTAGAGAGCGCTGTCTTTCATTATGCACATCAACTCCAAGCATCTTTTTCTTTTGGCGCCTAGAAAGACAGTATCTATTCGGTGCTAGTACGGCCTTTCCTGTCTTGATGCGTTACCGAAACCTGTGTCTGAACAACGATCCCTTGCTCCGCAGCTGAGCCCCCCTGATTCTTCCAAATCGACCCATCCCCTGTTCCGCCCCTCCCAACATCATACGTCAGTTCGACCTCATCATCATCGCTACCGAAAGCATTCCCTTTCGTCCTGTTGACACTGAAGAGTTGAAAGTGCTTTGAACCGGATCTGGACAGGTCAGTTGGTCCTGATGGTGTACCGCGTGAAGTCGAGTTGATGCGCTTGATCCGGAACAGAGGCGCTAGGGTTGGCAGACAAGCTGAGATGACTGCGACGGAGGGTTCGAGGCTGGACCACGCGAAGGACGGGCCCATCCACCATGTCGCGTCGAGGTTCTGGAAGAAGCCCCAGAGGTAGTAGATTCGCGCGATACTGGCAACACAGACACTACTAAAAGTCAGTTGGAAACCCATCATAGTATTATACCATCACTTACAAGCTGCCAAGAAGCATGATGCAAATAATAGAAATCTTGGTCTTATTGTTCATATGAAGTGTCCAAATTCTCGGTATCGGAACCGTCAAAATGATAATATCGTTCATCATGTTCATGATTCCAAGAACAAGGAAGAACAGCTTGACTTCGATGCACTTGCCCTTAGCGCCAAGGTATTGGTTCCAGAAATGACTGACGGGTTTACAGGCGAAAGGCATGGTGATCCAGAGGATAAAAGGGTACACGGTCGTCAAAAAGGTCGCTATCCAGAACATTATTGTGTACACTCGGTTTTTGTCGATGCCAAGGGGGAAGAGGCGACGGTAGAGGAGGAGGATGCTGATTTTGACGGATGTGACGGCGAGGGCGTATACGAAGGGATCGGCGTAGACGGTCTGGCGCTGAGTGAGTATAGGACTAGGAGAATGGTCTAGTTCGGTGGTAGAAGTACCTTGAAGACGTCGACGAGAGTGGTGAGCTTGATTGACGAAACATGAGCTCCCGAGCCATGCTCTCCAGCTATCATTCGTCAACGCAAGGACTCAAAAGGATTAACAGAGCGTGCTTACCCAGTATTGTCATAGCAACAGTTGCTGAAGCGCAAAGCTGCATCGCGTCAGCCAAAACCCGATCATTTCGGTGAATGAACTTACCCCAAACTGGCCAACACAGCCCAATCATCCATCTCGATGTTCGCGGACTTCATGTTCCTCACGTAAAATCGCTACGCGACTACCGTAACAGCAATACCGAGAACAACACAAACGACGACATTGTAAGTGGTGATGACATTCTTCTCAAGATCCAGACCTTTCGGCGGTGGCCCAAAAATGGCTACGATGTTAGGGTCAACTTCCATATCAGCGCTATCAGACTAGCTGTATGCGAACACCACAGATAAAAGTGGCGGTTCAAGTTGTGTCATGGGCTGTTGGTTAGTTAAATGGGCTTCTACCCGCCTAGTGAGCAATCACCATTGCGAGATGTAGGGACAACAAGGGCGTTTCTTTTTCCAGTGGCGAGGCTTCCACTGCCAATCTCTAACCGTTACGGGCTCGTTCTTTTCTTCGTTTACTTACGCGGAAATGAAACCAAACAGGCCATTTGTGAAAATTCAGTGCAGGCCTTGATGGGGCTGGAGTCCACTTCGATGCTACCCTTTGTTGGCTGCTATGGAGAATGAGAAATCCTAGGAGGGGCCTCTGGCTTTCGAGGGATTACTGGTACTGTCTAAATTATTTAAACCATGCTTTTGAACAACTCGACCCTCCTGGAAACAGTCTACATTACTTTGGTCAGAATATTCTTAATACTCATGGTAGTTATATCGAGACTGAGATCTGACCCGTATCAGACGGGAGATGAACTGCCAAGAAGAAACTTGCGGCTCTGAGGTGGCACCACCGGAAGTAAATCCCTGTCACCGCGACGTACTTCCGGTCGGATATTACGGGGATTTACAACCGGCACAAGCACGTTTCAGGGCTTGGTCCATGTTCAACCGTTTATGCAGACAGGACCCGCTGGGATCGACGGCAAATGCTTGTAATGTTTCATTCAAGGGCTCGTTTAGTCTGCGTTATCTTGATTTAGAGACTATCACGGCTTTAGCTTCTCAGAAGGGTAAAGGAGTCGAAGGTGATCCTGGGAATAGCGGCTCCGGCATGTCGGATTTGGTCCGAGGATTCGTTTTTGGAAACGCATATTGGCCCATGGAAGGTCCACTGGCTGGTATTCCACTTTGGATGCTGCCTTGCGTAGTTCTTCTGAAGTTCAAACATGATTGCTAGACGAGGCATGCTGGGTCAAAAATACGCAATTGGTCGATACAACGTTTCTCTTGATCCCTTAGATAGAAGGATACGATATCGTTGGCCATGTGAGCAGTCGAACCCACCGAGTCGTACTTAGCTTGGTCCGAAAAGTGTGTCAGTCGATGGATGTCGAGCTCTATCGCAACGTTTTTTTTCCCAAGCGAGCTACCCAAGAAAGCTTGTCCCCCGTCTGTCCTCCTCAACCAACACCGCAGATCCTCATACTCAGAACCAACAATGTAACCACCGCGGCAGCACGCCCGGAAACGCACACGGTTAACAAGAAGCTTCAGGACCGAAACAGTCCATCTCTCCGCGTGGCGACCTTCGCCTGTTAAAAAACCCTTTCGTTTGTCCAAGTATTAGAAGCCGGGCCCCCTTCCACCAAAGCCCAAACGAAACCATACCCACATCTTCCAATCCTTCATCATGGCTCCCGCTAAAACAGAGGTTCTGGTCGTAGACCAACCCGCTCTCCACTCCAAGACCATCGCTACCGAAGATGTCACACCACTTCCTAATCTCGCTCCCCTTTACTTCCCACCGAGAAGATTGGCCCTATGGGATGGATCCGAAGTCTTCTGCACTTCGAGCTTAGTGAGAGTTACAATGCCGAGGAGATAACGTCTATTCTTAAGACGGCTTATTCAGCGTTCAAGGAGCGTACGCCTATTGCGGGGTGTGAGGCTGTTCCTACTGCTGATTATCTCGAGACTGGGCTGTTGCAGCTCCGTCATTATGGTGATGAGATTGAACATGATTTTCTCGTCAAGGACCTTCGAGATCAAGACTTTCCTAGTTTTGAGGAGCTGAAGCGTCGGGGATATCCTACTTCTGTTCTGGACCCTGATGTTGTTTGTCAACGGGGTCTAGGCGGAGAATGGCCTCGTGCTGGGGATCGACTGAACACTACTATGGTGCAGCTCAACTTTATTAGGGGCGGTCTTCTCCTCAACGTTCTTTTCCTTCACGCCTACATCGATGGTACAACAGCGTACAAGTTTACTGAGATCTTCGCCGAGGAAGTCCGCAAAGTTCAAGGCCTGCCTATTACGAACCCAGCCAAGATCCCCTGCGATGATAGAGCCAAGTTGATGAAGCCATCTGATACCATCGTCGGCAGACCCGAGGATCATCCGGAGTACGTCGAAGTACCCTTCACACCTGAAGGACCCCCACCAAAACTGGCTTCACCAATTCATCACGGCCACATCTTTTACTTCTCCCCCGAGAAGATCCAAGAACTCAAAGAAGCTGCATCACCTTATAATGCAAAGCTTTTCAAGTCGGATGACATTTCTTCGTACGTCTCTACCACCGATGCTTTGACTGCGCTGGTCTGGCGATGCACTATGACAGCACAGCATGGGAAGAGGGAGGGCGAGGATAAACCCACTGGCCCATCTATGGTTGGCCTGGCTCTTGATGCTCGTCGTCGTGCTGGAAAGCCTATTCACAAACATACTCTTGGAAACATTCTTGGCTTCGCACCAGCCGTCATGGACATCGAGAAGATTCTAGAACATGACGATGCTAGCCTAGCAGACATTGCTCTTGTTGTCCGGGGCGCCGTGAACAAGTCCAAGGACTCGTATCTCGCTACCATCAGCTCTCTCGTGGATGGTCTTGGTAACGTGTCACGACTGGTACCTGTCATCTTCCTGGACATGCCAGGCAATCATGCGTTATTCTCATCGTGGAGAGAGTTTCCTTTCTATGATATCCAATGGGGTCCTGCGCTGGGCGATCGAATCAAAGCCATTCGACCACCTTCAGTGGGAGTGACTCACTCGATGCATATTATTCTGCCTGATCGGCCTGAGGCAGGTCCCGGTGTCGAAGTGTTTGTTGGTACTGAGAATAGCGCGATGGAAAGTTTGCTGGAAAACCCTCTCTGGAGACAATATGCTCAAGGACCGGAGAAGCGGTGATGAGGACCAAAGCTTGGTGATGCGGGATCATTGTTTATGGGAGGCTCCAAAGTATATCTTGGCTATGGACCTATGATGCGATATCTCTGGGTGTCATGCGACTAACTATGAGCCATGCTGCTAGCAAGCCATGATGGCCATCAATACAAGTATAAGTCAAAATCAGGCCTAATTGTCTACATTTGAAGAGTTAACTAATCCTCCCCCTGGATTCGCAAGCCTTATATATAAATAGAGTCTTATTACTGCCTGCAGTTATCTAGAGTTATTACCCTATATAATTTAATCTAACCTAATTCCTTATTACTTTCTTATATTTTTACTATTTAATTTCTAAAGTAAGGAAAATTAAGCTTTATTTAATTTAAATTAATTATAGCTTTTTCTTTATCTTTAACTTACTATAACTAGCTTATTAATTAGCTAAAGTTAATAAACTTTTTATAATCTTTAGTTTTTATAGTTACTATACCTAATAATAGGCTTATATCTTAGTCTTAGTTAATATACTAAGCTTACCTTAAAGGCCTGCCTTAATAAGGGATCTTTTTATACCCTTTATAGGTTTTAAACCTACTGCCTTTTACATTACTACAGGGAGCTTGCCTAGGTGCTTGACCACTGCACTAAAGGGCATTCGCAAGCCTAATAAGTCTAACTTTACTCATGCCAAAGCTTACTTAAGGGGATCCACTCCCATGCAACTCATTAGGTTTTGACCTTGAAGTGACTAATGACAAACTTCTGTTAGATTGGAATAATTAAATAATCGCTTGTACTTAGGCAATACCTTGGCTAGTTATTAGCAAGCTAAGGGATATAGATATAGAACTTCCCCTCTTCTAGAAAGAGGGGATAATAAGAGCAATATATACAATTTATTGGCTTTTTAATAATTAAAAGTCTTATTTATAATAAGAAAACTACTATAAGTATAAAAACTAAAAAAGAAAGCCTAAAGCTTATTAAAAATAATCTAAACTATAACTAATTAGACTATTAGACTTAAATCTAGTAAAAAGTAAATTAGCTAATATAAATCCCTAAAGATTAAGGTAAAGAATAAGGATCTATAGGTTTATATTAACCTAATAGTAACTAATAAGCCTACCCTTAAGGTAATTATACCTATACCCCCTAATATATTAGCAGTAAAACAGTAAAGCGCTATAGCTATATATATAGTAGCTACTATAAAAGTATCTTTTTCCTTAATATAAGAATTAGCTATATAAAAAGTTTATTTACTAGTTAAGGAGCTAGGTAAAATTTATACTAAATATAAAATATAAACTTAATAAATACCTTATCTTATAAAAAAAGATTACTAAATAGTTACTATAATAAGGGTAATATATAAGATATACCTAAAGAATTATAAAGATCTAAAAAGGAAGATATTAACTATCTAAGACTAGGTACTTAATATAGTAAATAAAGGTATTATAAGGTACTATTTTTTAAAAGAGGATATACTAGTAAAATAGGTTTAGTCCCTTTATAATAAGTTCTCCTTAACTTATATAAAGTAAAAGTAAAAGGCTTACTAAGTATACTAAAAGGTTTTAGTAAAACCCTAATACTAAAGATATATAACCTATAAGGGAGTAAGTAACTGGCTTAAGTAATAAAAGATCTTAATTAATAAAGCCTAAGATATAGGCCTTTAAAAGGCTAAAGAGGTAAATTAGTAGTTTACTAATCTTATTATAGTATTAAGATTAATTCCTTTAAAATTATAGGTAAATACCTATAGTATTACTTAGATAAACTATATATATTTAAATACCCTATCTATTAGTATAATAGCAGTAGATATTCGGCTTATACTAGCCTCTTAGCTAGAAACCTAAAAAGCTAAAGTTAGTTATAGTGCCTTTCTAGTAGGAAATAAGAAATAAGAAAGTAAAAAGTAAGAGGCCCCTAAATAAATAAGATAAAAGGGGCATAAAGGAAAGAAGTGCCCTTACTAAGGACCTAGTAAAGATAAGGTAGGAAGGTATAAAGCATATAGTATAAAGTATACCTTATTAAAGTACTTCTATACTTTTCTAAAGAAGGTATATACTAGATTTAAACTAGTATAAGCTATTGCTAAAAAGGCATAGAAAAGGATAAAAGAAAATAAGAAAGGTATTATAAACTGGATTAAAAGGCTAAAATTAGAAAGCTTAGCCTAACTATATCTAGTTAGCTTAAGGTAGCTAAAGGCAGGCCTAACAGTAGTTAACAAATACCCCCTAAGTAATAGTATATTATTAGACTTAGGAGTAACTATATATATATTTAGGAATATAAGTAAAATAAGGAGCCTAAGGGCTATACCTTTAGGAGATTTCTTTTAGTTAGGAGTAATATAAGTCCTAATTAAAAGATATAGTAAAGTATAGGTTAAGCTTAATTTATATAATAGTATGCTAAGAATACTATAACTATATAATATAGCCCTATATATTACGCTAGCTATAAATTTAGTATTATTTATAAAACTAAGAAAATGTAGAATATAGTAAGATATAAGCCTAGGAAATAACTATCTTTAAAAGGTAAATAGAAGCAGGCTTAGTAAGGTCTTAGAAATTAAAAGGCAATAAGTACTTAAATATAAGTAGCTAACTTAAAGGCTAATGCTAGTATAGGCAGGCCTAGCTATAACTAAGCTTCTAATTCCTTTAAGAAAATAAGTATATATAACCTGGACCTAAAAAAAACTACTAAAAAGGGATACTTTATTATAGTATCTAAGACTAGGCTACTTAGGGCTAGAGGTTCTTTAATGCCTAGCCATATCTGCCTAAGGAGTATAGATAAAAATAGAAATTCTAACTAGAACTTAATAAATAACTACTATTACTTATAATATATATAAAGTAATAAAAGCTTACTAACTAGTATACTATACCCCTTAAGAAACTGTATAAATAGTAGCCCTAGGAAATAGAATAGCTTTAGATTTTTACCCTATAAAACCAGGGTATATAGAATATACTTTAATATAAATATTTATAGATAGAGTATCTAGCTTTACCTAGGACTATTATATAACTAATTAGATAATCCCTGCTATCCTCTTAGCAGTAAATAGGTTCCTTAAAATAATAAAAGTATAATACTTTAAGAAAGTAAAGGTATTTAAGTATAATAATAAGATTATAGTAACTTATTTATAAGTATACACTAAGATAGTTAAATAAGGAATATAATATAAACTATCTGCCCTAAATATATAAGCCTAAAATAGTAGTGTAAAGAAGGTAGTTACTATTATTATATAGAAAAGCAGAGTAATAAAAGTAAGAGTAAAGATCCTAGAATATCTCTAGCTAGAATTTATTAAGGCAGTAACTTACCTTTATAACTACACGCTATCCGTTTAGTAATAATATAAACTACTATATAAGATCTTTTACTTAGCTTATATAGCTAAGTAGTTAGTAAAGCTAGATTTATTATACCTCTAAGTATATAAATATAAAGGTTTTATACTTATAAGGGATGTATAACTATAACTAAATAGACTATACTATTAGGCTTTAAAGGTATAGATTAGGTACTTAGTAAAATATATATTAAGTAATTCCTATAAAATCTAGAACCTATTAAATAAGAAGGTATTTATAATATAGAATATTATATTTAATAAGTAGTAATATTTTAATAGAAATATAGTAACCCTTTAGGATAATCTATATAATAAAAATCTAGTAGTAATTAAGAAATAAATTAAGGAACTAATTTCTTTTTAATAAAATTAGCCTAACTAATAGTAAATATATTTAGTAAATAAAAAGCTAAATAAAATTGCTAATAAATATATAGAGTTTAGGAGTACTAAAGCTAATAATTTAGCAAAGGATAGTAAACTATTAAAATAATATATATAGTTTAGGTTTAAAGTACTACTAATACTACTAAAATTACCTCTATTAGGCTTTCTTTATATATTAGCTAAAGACCTAGATATAAAAAGAGGTAATAAAATAGTAAGTAAAACCCTTATTAAAATATAAGTAAGTAATTATATCCCTTTTAATATAGTATTCTTAGTAGGGATGCTGTAATATAAAATATATATAGGTACTTAATAAAAGACCTAAGGTTATAAGAGTTAAGAGAGCCTGGCTAACTCTAAGAACTTACTAAAGGGAGGAAGCTTACCTTAGCCTCTAAACTAATCTAGTATAGAAAAGCAGGAGTCCTAAAGGGATAGAATAAGCTCTGTATTAGGCAAGGAAAAGGGGCCTTTTATTAGTATATATTAGAAGCTCCTAAAGAGGCTCTTTAGCTTATATACTAATATAAAGAGTTATCTATACTAGGATATAATTTAAAAAGCAAAAGAAGTATATCTAGAAAGCTATAAACTTTCTTAATTATAAATAGAAGTAACTAAGACTATAGTAAAGGGTTACTAAATATTTAGGTATTATTAAGTATATATTTATAAGTTAAATAAATATAGAAGATTCCTAAAGATTAAGGTAAGACTAGTAGTCTATAGAGACTAATAAGTAAAGGATAGCTAAGATACCTATATAGCTACCTTAGTAAGTATATCTTTTAAGGTACTAATAGTAATTATAACTAGATTTAACTATAAAATGCTTTAATATAATATAGTTAATATATTTATATAGTTAATACTAGATAAGGAAATATATATAGAAATGCTAATAGGTTACTAAAAGCCTAGTATAGTCCTTAAACTATAAAAAGTATTATATAGACTTTAAAGGTTACTTTTCCTATAGTAAAAGCATTTTAAGAAGGGTTTCCTATAGATAGGCTTTTACTAAGTCCTTAGTAAGGACTGTTATTAAATTTAAAATAATATAATATTTTTCTTCTATATAGATAACTATATTTTCTATTACCTAAAGGAATAAGAAGAAAAGGCAAAAGGCTAGATAAAACAGCTATAAGAGATATATTAGATTAAAGGAGGAAAGACCTTATAATAGTTCTTAGGGATTAAAGTAGTAAGAGATAGGCTAAACCGTTACTTATAGCTCTCCTAAGGTATATACGTTAATAAGATATAATAATTACTCCTTAATCCTTTACTAAGATATAGAATAGTAGTCCTAATAGTATAAGAAGAGTTACTGCCCTATACTAAATTATTAAGCCTAAAAAGTATTAATAGTTACTAATAGAAAGTAAGAATTATTATATATATTATAATAATAACTTAGCTAGATATTGCCTTTATAGTAAGCAGGCTAGTCAGGTTTAATTAGAACCTAGGACTATAATATTATAAAGCTATAAATAAAGCAATTTAGTACCTTACTTAAACTAAGGACCTAGCTTTGCAGTTTAAAAGTAATAATAACTCTTCTTTTAATAGGTTATTAGTAGCCTTAAATATAAGCTTTACTAATAACTTACTAGATAGACAGAGCTTATAAGCCTATACTATATAACTATTTAGAGAAATAATAGATTAGTAAGTAAATAAGTAAGATATAGTAATAATATTAATTATAGAGGCTAAATTACTTGCCTTATTATAAGTAATAAAGAAGGCTATATTTATAAGCTAACTTATATCTTTACTATAAGTTAACCTAGAAGTAAAGATTCCTTAATAAGGACCTGCTAAACTACTAAAAGTAATAATATAATATAATAACCTATAGATAATTTAATTAGTTAAGGAGGAATTAGTTAAGCTATATATAAAGCTATAATATATATAGATCTATAACTATTAGCTAAGATAAGAAATAGTAAATAGAATAGTAAATATAATATATACCCTATTAGCTTAGCTAATAGCTAATAGCCTAACTAAAAGCCTTATAAGTAAGAAGTTCTAAAACTTTCTTAAATAGCTAAGGCTTACTAATATTTTAGTAATAAGATACTAATAAAAAAGGAGTTAAAAAATAGTTATATAAAGGAAAAAGTTATAAAGTAGGTATAAAAAAGGGGCATTTTATTTACTGCCTACTAGGCTATTAAATAAAAAAGGGGTAAAGCCTTAGTAAGTAATTACTAAACTAGTACTTACTTCCTTTAAAAACTAAAAAAAAAGAAAAACAGATATAAAAACCTCTACCTAACTACTTAGAAATCTCAGGGCAGTTAGTAATAGTATAGTAACGGTTAGGTATAAACTGGCTAGGATAACTAATAAAAGTAATACTAGTAAAGGTAATAGGGATATTAAGGACTGGATTCTCTAAGTACTTATTAAGAAAAGTATAAAAAGTTACCTTAGTATTACTAGAAAATATAAAAGGGAGATTATTATAAGTCCTTTTATTATTAATAGAGGTATTTATATAAGTATCTAGGCAAAGGATTGCTAAGTAGAGGCAAGTTATAGTAGTAATATTTTAAGTATAAAAAGGTATAATAAAAGTAATACAAGTAGTAACCTCCTTAGGAGTAAGTTTAATACTACCTTAGTAAGGAGTTAGCTAAAATATTAAAAAGGATTTAATAAAAAACCTATAGAAATAAAATACTAAAAAGCTTAAAGATCCTAAAGGGACATAATATCTTAAGCTTAAAAAATTATAGCTAGAGAGCTATTACTACTAAAAGAGAGATTATATATATGCTTAGTAAGTACTTACTAAGCTATACTATAAGACTTAATTACAGTATAGGCTTACTAGACCTAAGTAGGATCTAAGTCCTTATTAATAAAATAATCTTAAATATACTTAATACCTAGGTAATAAGCCTAGATAGCGCTAAAGTACTTATAAGGTACTAGCAAAATGTTAATAAAAGCCTGCACTAGAAGTAAAAAAAATATACTAAGCTATATTTCTTTTAATTATTACTATAGAAAATATAATATTTTAGTAAGGGGCTAGTATAGTATTAGAGAGAAAGGTTATAGTAGATATTATAGATACAGTAAAAGCATAGGATCTTACTAAGGGATTAGTTAATAAGCTAAATCTCCGGGTTATAGATAAACTTTTAGAGAATGTTTATATAAAAAGTAATATAAGATATAATAAGGAAATTTATTTAGATATTATAATAGAAAAAATTAGTAAAAGACTTTAAAGAAAACTAGATAAAGTATTAGTAAAAGTTTAATAAAAGCTAAAATATTTTAAAAAAAAAAAATATAGGAAAATTAGTTATTAAGGTAACTTAAGTATAGACTACCCTTACTAATCTTCTAGTAATATTTTAGTAAAGATATACCTAGTATAGTACTTACTATAAAGGAATTAGTATATAATATTATTAATTTATATATACTAAAGAGGGGTATTAGATTAGAATAATTAAATAATTGCTTATACTTAGGCAATACCTTAGCTAGTTATTAGTAAGCTAAGGGATATAGATATAGAACTTTCCCTTTTCTAGAAAGAGGGGATAATAAGAGCAATATATACGATTTATCGGCTTTCTAACAACTGATAACAAACTTAGACTATTCAGCACAAAGTCTAACTATTCGTGCAGTTATGAATGCTAGTCTTGTATATCAATGTGAACATGAGTCGCCCAATAATGTCACAGGAAATAGAGTTTTCACTGCCATTTTGTACCCTTTTTCTGTACCATCTTATGACTCAAGCTATCAATCTGAGGCTAATATCGCACGCCTTGCTTCGATACTGGTTCTCACATTACACGAATGTCCGAAGTTCACGCTTCTAGGTGGTTGCATCCACGAGATATTCTGAGACTGTTGAGTGGTGACGTTTACAGCTCGGTCTCTGCCCCTAGCAACCGCGAGGACACTGTGCTCTACCTTTTCTCCCAGGCCTATATACATCATTCATCTTGCCATGAATCTTTTCTTTCAGCTCATTCCTGGCTTTCCATCCTTGCTGAACTCCTGGTTGCAGTTCTAGGCTAGACTTGTCAAAACCAGCATATTTGATAACGGTAAGTTTGACTTTTGACATATCCAACTTTCATTCAGGTTGGGAGGATAAGGTTCATTCACGGTCTCTGGTACCAACCTTAACTCAACCTTATTACAATGTCAGACTCACTTTGTTCACGACGACTGGTTAAACCAGACAAAATGTATGATTCTTTTGTCCTCCACGATCTTCTAGAATCAGTAGGGTATAGGGCTTGGTGCTCTGCCCTCTTCTCAAACTCTAACCAATACTAAGTATAAAACCCCCTCTTGTCCCCTTCATCCTCAATTCTGAACTTCCCTTCTTCATACTCTTCAGTTGACTGCTCTCACGTGTCTGTCTTCCGCTCTCAGCTTATGCTTGTGCCACAACGTTGTCTTTTCTCTTTATTCAGCCTCTTTCTGCCAGCCACTCACACGTTCACTGTCCAATTTCAGCAAGTCGTCAGACTCTGGCCTACATATCAGCGTAACGCACACACTTCTCTTCATTTCTGCATCATCAAGCTTTGGCCACATTTACTCGACATTTCGACACAGCAACAGCAACAGACTTTGACTCTTATCATTTCTCAATTTATATCTCCACACTCTCTTTATCTCCGACTTTCATCCCACCTTCACCTTCACATTTTTCGAAGCGACATATCTCTATTTCAAAATGTCTGCTCTTACTTCCGCAGCGCTGAGTCAATTGGACCAGCTTAATAACCAAGGAGGATTGCCATCCCCTCCATCTTCACAAAATAGTTGGGAGACAGAGTCGGACTGCTCCTACTATTCACTCTCTGACTTGACCTTGGACAAGTGGTACCGACAAATTCCGGCAAGCCAAGTCAGGAAACAGGCACTGCAAATTCCAGCTAGCCCAGTATCAAGCCAGTCCATATACCCGCGGCGATTTCACAACAAAGAGGAGCTTGCTCTTCAGTCGTCGGGTCCCTGGAAAGAGTACCCCTTCTGTCTGAACAAGGGTTACGTGTCTGGGTCACCTGGCCCAGTACGTATGATCATCAACTCTGCTGCTATCGGCGAGTTTGATGTGGTCTATCACCCAGGGAGGACAGAGAGGTCAGCTTGTCTGGCTAAATACCGGCCAAAGGGGTATAAAAGGGGTGCTGTACTAAAGCCCCTCCCCTCGAGCGAGCCGAGTAGCCAGTCGAACTCCATTCCGAGTGCTGGCGTCTCTTCAATGCAGTACAACCCGTATATCGCTGCTCATACTGCGGGGTATCAGCAGGGACTCACGGCTGCCTACTATGCACAGAGTCTGCCAGTGGCTTATGCTGCACCTGTACTAGTACCAGTGGTTACTTATCCGTATATTCCTATTTATGGCCAGTATTTATACTGAGTCTGGATATACTGCTACCAGCACTGCGTCTTGTCCCAGGGCATCTCGGGAACGAGTTCAGAGTTTAAGTCTGGAGATTTAAAAGTCTTACTTTTCTCTTTTGCTGCCAATCCTCTCAGTATGACATGAAACAGGCAGCGTCTTCTGAAGCATCTTCTCAGTCTGCATTGTCGCATTCTACTGAGGTTGCAACCACGTTTCGAAAAGAATTTTGTGGATACATGACCACATTGCACATCTATCTTCAACGAAGTTGACAGCGCATCTACTGCTTGATTTATTCTTGGAGTTCAAGTATTGTTTAACGACTTTATGATGTACGACAGCGTTGCTGCTTTCGAGCTTAGTTCATTGTTTATTACAGCCTTTAAGCTCGCTCTTGCATTTATTAATAAGATTCATTCAGTCTTCTTTGGAAGGCTTGTTTTTGCCACTTACTTGTTCCACAAAGTGTACGAATTATGCAACGAGACATGTGAACTGTTGGTCCAAATTGATCCCCCTAGGTAATTGACAACTATATATTCATTACCTCGAGTCTTTTCTCTATGACATATGTTGCTGAGTGACAAGCGGTAAGTATGGATTTCCCATCTGGACAAGCCATCAAGTCAGCATCTGAGTGAATGTGTGTAAGAATTGAATCAATTTAAATAGCTTATAAGTAGCAACTAAATATACAAACAAAAAGAATGACTGGACATAAAACCCAAGATTCAATACACTAGACCGAACAAATAATAATGGAAAATGACAACGAAAAATATATATCGGTAACCTATGACATGACAATTGACCTGATATGCTGCAGCCACTGTTTCAATGTCTGGGGTTGACGGTCAATCCGCAGCATGCCATCGTGAAGTGCAAAGAGTTCAGCCTTGCCGCTTTCCTTGCTGCATCGGTAGAATTGAACACTCTTGCCGATACACAGCGCACTCCATAGCCTACCCTCCTGTGTGTTACCCAGAGATTCCAGGTGCCCTTCCAACTGAGTTTCGGCATCCGCCAGTGCTTGATCCGAATTCGAGGATGAATATCGCTTAAGGACAAGAGCAAGAAAGTTAAGCCTTCGATGATTCTTCAAGTGGCAAACCTCCATATCGATCTTTTGGCCTTGGACGTCGGCGTCATGGTTGACCATGAAGCCTTGATAGATGCTGAAGACATCTTTCAGGATGAGTGTCCATGCTTCACAGACGTTGGATTCAAGGGAGCCTGGATTAATTTGCGCTACAGTGTAGTCACCGCACGGGATATACTGCGGATCCATGTACTGAAAACAGAGTTAGAGTTCATGCTCCCGGTTAAAATGTCGTTTGAGCCATACCGTATCCTTAACATCCTCCTGCGCTGGAACGTAGGGTGGGCGTCCGCCAGCCATTGCAGTGAGATACACTTGAGAAATACTTTAGATGAGTATGAATGAAAGTAGATTTTGCTTAGAAAGATTGCTAGAAAAGCCGTCTTGGTTATTTGCTCAAAAAGAATACGACCATTCTTGCGTCATAATGGGCGTCTATGGATGTTAAGGAATCTCGGGATCGGGTCAGATGGCAAATTGAAAACTTAAATGGGCGGATAACGGGCGGCTCTCACAGGCCAAGGCGGAGGTGTCCCCCACTTTCTATTGCCGTTGTACAGGTTCCTAGCCTTTCGCAAAACCCAACAATACCGATTGTAGACATTACCTAACAATGAAATACTGCATCATTTGCGGAATACCCTTCACCAGGAGCCTCAACGAGGCCTGGATTGAGAATGTTCGGGCGGGTGAGTAGCCTGATCTTGACCGAGTCGCGAACTGCACAAACCTGACACGCACAGTTTGGATTGAGGGCACAAGCTGGAAGCGCACGGCTATCTCTGGCGTTGGACGATGCGGAGAATACGATGATATCCCTTCGGTGATTGTCCCGGAGAATTTCCATTCTCGCCACGATAGCCGCTCTGGGCCGGGACCTACCATCGACGTTGGCTTGACGCCGAGCGATCCAACAATTTTCATTGATCCCGAGGCAGCTGATGAGGCCTGGGGCTATGGCTTCCATGAATCGTGCTGGTCCATATTCACAAAGAATTACACACCAAATCTTGACAACCTTTTTGCAGCCTGTCTTTCTATGCCGACTGACGCGAATACCCTGATCGATTGGGGCCATGATTACGGGGGTGCTTCGAAAATAGAACATATGTACGATATACCTGTGCGGACCAGTTGTTTGCGTTCTTGGACATCTATACCTCCAGCGATCCGATCGGATCCTTACCACATCCCCAGCCTTGCCAAAGCCATCCAGGGAGCTGTACACCTAAAGACCGACGTCTTCATGAGTCGCTTAGAGCCAACGGTGCAATGTCTCAAAAGCGACACCTTCTCTCGCTTAGCCCCGGAACTTCTTCAAACAATTGTTATACTTCTACCGACACCAGATGTCCGCTCTGTACGGCTTGCATCTCCTGTGTTTGCAACCTTGGAGTTGCCTGAAAGCTTCTGGGCATCACGATTCCAACCAGGTCACGAGTTCGATTACTTGCCTGAAGTTCATGACAGGCCTCCTGAATCATGGATGGCCTTGTATCATTCGCTGAATATATGGGCACGCGAGGTCCCCAGTCTTGTCAACCGCCGGCGGGTCTGGGGTCTTGCTAAGCGTCTTCAAGCCACCCTTACTCAGATGGACTACGTTTCCTGCCAAGGATCTCCTTTGAGCACGTGTTTTGAAACCTTGCCCAGTGGCCTAGGTCAAAATATCTCTGAAAATGAAGTGCCATGGCATACAGCTTCACGCGCCGTTGCCGACCCAGGAAAAAGCTTCCACTATGGCTCTCGAGTCTTAAGGACCCGTGCGCTATACTTTCCAGAGCCTGTGAAACTCCAGCAAATATCCGTATCCTTCGCTGATACAGCGGGCGGAAAGTTTATCTCCGGCTTCAGTCTGGTTGATAATGATGGACGATCTCATACTCTAGGATACCAGCATGAGGATGCCATGTGCCATATATTACTTCCTCTTGACGAGCCAATCCAAGGATGGGAACTTGCCATGGATTTATGCGGCGTCAAGGGTATTGCCGCCGTTTGTAGTGATGGAACTCTCACTGGCTGGGCTGGCGAATCAGCTGGTCTCCCAAGGTGGCGATTACAAGGATCCCAAGGAGTGTCTGCGGTAAAAGCTGAGTTCGATGTGAATTTTACCGTAACACATGCTGAGACGCCTGACACGTACTAACAATATTTACTAGGCTCTGAAGCTTGTTTCACTTAATCGCGACAAATTACCCGATCAGGAGACCTGGCTGAACAACTGTTTGTGGTATGCAGACGTACCCAGAGGAGGGTTACTATTTAATGGAAGCAGAGGTGATAAGCCACGAGCCAAATACAATCTTCCAGTAACCACCGTGTCTTTCGGCGGACCAGACGGTCAATATCTGTCCCAACTGTCGGAAATTGTCGTATGGGTCTTTGACATTTGCCATTTGGCGGGGATCGAGTTCCGCTACACAGACAGTTCACATAACTGCCAACTTGGTTATGTTGGCCCGTTTGAAGAGAACTACCCCGGTCGTAGGAACTTCACTCCCGACTCTCATGATAGCACAGTATCCTTCCCCATTGACGGCGCTTCGGGTGAGAGATTGTCTAGTATTGACGTACAGACGAGTGGATCACATATAGTTGGGCTCAAGGTCCGTACAACCTATTGTAGGAAAGACACTGCTAATATGGTTAGCTTCGAACGAATCTCGACCGAACCGTCCAAACGTCTGACTACCCTTACGGAACAGACAAAGGCTGGGCTACCGTTCATGGGAAAGGGTCCCAAATTGTTGGCATGTTCGCTACTCTTGTACGTATACTTTCTCTACAAACATATTCTTATTGGTTTCCATAAGTCCCTAGTGACGAGATTTCACAGAGTCGGCCTTTCTGGGATCTTGGTCTTGTATCGATATAAGATAAAGGCTACCAAGAGCCAAGATAGACATCAGATAGTATAGAACTGAATGAGGTCAGAATCACGAGATATTCGATTGCAAGAGCCGTGTCAGTGAATCATTATTTTCGCATTGATGTCGTATCGATGAGTTTGTCCAATCATTCTTTGGAGAGGCTCAGGCACGCTGTTGTCAAATCCGGATATGCCAATAATGCCTGCGCTTCATGCTAGGGTTCCTCTTTTAATTTAAAGCACAGGCATCGTGAGGGATATAGGTATGGTTCTGTTGCTGACTCAAATACAATTTAGCAATTGAAGGATTTGTATGCACCTGAAAATCATCCCCGAAGTGGTTCTTTCGTATTGATACTAATATTCGAGAAAGGTAGAGTAAGGAGCCTTGAGTATCGCTGCGGTGGTCAGCTGGAACAGCAATCAGACCATATTCCCCTTCGCTTAGAATCGATTTGCTCTTTGTATCCCATTTTCACACTGAAGCTAGGTAGTGGTAGCCGCAGCCGTCTTCTCAACTGCTTCTTTCTCAATGAAACCACCCTTCTGGAGCTCCGCCACGAGATCTTCCGGCTCTGCTCTGGGGGCGTACACGATTTGATCGTCCTTTGTAGTCTCCATGGCCCATGACCAGCCGCCATTGGGCAAATAGCCATAAACATCTGTTAGACCCAAGTAAAAGTCACCCGTTTCTGAGATGAGGCGGCACGGAAGACCCTTTTGCGGTCTTTATTGATTGATTCCATGGTGATGTTACGCGGAATTTGAACGTGTGTGCTCTTCATTTCGATGACTCTGTGTGTTAATCGTGGAAGTACGATTCCTGAATGCTCAGTGACTATGAGGAGGGAGAAAGGGAGGGAAGGAGGCGGTATTATATTCTGACAAGATGACCCTGATCGCGTCTGGCCATACAGTTTCAGCACGGCCACTTGCATCGGATTTACTGAGTTGGCTGTAATTTGACTGGGTTAGGTTGATTGACTATCGCGAATCAGTAATCTCTAAACGGGTGGACATATTATACCTGAACTCTTAACTCAGAGAGCTCCAGCTTCATTCGCCTCTGAATGGCCACTCGGCCATATTAATGACTCCCAGGACTCCCTTTACTTTCACAGTCAATATGTCTCTCTTAGAGTCAGCTCACACTTCTATGTTCATGTTACCTTTCTCTTTAGCCAATAAAGTCCTTAAAAGATTAAGTTGGGAAGAAAGGGGCGCAGGCTTCTCTTATTCAATAATACTTATTTAGAAAATAGCTTATTCTTATAGTTATATAAATATCTTCTAATAATTCAGCAACTCGTTCCACAAGTCCTTAGTCCACTTAGGTAAAGCATCCGAAGTAGAAGTAGAATTCCCAGCGATCTGCACCACTAGATTTTTGTAGAGGAACAAATTAAGGTGATAGGTCCCAAATATCTTAGCGCGTTCGTCTTCAATTCCGTCGGAAGTCTGAGTCATTTGCTTCTTGATGTTAATCTTATTCTCCTGTACCCATTTCGCAGGCAGGGTGAAAGCGTTCAATCGTTGTTGCAATCCGTTCACAGCACCATCCACACCAGAGAAAGCCGAGATTTGAAAAGAAATGAAGGTAGGGCCGGCGCCCACTACTTTGCCTGCAACGCTGAGCCTCGTAGTGGAAGCACCTGAGACAATGGTCGAATCATTGACAATGGTCAAGACGTCTGACTGAGGTTTCAAAACAATGCCAGTACCAGTGTTTGATAGAATGGGCTGGAGAATAGTATTGATAACCGTTTGAGCATTGAAGTTTGCTGCAACTATCGGAGTAGCAGCGAATCCTGCGCTAAGCTCGGAGAGCACCGTAGGCATAAGAACAAGTGAATCTGGGTGTAAGGTTTCGAGTTTATTGTTGAGAGTCCAACCGTCATATGTACCATTTGTACTCTGAACTCCCATCCAGGGCTTCTTAGGTGGTGTATGACCCTCCACCAATAATTCAATCCCGTTGTGAAGGGCTTTGGCAGTTAAGTATTGGGTGTAAGTCAAGTCACCCGCAACAGGTCCTGCACAGGCGTCCACTACCATCGATTCGCTTTGGACATAGGTTTCAGTAGGTGATATAGTGATGAAGACATGAGACCGGAAAGGTGTTCGCATGGGATCCGCGACAGTACTAAATCGTTTGTTTTGAGTGTCTCCCTCGAAGAATGGGCTGTTGGTGCTACCCCAGCCGGTAAGGTCTTCGTCAATATATCCGAACTTGCCTACAATCTCCCAATGTAGACGATTGTACGAGAGACCGAGACCGAGAACAGTTTCCACGATTGCAGCCTGATCAAAGCAGTTGACAAGTCTCAGGGACTTTGTAGGATCCTTTTGATGTTTCTTGTATGAGTTCAGCCAGCCCATGAGCGAGAATGGTCCACCATTCTCGTCAATGAAAGAGTATGCTCCATCCCAAACATTGTAACGAAGCCAATGCTGGGTTGAGTCGGGACGAAGCTGTCCAGGAGTTCCTTTAGGGTCCTGCTTGCCATGGCAAACATTGGCGACCCAATTGATCCAATCTTGCTCAGTATTCAGGGAATTGATTGTATGCGGGAAACTGAGTGTAGTTGGAATAAAGAGCCTCAGAAGGTCGATTGGAATACCCTCATCTAAGAAGAATTGTGGCTGCGACTTATAGATCCCGTAGGCTTCGATCGCTGCAGAGCCCGATACTGGCTCTTCGTCTGACATATCTTGATGACTGTATACTGTCCAAGAGAGAGACTCATTGAAACACCACGGGGTCTGACTCCTCTCGAATTGGTTTCCAATGAGAACCGTGAATCCCGCCAGCTTCCTATCATTTGACCAAGCAGTACCACCACAATAATAGACTTTGGCACTATCATTATTCAGCCAGAGTCGCATACCATCGGGCGCACTTTCTTCCAAAGCCACCCAGACCTGTATTCTGATGTTGACATGGAATGGGATGGCGAAAGGGACGGTAAACTCCTTTGTGGTGTCCCAAAGAAGTGGATTTTTGTCCGGTTCATTGTAGAGATGTAGTCTAGCGGAGCCGTCACCCTTATCGTAAAAGGTTGCGCTCGTGCTTAAATTTGGATCCCACAGCCCTCTATATGAATGGAGCGATGGCTTGAGTTTGGATAAAGACATTATGAATGAGTTTCGTTGCAGATAACAGGAGTTAAATATAACTAAAGGCGACTGTTGATGTAAAAGTGTTAAAGCTATAATGAATATCTTAAGACAAGTTTCAAAGGTCTGTGGAAACTGCTGCGTTATTTATCTAATTCTTACAGAAAAAAAATGGGAAGCAAAGGCACACACACCTTGATAGACAAGCACGCTAAAGACACGCTGGGCATGGTTCGCTGAAGCTGGCCTATAGCTGTTACGGACCTATCTTGCCCGTGGCGCTTGAGAATTGGCCTGGCACATGTTCTCGACCAAAACATGCATCAGACTATTGCTGCTATCTTAAAAGTGGCGGGCTGAACATGCATTTAGAAACTTTATAACATCAGTACTGTAAGAAGTAGTAGCATCTAGCATTTTTATGTATATCATAACACATGCTGACTACAGGCTTCTTCAAGGCTCTCCTTACACTCTGAGGCTGGCGCCAATGCTTCAATGCGTAGTAGCTACAATAAGGTTAGAGAAATTGTTTATGTAAATTCTACGGCTTTTGGCATTTAGCATTCACGGGATTGTAAGGGCCAAAACCAAATTTCAAACTGTCCTTAATATACTATAGTGTTTAAAATATAACTGCTAGTAAGAGACAAGTATAAGTATAGGCCTATACTTAGAAATCTCAATTTGTGACAATCATTTAAGTTAAAACCTCAAAAAGCATTTAGAGGCTAGTACTTATGTCAGCCAGCCACAATTAAAGCAGAGTTAACAGAACCTTTTTAACCAATTGTTACATTATATTTTACTTCAGCTGGCCCCAAAGGAGAAATCAGGCCATATCAGAGTAAAGTTATAGAAGCCACTATGCAGGCGTTTATATAAATGTCTTAGTGCCGTTTGTTGAGGAGAGCTGAACTGAAACCCCGGCTTTGTAGGCCCTCCTAGACTTCGCTGCATACATAAGCGCGGTGCCGTTGGGGTCGTGCTCCGGCCGGATTGGCCCGAAAAAGCGGACCCGTCATACTACCAGCCTGCCGTACTGCCATTCCGGGCGATCCACAATCCCCTCCATCTCACCCTGTTCTTCCGCCGTTGGGCCCCTGGCTGGCCCCCTTTACATATCAAATCCGCAAGACCTGGAGCCTGGATGCTTAATTACGCGCCATTTGGATCTCTGCTGTTGGCTTACGATAGCACGATCCGTGTTGAAAACCATTGCTGACGGCCGGAGAGCGAGTAGAGACCTCCACCAACGGCCAACAATCAGGGTCCTGTCTCCATTTCCTACCTTCTCTGGTAGATATGGAACAACTATTTTGCTCGCACCCCCCGACCCTGCAATTAGCATTTCCATTCAAGGTATTAGCAAATATTACTACTACATTCATATTACCAAAATTCTTAAAAACCTAACAATTCGTAACTTATTTAAACTTGGACTTTAGATGTTTCTATTTACTCTAACTACTAATAATACCAGAACTTGGTCTCCTTCTTTTTATTAAATACACTATAACCATAATATAGATGTCCATGCTAGCTGGTCATCTATCCTCTAGTAGGTTTTTAGAGAGTAACCTGAAGCAGAATGTTGCCAATGTGGGCAGTCTGAAAATAGGGTAGCTTTCCAAATTCTTTCGGAAAGCCACAATCGGGATCGACACTATAACGGGATCAGAGCTACCTTTAGAAAGTGAACATGGCCACAACTGGCAATCTGTTGGAGAGACAATCGGATATGATCTCGAGATCCTCCTCCCTAATAAACGAGCCATTCCAGAGGCAAGTGGGGAGAGCTGGGCCGATAACGAAATAAGTAATATAATGATTGAAGCTAATTTATAA
Source organism: Fusarium circinatum (assembly GCA_024047395.1). Classification (NCBI taxonomy): domain Eukaryota; kingdom Fungi; phylum Ascomycota; class Sordariomycetes; order Hypocreales; family Nectriaceae; genus Fusarium; species Fusarium circinatum. Next base: position 2,084,886 of record CM043928.1, read on the forward strand.
ACTTGAAAATAATATTTAATTAATAAATAACTATGTTTGTGCATCGGCTAGCCGCCTACTTGCTATCGTCATATTCCTTTGCTCCTCCGGCCGCTAGCAAGTAGGGTCCCGTTAACACTGAGACCAGGACGATATACGCCGTAGCGAGGGGCTATCTGCCAAGGTACAGTGCCCACGGTTGCAGCACCGAGCACACGAGGAACAACATTCAAATTTCCTTATAAAAATATGATGTGGGCTTCAGAAGTAAAGAACCTTGTTATTTTGTATGACTCCACCATGATATATCTCTTCTGGAGCTCCTCCAACAAATTCTTGGGCTCTTCCTTCCAGACCTTGAAGACTGTATTCGCACCCATTTCCGTGGCTACCCAGTTATTCTCGCCGATTCGTGATCCCCCATCATAGAACTCCTTCAGGGTTGTACGAAGGGCGTCCCAGTCATAGGCTCTCTTGGTTAGGATACTATGCTTCCATTGTGAAAGAGGCTCCTTTACGTCTGTGATTTTGCTGTGTGAAAAGATTGAATCAAACTCAACGTTCAGGGTCTTCTTGTCGCGATGTTTGTTTAAATCCCGGTAGATAACAATAAGAATGCACGGCTGATTATGACGTTCAAGTGTTTGTATCTTGTTAAGTGAACAAAATCGCACAACGTTATGGGTTTGAAGAGTAATGAGTTGCTTCCAAAACCCTGGGACACCCCTGTCTATTGTTGATTATTCAGAGGTATCCTCCTTCCTTCGGCTCGGTGAGTCGCTTTCTGTATGCTCCGGCAAATAGTGTGCCTGTCGTTCTCTGAGATTTCCAGTTAGTGTAAAGGCGAGATTTGAATGACTACTCGAGGTATAGAACATGATTCCTGGCCCAAATGTCAACTAGAAAATGGACTCCCAACCACCAGGCAGCCTAAGTTGCCAGTCGAGTGGTTTGAAGACAGTGACTGACTATCTAGGAGAGCCCTTCGGGTTCTCGATGATGCGGAGGGCATCTGTGTGGTGAATTGGTCTGGCAGCAGAAGTGACTCAGAGTAAAGCGGCGCTGACAACACATCCACTCGTCAGTCGGATCACTGACCCAGCAGAGAATTGTGTCACAGTTGCTTCAACAGCTCTGACGAGACACGTCAACTGACACTTGCAGCTGAATGATCCTTCCGTTTATTCACCCTATAAGTAATGCATGTTTCTCCCTCAAACTCTCGACAAGAAGACAACAAGACAATCCCACGATCACTAAGACACAACACCATTCACACACAAAAACACACACACAAACACATACTAGATTTCCTCAACATCGCAAACCCAAAAGACAAGATGCCTCTCGTTGACAGGGATACATTCAATGGAAAGCAAGGTGTAGATTATTTCAAAGTCACAATCAGTGGTAGATCAGTCAAGAGCGAGACTTCACTCAAGTCTGGATTGGACACCATTTTCACAGGAGTTGACGGACGTACTCACTGAGCTTATCAAATTGAAGAATTCGGGCATTGACTCTGGGTTGTAGTAGAGTTGACTGGGAGCCGTATTGGAGAACTTCAGGGCTTATCAATGGCGGGATACTTCACTCTAAGACAATTAATTCAAACCAAGAGATAATACAAGTTGCATTCGTCCCCTGAGTAAGCTTTCTCATGTGTGGCAGTAAGCCTAACTGTAAAGAATACTACTACTCAGTGCAAGCAAACGATTCAGTCTTATCTTGGCCAAAGCATTGTAGTAACCTGTATATCCCGGAATGGTCAACGGCGTCTCGATATGTTCTCTTCGAATCGGTATTACTATGCGTGACTGTTTTATCCCATTTAAACATTGTAAGCTGGGATTGGCCTTTGCAGTTGATAGTTCGACCTTCAGGTTTCTAATCACCATGAGTTATCAAGCCGTCAGTGCAGCATAATGCGGTGCTGCTCCAGTGCAGGATTGTCTCAGGCTCACAGCACATAATCGAGAAAGTCGCGTCATGTAACTATTAGCTATTAGGTATACCAACTCCAAACAGTCCTGTCCTCAGATGAGTCGTAATCTTGTCCGCGACAGTCAGTCAGTTTCAACATTCATTCACGGTCTGCTAAACCTGCGCTATGAAAGTCAGAATCGCCAGACTTCCATTCGTTTGGCTTACGGCAGAAGATTACTACCAGTTTCCAACCCCAACGATAAAACATGAAAACCTTATACTTCCTAACTATCCAATATGAGTCAAGTAAGTGAGTCCTTTTTCTTAAAAGGCGGCAAGGAATGGTTCCAACACAACATTCGCGCACACATAGCCCGAAACTACGATGATCTCATCTTGAACCTGAGAGCCATTTTTGGAAAAGAGGAGAAACAAGAGAACAGGTATTTCTACGTTAAAGAAGGGGGTTTTGGCGGCTATGTCGTATATGCTTTTGTGGAAAAGAGGGATCTTGAAGAGGACTTGACGTTCTTGACAACTGCGACAATGGTCACCTCAATATTGCACCAGTCATTGCTAAGTTAGACAAGTGATGACAAGAGCTTCAAGTCCTAAATGTTTGTTTTATTCCTTCTTCAGAAGTATCATAAAACCTTCTAGCGGCAATAATTGAAGGTTTTCGTCAAGCAAGATTCTCAAGAATGAGTGGTTACTTTGTTCACAAAAAGGAGTGTGCTTGCTGGATGGCGGACCCCGAAGTCTTCTCTGGTCATGGGGGTAAGGCTAGATATATCAAATTGCACGTTCTGGTGGTATGTGAAGGTTGAGAGTTCAGTGAGATTCTATTCTTAGCAGTTATGTAATTTATGCCACGACTTCTCGTTTCTGAATTGTGATGTTCATGTTTTCAAAGTAACTCACGCCACCCTTAACAACATATGTTCCCCTATTCTTCTCATCAACCCACTCCACCTTGAAACTCCTCAAGAACTGCAACGGCCCCTTGTAAAGCTCCATACGCGCGACATCTTGGCCTAGACACACTCTAGCGCCATAGCCAAACCCCATGCTATACTTGTTGTAAACCTTGGCTTTGTCCTCATCCAGCCAACGTTCAGGCTTGAAGACTTCGGCGTCATCGCCGTAGATGTTGGGATCGCGGTGCACCAGCCACGGGTTGCAAGTCACTTCTGTGCCCTCGGGTACGAATTGACCGCAGATCTCGAGACCGCCTGGTGGAGCGATGCGGGGAAAGATGTTTGGTGCCGAGGGATTCAGACGCATGCTTTCTTTGACGCAGGCGATGTAGTAGGGGCAGTGCTCAACGACTTCGTCGTACTGTGGCATCTCGGAGAGCTTTCCAGCCACAGTAGCCGCGTCAAGCTCAGTCATGAGTTTCTTGTAGACGGAGGGGTTGGTGAGGATATGGATCATCATGGCTTGGAAGGCCGTTCCAGTTGTATCAGCACCGGCGAGAAGGACGAGAAGAATCTCAGCCTTGATGTAGTTAATGTCCAGGGGATTACCATCCTCATCCTTGGCCTCGATGAACCTGTAGATCTATGTCAGCATTTAGCGCGAGATATGAAACAAGCCAACCTACGTTTGAAGCAAATCAACACGTCCATCTGTCGCACCATTCTCAATATCCTTGAGCCTCTGATCAATCAAGCGATCGCGAAATCTCATCAAGGTCCCAATACCAGAGTCCTGCTCAGGGCTAGCGACCATGTACTTGCCCAAGAAAGTGCTCTTGACCCAGTTGGTAAATGGATGCAGCCTCGCCATGATACCGAAGGGAGTGAGACCATCATGGAAGCCTTGGATAAGACCTTCAACATCCTTGCCCTCTTTGACAAAGCCAAATGGAGCACCAAAGCCAACTTCTGAAATGATGTCATAGGCCATGAACACAGCCCAAGGCGCAAAGTCGAAGGGTTTGTTGGTAGAAGCAAATTCTCTCTGTAGACGAGCCATCCAGTTCTCAATGTTGGAGTCGATCAACGGCTCCATCTTTTTGATGTTGGTTAAGCTGTAAAGAGGAGCTGCGATCTTTCTGTACTTGGCGTGCATGACGGAATCTTGCATGTTGAAAAGAGATTCATCTTTACCAAAGCTTCCGGTGATGTAGTGCTTTGACTTGTTGGCGTGACGGTTGTAAATCTTGGGTAGTTGCGTCGCGTCGCTGACGAGCAACATTGTAGGAGTAATTCTGATGACAGGTCCTGCGAGCTGTCAATACCTCACTCGAGATTTCAACAAGGTGAGCCTACCATGCTTCTTGTGAAGTTCTTGAAACGTCGCACACTCATCAGCCTTGACATTGTGATACGTGATCCAAAGCCTCGTAACAGTTCCCCAGAAATTCCCAGGAAACTTCCGCAGCGGATGGAAAAAGCGATAGCGAGCAATCTGCCACAAAGCGCAAAAAGCAATATACCCAACCCCCAGCAGGGCGACATTCACAAAGCTAAGCACAGCCATTGTGTCTGCGGGAAACAAAATGAACCAATTGTTGGGAACGCGAAAATAAGCAATGAAAGGGGGCCGAACCCGATAATGTACGAGGGATCGATCAGGTTTGTTCCCCATGCTGTTACATAGCCTGTACAGCCGAGTTGCGCAACTTGACGATCATTAACCAAAGATGTCCAATGGCCCGTGATTGCTGTTTCATGCTATGCAACATGTAGTAAAGTGGATTGTTTAATGTAACGGTTCCCATCTCGGATGAGCAGCCCGCTGAAGATCCAAGAATTGTTTGCGTGTGCTTGCCTATCAAACGACGACTTACCTAAGAATGCTGAACAACCCTTGTTAAGGCTAGGCTTACCATTCGGCAGGGTAAGCGTTCCCGGTCGTGGTAAAATTTCTGATCCTGGCTCTTTACCCACATTCACCAAGATCTGCTAACAAGATCGCCATACGCGGCTCAGATATTAAATCCCCTCCACTTCGGCGGTTACCCAAGATTGGCATATGAACACATTGGGCAATAAAACGGTGATACCACGACAGTGATCCCGAGATTCTGGGTAAGGGAGAAGTTTGATGATCCTTCTGCTTCCTTCCCCCTGATGAGAAATTCATGCAGACTCTCGGATGACATGATGTTTGTCTCATTGTGGGGAACATGTTGGTTGGAGTGCCTTGTTTGCTTGGATCCTCAGTTGAGAAAAGATGACAGATTCCATGAGAAAACAGCTCATGAACTAAGTGGGTTCTACCAAATGATCCACGGTATGAAATACGAAATAAGGAAGTCAGTAGGACGAGGCGATGATCAGCGTGAGACACGCTGAAGAGAGCCGGTAGACTAACACTTAGCTCCCACCGGGCCGTTGTCTCTAGCCTCACTACCTCACAAATTTACAACCAAAAAAAAACCCAAAAAGAGGAAACAACACCAAGTGGGCGGGCAAACGCTCCGGAAATGAGACGCCGAGGTCCGCCAGCGTCATGATCCTCGCACAGACAAACTCACGGACCATTTATCCGAGTATCCTGGCATCCAATCACTTCTACCCAAGCGTCAATCACTCCACGTATCTCCACTTACGATGGGGGGCGTTGTTGGTTCCAAGGCAAATAACGAAATCTGATATATGAATTTCCCCTGAACAAACTTCTCTCTCACCTGGTATGTCAGGGCTAGCAGTAAGATCTTCGGCCGCTTGGCGAGGCGAGACTTTCACGTCTGTGCTTTTGTTACAGAATGGTTAACGATTGACATAACACCAAGGAGTCAATCAATCAGCTGTAATGAAAGGCCAACTGCTTGTCTCAGTTGAGATTCGATGGATTCTTCCATTTAACCCGTGGAAGATTCTGCATCAGCTGAGGTTTTCGGACTCGTACAACCTTTTTTTTCGTTTGTCTTTGCAACCATGACTGAATCTCAGGGCTCGACGGTTAATTCGGTCGCTATTTGTTTCGCTGTCATCAGTTTCTGTGCTACTGTGTTGAGGTTGTGGGCGAGGACGTTTATTGTTAGGTCGCTTGGGGCTGATGATTGTGAGTGCTTTGATCCACTTATTGTGGCTTTGCTAACTGTTGCAGACCTGATTTGCGTTGGAGCCGTAAGCCTGATCTCTTGACCACTGTATATGAAGATATTGACGGAGTCCAGGTCTTATCGTGGTGTTTTATCGGCTGCACCATAGCTTGTAAGTATGCTGCTTTCCGTCGACTGGCATCTGCTAACCTCTCTAGCCGTCCAACATGGGCTCGGTAGCCACTACGAGGACGTGATCAAACGCGGCACCGACAATTTTATCGCCTACCTCCAAATCGTTTGGCTTTCATCCATCTTCTACAATGCCTGCCTTGGCTTCATCAAGATTTCGGTACTTGCGCTTTACACTCGCCTCGGAGATAAGATGTTGCGCAAGACGGCGTTTGTGATGATGGGCGTTGTTGGATGCCAGGCTGGCGCGAATGTCCTGGCTTGCATCTTCCAGTGCTCTCCAGTGCCAGCCGCGTACGATATCACGATCTTGCCGGAGGATAAGAAGTGCGTTGACATCAATGCTTTCTACTTGGCGAATGCGGCTGTCAATATTTTTACGGACATTCTTACGTACACGCTGCCGATTCCATTGGTGTCGAGGCTTCGTGTTCCCCGACGACAGAAGATCAGCTTGGCCATCATCTTGGGTCTCGGACTCTTGTAAGTCTCCATCATCCCTATCAATCATTCTCCTGCTAACGTCAACAGTGCCTGCGTCTCATCCATCATCCGAATCACCTACATCCCCAAGATGCTCAGCTCCTCCGATCAAACCTGGGTCATCTCCGATGCTATGTACTGGTCCGTGATCGAGACCAACATCGGCATCCTCGCTGCCTCGATTCCCTCTTACAAAGCCATCGCCAAGAAATACGCGCCCCGTCTGCTTGGCAGCTCCGGCATGTCAAGCAGTCGCAAGCTGTCAGGCTTCAAACAGATGCCTCTTGAGCTTCAAGGGGGTAGCAATCCCAGTACTGGCGCACCAAAGAGTACATTTGAGACGAACATCAAGAACGGGTTGGAAGATAATAGTAGTGAGGAGGTTCTGGTTATGCCAAATGGGAGGATTGGGGTTAAGACGGATATCACGTTTCGATACGAGAATAACCTGGAGAATGGGATGCAGGGTCAAAGATAGCCTACTACCGCCTCTCACTTCTTCGAGATAGGATAACCAGTAATACATAGATAGTTTGATCCTTACTTGCGAGTCAAACATCAGTCATGTGTTGTTACCTGCACCTATGAACAAAGCGAAGGGTATTGACTAACATTACAATTGAGTCTCCACGTCACCGGACTTTAGCTTTCGGGCCGTTCCTAAATTGAAGAGTCCTATCTCAAGCGGTCGTATTGAGGTTCAATCTGATGAGCAGCCCCGTGCCGTAATGGGCTAACGTTTCCTAAGTCAGTCCTCGCGTGATATGTTGCTACACAGAGTAAAGCTACGCAGAGGCGGGATCATGTTAACAAAGTATCGGCAAATGTAATTAATATAGCACCGGACTATTCTACCACCTTGCATAACGCTATGGTGACTCTAGTAACTGATCAGATGCTTTGATAAGGGCAGTTGGTGTTCTCTCGATGACATTCCTGCAGACCGAGTGGCCTCTTCTTCCTCGATCTGAGCTGAGCACAACTCAATGATACGGTTATGGAAATCTGTCAAAATATAACTATTAGTATAAGGAAGGGGCATTTTTCACTATGTTGCACCTACAGATAACGCCATTTTCCTTTAGTGGATTTAGCAGGCCCTCCGAGTAAATGCCAATATTGAGATTTGCTTGCGTTTTCTCACAAAGCTCGATATCTTCAACCGCAACGTTTCGCGTGAAGCCATACCACTTTTCAAACTCATCACTACCAGCAGGGGCCTTGTGATAGTAGTCAAACTCCATGCGGGCTTGTCCGGGTATCTCAGATGGATTAATGCGCCAGCATGTCAAACCCCCAGCGTACAAGCTCAAGGAACAATTCGGGAAAAGGAAGAAGAATAAGCCATCGTCGGCACCAGTGGCGGTAGCAATATGCTGTGAGTAGTTGTGTTTGTTGATGACGTTGTAGCCCGCGGGCTTGAATGTCTTTGCAAACTCCGGGTGCGCATAGGCACAATGGAGGCACTCTTGATAAGCATCGACTGTAGCTTTCCAATTATTCTGAGAAGCGTAGGTGAGGGGACGTCTCAGCGGAAGTCCAGTGAAGTCGGCATGTGCAGTTGATTCCTCAAGGCCGGGGAAGAAGTCTTCAAACGAGCAGGTCTCGTCGGACAGTGTCAAGAAAAGAAGGCCATTGGGAGTGAGGTGCGATCGCATAGTGGTGCCCTATAAGATAAGTAATGTTTCCGGGGATATCATTTGCCTTGTACTTACATTGACTTTCTTGGTAATTGTAATACTCCTCCAATCTTCAGTTTCGCGACGGACGATGAAGTCGATCTGAGCCAGCTCGTGCTCATAGTTGACATTGGTTTCGGGAAACTTCGTTACGGCTCCTAGAAGAACCCAGGACTGGGTTAAGATCAGTGACTGTGTGTTAAAAGAATTTGTATTCTTCTTCGACTTGCTTTGAGAAAGATTGCCCGCCTCTCTAGACAGTAAATACCTAAGCTGGTATACCAGGAAGCAGGCAGAGTAAAATCCCAGTCGGTCATGTTGAATTGTGGATAGGAAGGATTGTAGTGATATTTTGGTTTCTTCAATGCTTATCTCACTCATATTTCTTATTTCAAGCCATAAGGGGGACATCAGAATATTTATTTATCGGAATACCTACATGTAAGCTTTATCCAGGCGATGTTCGCTATCGGCCGGAAACCTACCCTGCGCTATTCCATATCAGGAAATTTTATACGCAACATGCCTTATCTTCATGTTTGCTGCCGAGTGATATCATGCATTGTAGTATTGAGTTTCTTTGATAGGCAATTATTTTGTTCTATTGATATGCTACTACAAAGCCTGCAATACATACGCGCAAACACCTCGATTTTAGTAGTCTTCATTGCCTATTATAGGAACCGTACACGAGGATGGCAATCATCGGAATGGGTCCCGCGGATATGGCGCATTTGCTGCTGCCCTAAATATTCTTGCCTTCCTGTAAGAAATAATTACCTTTTGTCACTTTATACATTACATTCTATCGTTCTCGGTGCGTTTCTCAATGATTTCGTTAATAATCTTAGGCACCACGAGTGTGCTTATCACGTCTATACTTCTTCATTTCTGGCGATATCTCCAACGACACTCTACTTCCGTACCAGTGCCGGAACACGGAATCTTTGATCTGCCTGATGGATGGTGGTCAGATCAAGCTCGATTCCAACTTGAGCGACGAGCTATTTTCAGCCAGGTGGGTTCACTAGAAGCTCATCACTGTCAGCCGTGCAAGTCTGATCTCGCTGCTAGAGGTGGATTTGCGTGAGCCACCGCGGACGTTTTGGCTCCCCGGGCGACTATGTGGTCTACGATGTTGCAGGCTTCCGTATCCTCATGGTCCTAGGGAAAGATATGGTAGTGCGGTCGTTTCACAATGTCTGTAGGCACAGAGCTTTCCCTGTCGCTCGGAAACAGTCTGGCAGCGCTACCGTTCTTGGCTGCCGATACCACGGATGGAGCTATAACACAGAGGGAAAGCTCACCAAGGCCCCCTATTTCGATCATCTCCCTGGTTTCGATAGGAGCTTGAATAGTCTCTTCGAAATCCACACGGAGCAGGATAACGGAGGTTTCCTGCATGTCAACATGAGCCGAGACGAGGGCGTGCCTGCTGCTACTGTCTCAACCGGCCTAGAAAAGGAAAAGGTCGAGAGGTTTGGGAGAGACTCAGAGTTCGTCGGAAGTTTTGAGTGCAGTGGAAAGTTCAATTGGAAGATCATACGTCGGTGTACCGTCCCGTCTTCGACCTTCACTCGAGAATACGCGCAGCTGCTAACGCGCTACAGTCGACCAGTCAGACGCAACCTTGCATTCGACTGCGGCCAATCCCACGAGCCTAGCCCGCTGGTTTCCTGTAGAGGGACCTAGCTCTATTGGACAGCTATCATTCTTCCCTTTGACTACCGTACACACAAGGCTTAGTCAACCTTTCTGGTACCAACTCACGTACGATCCCGTTGCCGTCGATCAAACCACTCTGCGCTGTGACATTTATGTACACAGTCCTCAAGTGTCTTTCAAACTTGATGGTTCTGTCAAGGATTCACTTGAAAAGGAGATACAGCAGAAGCTCCTCGGCTTTGAGCATCAGTATAAGCAACTAATCACTGCCGAAGAAAAGGGAATCGCCAATGGTGAAATTGCGCCACGCAAAACAGCTCATAGTGAAGATGCTAACAAGTGACAGGTTGCCAAGCAAAGATTGCTGCTGCGGTCGAAATGCATCGACGGCGGGAGGCGCTCCAAGGCTTAGAAATAAATACCGCTACACTGAAGCAGAAAAATGGCCATGCAAACCTCTCGAAAGCTGAAAGAAGTATGTAAAGCCCCCGCAAGCACCCTGTGTTGACGTTTCCTCCACATCCTCAGGCCATGTTGGCTGACCTTCACTTCAGTCTGCCAAGCCGTGGACTGTGGCACTTCCAGAAAGCTAGATTGGTAATAGCCATGAAGGATTGGGAAAGCTTCTATAGTTTTATTGTTATTGGTATAATTGTCTTCTTGGACTCCACAATATTTTACTTGGGGAAAGAAGATAAATACGCAAAAGGAAGAATTGAACACCTAAACTGATCGTGACTCTGTATGGTTATGCTTAAAGATATTAGCTTCTTGCTGTGGTCAATTAATATCGCTATGATTCATGAACTTGTAGAAATACAGTGTTGCTTCACATATCTATTTTTAAGTGTTATAAAACACAGCGCACATGTATGCATATATGAAAGCTGGGAGTGAGTTGGATTGTGCAGCTGACCACCTTTCGGCATTACATCTTGGTTCTGCCCAGGTGAATAAATAACTCTTCCTCTTTATCTTGAATCTCAACTTCTCGATATGAGTCATTATGTAAAGCCGGATGGCGAATGGTGGTGCTTAAGAGACATACCCATTCGATTGGCCGAAAGCACGGCATTTTGCTCCGTATGCCGGGTACCGTAGTAGTTTCCGGCCTCGCTAGCTCCTTTGGACCCCGCGCCTCCGTGCTTATCAAGTGTGCCGATCCATTTCCCCTCCCTGATACGGACAGTCAACCGTCGGAGCAAGTCTGCCCCAAGCTTCAGAACGGAATAGTACGAGCAAGTATACTAAAAGCTCATTACCTGCACGCTACCATGCCCCGACGTGGCCGCGGTAGGCAAACGAGGCTGTGCGGGCGCCGTTCCCGAGGCGGTTGCCACTCATGCAAACAACGACATGTATGGCTTCAGAATCTCAAATGGTCTACAAGATACTGACACAGGGAGGTCAAATGCGATGAAAGCAGGCCCACTTGCACGAACTGTGCTAAGAAAGGCTTGCTATGCGACGGTTACCCTCAGCAAACCTTGAGGTGGTCATACAAGCACGAGGTGACAGCAAGTGAGACATTACAGCAGCAAAGGAAGTCGCCAGAGTCTCTGAACGGCAACTCATCTATCATTACTATGGATCCACTGATGGATAACGAATACACCCGCGAGGTTGAGGAGGCTGGTGTAGTGGCGGACGGAGGAATAGCTCTTTGGCCACAATCAGAAGATATCGGCTTATCAGATCTTTTGGGCTTCGATTCGACCAACATGGTTGATCAAGAATTTGCTGGTAGCCTTGGATCCATCACTATGGAGACCCCGACTCTCGACTTTTCGACTTTCGACAGGCTACCAGACTTCAGCTTTGATACCTCACCTCAAGGGAACTCCTGGCTAGATCCTGGTCTATCCGGTCCAATACAACCACTAGGGATAGATGCAGACCCTTCTATGCGACTTCTGAAATGCTGGTTCGACGAAGTATGCCAGGCATGGTCCGGCTTCGACTCCAAGTCCAACATGAATCGAAGAATGGCCGAAGATCTTTGGCAAACCTCGGCTCCGGTCTTCACCGCTCTGCAAAGTATGTCAGCCAGCTTCCTTTCGGCGCGACTACCGCAAACGAGGCAATCTGCTATGAATCTGCTCAAAACGGCAACGTTGAGCGTCCAAGCTGAAATACAGCAACTCAACGAGAAGAATGTTCTAGATGAGATGCCTACCGGTATTATGTTCGCACTGATCTGTCTTGGTACAACAATATGTTGGTTAGATACTCGTCGTGTTGGTTGGCCGTTTCTGCAAGAAGCGAAGTCACTGCTTCGATGGAACTCGAAACAACAATTCGCTGCTCATACGGACAAGATGGATTTCTTTAACAAGAGTCTCATTTACTGGGATATGTTGATATCTTTCATATATGACCCGGAACCAGGTACGGACATACACCAAGTCAGCGCACTACCATCCAGCTTCCCGAGGTCTCATCTCCTAGCTACTTACAGCCAAACTTCCTACGAGGCGGAGCCTCACCCGTGGACTGGCGTCTCGCTGCTAAGCACCACCCTTTTCACGCGGTCGATTCGTCTTTGTCGGGTCCACCAACGTCGCACTGTTGAGCGAGCACCGGACTCGCCTCCAACGACACCAGAGATCGAGCAGGCAAGGGAATTGGAGGTGGAGTTGCTACAATTGCAGCTTTCTCCTAGACCATCGCTCACCGATACAGGTGACCCTCGCACACCAGCTACTCATCTTCTACATGCGGCCGAAGCTTATCAACTCGCCTCTTTGCTCCAGCTCTACATACAGTTTCCTGCCTTATTAGTGACTCAATCCCAAATAGTGCTGCGAGACACTAGTGAAGAAGATATTATAATGGTATGGCACAAACGCATCATACCTCTCGCTCTTCGGCTCATAGAAGTGCTGGAGCAAATTCCATCCGAGTCTGGCAGCTGCGCTATCCAGCCCCTATTATACATCTGCGCTGCCACAGGGCTTCGATACACACCAACCTTTCCGTCTGTCACGGAGCCCGGCGGCGGCAGTTCGGCTAAGTCGAGGCCCATGGAAAGCATTCTCGACTACCTAGACCTGCTGAAAGACCCAGTTGAGCGTGGTAAGCAGGTGGAGGACCCGCTGTCCGTTTCACAGATGGCTATCGACGTAAGCAAAGGACGAGCTTTCATACTACGACGTCTGAGCGTCTTCAAAGAATGCTTACATCCCGGTCCAATCGGAGTCGCTGAGAAGTTTGTGGCAGAACTGTGGACTGCCTATGATGAGGTGTCCAGCTGGAGCATGGATGTTTCTTGGATCATTCTTATGGACAAAAAGGACCTACGAACTTTGTTCGGCTAAGGTTAGGTGGCTTCCAGGTTTGTGGCATTGCTCCCAGATGAGAGCCTACTAGGACATTAATGGGTAATCGATATAGATAACATAAATTATCAACAAGAGTATTATAAGACCAGCCAACAGAAGTGAAGAGCAAGTATCCAGACATAACATCCCTGTGCTTTCATTAAAGCTCCAATCAAACCTCGTCGGCTACCTTCTTCCTGTCCTGAAGCTCATGTGCGTGGACCTGAACCTCTGTGACAAACTTATCGAAGTGGCGAAGATTGACCTTCTTCTCAAACCTGTCGAGTATTAGCTTCATATACCTTTGCAGATAACACCGATGATATTTAACATACATTTCATCAATCTCGGCGGGTGTTCGTCGAGCAACCTCAGGGAGGATGAACCAGGCGATAGTGACGGCAACGGTGCCAGTACCAGCAAAGCTACACCGTATTTATCAGCAAGTGTCGAATAAAAGAACAAGCCTTTTACAAGGTACTTACAAGAAACCGGTCTTTACACCCCATTTGGCCGATCCGTTGATCATCAACGGGGTACAGAAGCTGAAGATGATAGCGATGCAATTAGACACGGCCAGTGACCAACCAGCCGTCTGGGCTCTGAGGCGCTGTTGAGGAATCTCAGCAGCGTAGGCGTAACCGATAGCTGAAGCACCGGTGGTGGAAAACGTAGCGAGGCAAGCGAAGAAGATCTGCAGGGACAATATTAGTCAAGTAGAAGTGATCCCGTCGAGGCCATACTGACAAGTAGCGAACTGGTAGCCTTGGCTGTATAGTCGAAGCAGCCAATGATACCCAGGCACAGCACCGATACAACCGTGACAGCGTATGGGTACACGGTGAGAGGGCGTCGACCGATGGAATCTGTGAGTGTTGCAGTGGCGATCATCGAGATCAGTTGGACGGACGAGAGGATGAGAGTGACAAGGAACGGATCCTTGTTTCCTGCATATTGGACTGCAAGTATGTTAGGAGCTTTTCATGACACCATCCAGCGAGCACCTACAGAAATATGTCGCGTAGGTATTGAATACGGCCAGACCAACGAACTGCTGTGTAATCTTGGGCCAGCCGGAAATGATAAATCGGATCAGGTTACGGCCCTTGAAAACAGCCCAAGGTCCCAGCTCGGAATTTTGCTCAGCTTGTTGTCGTTCGAGGGCGATGGTAGAAGTCATAATTTCCTACTCCAGGATTAGCACTATCAAAATCACGAAACCGATTTGGCACTCACGATTTGTTGATCAATGTCGTATCCTTCGACGTTGGCGAAGCATCGGTTCAGTACTTGCGATGCCTGTTCGACCTTGCCCTTGCTTGCTAACCACCAAGGAGACTCTGGAATGAGAAGGAAGGCGACAAGGATGCAGCCAATCATCGCCCACTATGACCGAGTTAATTGAACCCTTCTTCACATATCTCCAACAAAGAGTCTTGGTGACTCACCTGAGTGTAAATCGGGGTACGGAAATCGAGCGGGTCGTTGGCCTTGAGCTCCTTGAGGGCCACAGAGGCAAAGAGCTGGCCCAGGACAAACCAGCTGTTTAAGAGTAAGTATATCTGATGAACCGGTTTTAAGAACCATCTATTATGACTTACAAACTGTAGGCATTGATGAAGAAACCTCGGAGCTGAGTGGGAGAGATCTCGGATAGGTACAGAGGCATGGTGGATTGCAGCATACCAACGCCCATGCCCGAAAAGAGCTTTGCCACCAGCCAATGCTGCCAGTGTGTTGCGAATGATTCAGCAAATATGCTCTGTATATAATCAGTGCCGATTCTTATATGTGTCGTGGCGTACGTACCGCGGTGAGAACAACCCAGATAATCATCATCGCAACCTTTCGACCGAGACGTTCAGTTGCATATTGAAGGAGCTAGAAATACTGTCAACGGACTATCAGAACTCTCGAGTATGACTATTGACGTACGACTTGACCGATGGTCTGGCCTGCTGACTGGATACCTCCCCAGGCCGAGATGTATTTACCCGCGATGATAGTCGTGCCAGAGGTAGAGAATTGTCGAATGAATCCGGGATTAGAAACAATTCCACCGTTAAGATTGATCTCTATTGCGAATGATGATTAGCAGAGAAGTGAATGTCAATCCAGGCGTAAAACATACGATAGCCATCCAGAGATGCGGAGAAGGCTGCAAGCATAGCAATGCAGCCAACGCGTTTGAATTTGCGAACACTTTGCCAGACACTCAGGTCATCAAGCTTGGACCTCATGAGAAGTCCTTCGCCTGTGTCCTCGACGGTCTCGGCTTGAGCCTTTGCTTGCTGCATTTTGATGGTGTTGGTTTTTTGTTGGCAATGTAGATCTGGACTTGATGCAGCCAAGATCTTGGCTGTGATGAATCTTTATGGAAAATAACTTGGCGATACAATGTCGCATTTTTAATTCTTATTCCTCCACATCGGAACGCGGGGCCCCAGACTTGTCTGTCCCAGGCCTGACTAGCGACCAGGCTAGAAGGGCAAACCCCACTGCGGAGGCGTCATGCTTGGGTTTGACTGGGGGCCGCGGAAACCAGTCTGTTCATATACGGCTGCCGGACGATCTAGCAGATCCAACCAGACGCGACTGTCAGGGATATCACGGCAACGATATCCGAGAGTTCATACCACGAAGAGCATAACAGGCTTGATCCCCTACACCATCTTCGTTTGAACAATGACCGAGCTGAACATTTCTCGGGTCAAAGATGTAGCGTAGAAACCTTGTTCTGAGCTTGTTGCACTCGGCTGCGTTTGAACCGAGGAAGGACGTCCATGGTTTAAATATCGATAGATGATCATGAGACTGAGAATAAGCTGCGCAGGGTTATATAGCAGGCGGAGAGAAGCCCGAAATTAGAGAAAGTCTGGGGAAAGGTCTGCCTTAGACCATGTTCCCCAGGATCAGGATTGCTCTAGTATACTTTGGTTCATGGTGTAAGTGGCCAGGTTGAGCAAAGGGGCAAATCAGGTACTCAAGCTGATTTGACTACGACGATCAACGAAACAAGTCTGAAGCCGTAAAGTCTAAAGAATAAAAGGCAGCTAAATGCCACGTAAAATAAAGATATATCCAAAACCATCCTGACAAGCTTCCTTCAATCTCGTACTGCCAAACATATCTTGAGAATGGCTTCACGTCTTAGCACCGCGTGGCTTATCGCCCAGGCTGCCACTGTTTCAGGCTTATCTTTCAACGTCCCATCTTCGCCGCCGGCCAACTCGAGCGCCCAGCTTGCCGATGCCCCAGTCGGCCTTTCGTGAGTAGACATAGTACTACCAACACATAGTCAATCTGCTGACAGTCCATAGCTTCGAGTTTTTCGCTTTCCCGGGTTACTGGAACAATGTACCTGGCACCTCCACCTGTCTGCAGAACTTGAAGGATCTTTCGGGAACTTGGCCGTCCATCAGAATCGGAGGAACGACTCAGTATGTTTGATACTGCCGCTATGGTGTTGCTGCTAACATAGAGAATAGGGATCGAGCTACCTACGATGCGTCCTCTAGCCAGCAGGTCACTTATACAGTGGCCAATGCGGGAGATGCGCCAAGCACGCTTACCTTCGGGCCGTCCTTCATGTCCTTGGCGGGCACATACGATGGAAAAGTAACTATTGGCTTCAATCGTCGCCTCAATAACCTTGCAAACACTGTCGCTGCTGCAGCCAAGGCGGTTGATCAAATTGGAAGCCTCCATGCCATCGAACTTGGCAACGAACCTAACTGTACGTTCCGTTTCCAGCCCAGCACTTACTCGCCTCTAACTATGTGTCAGTCTTCAGCAGCAGTGACCCGATCGCCCAAGGATCTTCCTGGACAGCTTCAGCAGACTACAACAGCGAAGTATCCTGGCAAGATGCTGTGTGCGGCAATCTCTCCGCTTCTAACCTCATCTCAGCCGGTGTGTTCTTCGGAACCAGCCCGATGAGCATCACTAGTTTGACTGCAGCCGAGGGCCAAGCCAACAGCTATGTTAGACAGTACTGCTCGCACAACTACCCGCAGTCCAAGAGCACTGCGAATCTAGCCAAGTTGATGAGCCACAGCGCTATCGCATCCCAGATCAAGCCTTTTGCGAAAGAAGTTGCGGCTGCGGTGGCCAAGGGCAAGCCTCATGTCTTTGGAGAGACTAACTCTGGTAAGTTATCTTCCAGTTCAACAAGTTGCCATGGCTAACAGTATTACCCAGCTACTCAGGGTGGTGGCGGCATCAGCCCAACCTACGGCGCTGGACTCTGGCTCCTCGACTATGTCATGCAATCCCTCATCATGGGAACAGAGGTACAAAGCCCCTTTCATCTTTTCCAGCTCTGTGACTAACGTATTGCAGACTCTGTACTTCCATCACGGCACCATCGGAAACTGTAAGTAAACCAGTATCTAGAGTCCATGCAGAAGCTAACACCTGGGTCAAAAGGCCAGTACTGCTGGTGGGGACGATACTCCATGGGCTCCCCTTATTTCGGAGCCTACTTTGCCACGATGGCTCTCGCCGGCGCCGACAAGATCGCCCCCTTGGATGATCAGACGACCGGATACGCAGCATATGCCATCTACAAAGACAACAAGCCAATTCGAGTTCTTCTTTACAACTCTGATTACTACAACACTGGCTCTCGTCCTTCTCAGACCTTTACCCTGACTGGGCTTTCTGGTTCCACTGTCTCGGCCAAGAGGCTCACTGCCGCTGCTTCAACATCCAGAGTCGACGCCGGTCAAAGCCCAACTGTTGCAGGGCAGACCTTTGAGAATGGATCATGCAAGATTCAGGGTCAGAGCACGGTTGAGTCGGCGACTGTCTCGGGAGGAAAGGCGACTTTTACTCTTCAGGCTTCCGAGGCTCTCCTGGTGACACTGTAAAACGTAGTACAGTGGCTTTTTCAACTGTTGGAGGTTGGCGATTGGATTGGCGGGCTGGTGGAACTGACTTTTCAAATGGGTTTGGATTGAAAGGCTGGTAGCTGTGCTGTGAGAGAATGCGAGTAACTAAGTTAGTCTCAGTTGTACGTAGCAGAAAAACATGGCATCGGTGTAATAACCCACGCTAACTTCTCCCGATGCCCGGCCTGTTAAATTGGAGCATGCAGTTTCCCCTCACTCGTAGCTAGCGTCGTGAAAGAGGAAATGATCAACTGGCGCCAACAACCAACTAATAATGCTAGCAAATGTGCTAGATCAGCGGCCCCCGCACTGAACGCGTGCTCGCTTTGACATGACCCGAGGTGATACGAGCTTTCAAATGGAAGCAGAAATCTGCTACTAACTACACGAACGTTAATTCCATAAAGTCTTCTTATCTTTCCTCCCTCGCAAGATTACTCGCTGCAGACAAGCAGTTTAAAAAAAAGATTCAATGGCGCCATCACCGGAGCAAGAAGTAGCCACCATCTATATCTCTCAGTCTGGGCATCACGAAACTAATCGGAGCTGCAGATCATTAACAAGCTCCAATCCAATTGGATCTGGATTCCCGACTGGGTCGACTCCTCCAAACAAAACACTGCCGCACGTATCGTCACATTCAGCCGCAAGTTCACCCTCCCATCGCAACCGACCCAAGCGCTCCTCCATTTCTCGGCCGACACGCGATACAAGCTCGTCATCAATGACACTAGAGTAGCTGTAGGTCCAGCACGAGGGAGTCCTCTGATATGGTATTACGACTCGCTCGACATTGCTCCGCACCTCAAACAAGGCGACAATGAGATCTCCTTCGTGGTGATTCGTTACTTTGCGGCTTCTAGGGGTGGTATGCCTTTTGAGAGAACCTCATTCCCTGGCTTGACTGTTATTGGTGGTGTTGAGGCGGATGGGGAGTCTGTTAGTCTTGACTCTCGGGATGGCTGGTTGGCTGAAGAGGATAACTCGATCCTGTTCCCAATGGGTAGACCAGACGATGTGTTCCTTCATGTAAGTTCTTGACCTCGTTTTGGAGATGTACACTGACCCTCTTCAGATTAACGAACACATAGTCCCCAGCCCTGCCAGAGAAAAGGTCACACCACTACCATACAACATCAAGACCCTCAACGGAGAGCTCCCGCCTTGGCGTCTTCGATCGCGCGTGATCCCCACTCCAGAGCAAACCTCTGTTCGTGTCAATACGGTCAGAAAGAATGTCGGAAGCTTGACTTCGGATGACTGGGTTGCATATCTCTCAGGGCAGCGTCCTCTAACTCTAGCAGCCGGTTCTTCACACACGCTCGAGGTCCAAGCGGATGTGCACTCAACGGCATTTCTACGCTGGACGTTCAAGGCAGATCAAAAGAGCCAGATCCGGATGAAGATCACTTACAGTGAGGGTTACGAAAATGAACCGCGCGCTTATCCGTTCTTCAGGTCAAAGTCTGACAGGTTGGATGCGACCAATGGCCATGTTATAGGTCCTTATGATGACATAACGCTTAACCTACCAGCGTCGCAGACCGTTGTGTACGAACCATTATGGTTTAGGACGTTTCGCGTTATGCGATGGGAGATCATAGCTGGGGCCGAGTCTGTCGAGCTGTGCTCTTTTGATGCCACGCAGGTTAATTATCCACTTGCAGTCAAAGCAAGCTGGGATGAGCCAGGAGACAAGGACGCTAAACAGATATGGGATGTCTCTATAAGGACTATGAGAAATTGCATGTTTGACGGATACTCAGACTGCCCTTTCTATGAACAACTTCAGTAAGCATAACCTCCACAGCTCAATGCCCTCACTAACCAATCTCTAGGTACTCCGGTGACTCTCGCTCCGTCGGTCTATTTCACTATCTTCTCTCTGGCGACGACAGATTGATGAGGCAGACAATCACCCACTTCGCCGCGTCCGTCACGCCCGAAGGCTTAACTCAGTCTCGCTTCCCCTCCCACGTCCCGCAGATCATCGCTGGTTTCTCCCTGTACTGGGTCCTTCAGATCTGTGACCACCACCTCTACTTCGGCGACACAGCATACACACGGTCATTCCTCCCTCGAATTGACGGTGTCTTCGAGTTTTTCGAGTCTCACATCGATGAGTTGGGCCTCGTTAGCGGATTTCCAGAGGATGTCTGGCAGTATGTTGACTGGGTCACTTCGTGGGGCGTAACCGATACGCATCCTGACAAGGGAGTCCCAACATCAGGGCGAGAATCGAATCGGCATACGTACTTTAGTATGCTTTACGCGTATGTCCTGAAGCAGGCTGCTCGTCTGGTTCGAGATGTTGGTCGACCTGGATACGCGGATGAATACGAATCCCGCGCGGCTTCTGTAGTCGGTGCGATTCGCACCCACTGCTTCGACGGAAAGTTCTTCACAGATTCTACGGCTAATATTGCGGGTGAGGGGGCTTACTCCCAGCATGCTCAAGTATTCGCCGTCCTCAGTGGCGCTGCAACCCCGGAACAACGACCACGTCTTCTAATGGAGTCATTCTCTAATCCAGACTTTTCCAAATGTTCGTACGTCATGATGTTCTATGCTCTACGGGCGTTCGCTTTCGCTGGCGACGAAGTCTACGAGTCAGCATGGGGAAGTGTTTGGGATCCTTGGCGAAGAATGTTGGCTAATAATCTCACGACCTGGGAAGAGGACGACGTCCGGCAGCGCTCGGATTGCCATGCTTGGGGCAGTGTTCCTATCTACGAGTACTGTACCGAACTGGCTGGTCTTCATATCATAGCTCCGGGGTCAAGTAAGATCCTATTTTCACCGAGACTGAACTTGACCCGAGAGTTGAATGCCAAGGTAGCTCTTGGTTCGGGCAATACTGCTACAGTGTCTTGGAGTGTTCAGGATGATGGAAAGAAAAAGGTCGAACTACGGCTTGAGTCGCCAGTTTCTGTCGTAAGCAAGTTGCCTGGTGGAGAGGAAAAGGACTGTGGTGTGATTAACCATCTTGCATTGAGTTTCTAGGCTGGAGAAGGGTTACAGATGGCCACTTGGGGAAATGTCTATTTTAGAGAAATCTCAACACCTTTGATATACCCTAATTCGGCAAACTAACCATGCAGTCTCAAATCTCTCACTCCATTTCGCATCTCAACGCCAGTGATCAGTTCTTAGTCATCATACACAAGCTGCAACGGTCCCTCGCGACGGTCCGGCCTCGTAACATTATCCACCCATCGACTATCAGCAGTGTAATACACCTGCTTCGAGTCTCCCCACTTCTTCGGCCGTAGGTCCTGGACCATCACCGCACGATCAGCCGTCTCAATCTTGACCGGCTTTTCAAAATTCTTCTTCGGCTTCAGTCCGGATCCAATACGCAAGTCTGTCCAACCCATGGTGATACGTCCAAGCTTGTAGTGCTCCTCCCAAACGAATTTGTCACAGCTACTAGCGTTTTCCAGAAATCCCCCGAGCAGCTTTTTAGCCAAGTTCAAGTGGGCGTTTTCTCGATCTTCGTAATAGCTCTTGAAGTTGGGGCAAAGCAAATTTGTTAAGTTATTGGCGCGTGATAGAGCGCGGGCCATTGCATCCTCATCTGTGTCAGTTTTGGCCTTCCTGGGAAGATAGGTGTAACAACTTACAAGGTTATCTGGTTGGGGCGCAACCTCAAAGACCTGTAGCGAAGGTAGGTTCTTGGTCAAGATGTTCACATTCTCTGCTGAGGCGAATGGGATGTCCCATGGCTCACTACCCGAGTGCCGATAATGAAAGCGCAGTGTTTCGAGCCCTATATGCTTCACAACCGACTGCAACAATCGCCTCGAAAGTCCCGGATTCGACTGCACGTTGGTGTTATACATGTTGTAGTCATGTATTTCCAAGCTGGTCAACGAGTCAAACGATAAGATGAATCGATACATCCCCTCGAGATGGACCTCGGTTTCAGCATAGTTCGACTGGCGGGCAGGTCCCTTCATTTCCAAACACAGCTTTCGCAGGTGGATATCACGCTTGTCAGCTTTACTGAACAGATCCTCGAGATGTTTAAAGAACGTGAGCTGTCCTTCTTCGAGTCCCATGAGATTAAGCTCCCTCAGCTTAAGAAAGTCAAAAGCTCTTGTGATGTTCGGCATCATGTTTTCACAAAAGTCACCACTGAAGCTTATCCCATGTAAAGTCAGTGATTTGAGCGCCGTGAAATCATACTCTTGTTCCAAAGCATCAGGGTTGCGAGTTTTGAGTTTGCCTTCCCAATCGCCAAGAAAATCAGAGTAATATTTGGACGTACGAATCTCAAGACTCTGGAGGGTTGATAGGGAGTTGAGTAGCATGCTCTGTAAGGGTCTTTCGTTTGCCACCACAATTGATCCATAACCCCTGTCTTCGATGCAGATGTGCTCGAGATTACTCAGTTTGGTGAGTGAAATCATAGCTTCAGACTTTATGCTATGCTCGTAAGGGTCGAGTCGTATAGATTTAAGATTTTCCATTTTAGAAAGGCCCTCCGCCATCAAACTTCAATACCGTTAGTATAAAACCGCCCGCCAAGCAGGGATTTACTTACTTAGTTAGGTCCTTAGCATCAAAGACTTCCAAGTTATGGAGGTTTTTCAAAACCTCTTCAAAATACCTCAGCAAAAACGGCTTGTGCCTCTTGCCGGGGTCAATCTTTCCAATGATCATCTGCCGGACATTGCTGGCACAAGAAGGCACTGCATTTGGATCGAGGAGAGCTGAGAACTTGTCTTGTTGACCTTTGTACTGGCCCTCTCTCTTGAGCTGTTTCTTTTGAGCTATACTTAGATGAGGTTCGATTCGACGAATAACGTGGGGAATGTGAGCCCAGAAGTAGGTTGAGACGGAGATGCGTTTATGGATGATGGCCATTACGACAGCATAATATCGCTTGGAGGTACAGGCCATCTTGACCATGCTTTTTGGGTCATTGACCTGAGCGTGTTAGTGCTTGGGACTCTGCGCTTTGATTGGTGTAGACTGACGCTTTCGAGGATCTGTTGGAGTATCTCGGCTGGCAAGACTGACAAGACATCGTCCGGAACTGGGACCGTGTCGTTCGGAGTCTCAGTCTCGGCTGTGGCATTGGCCTTCGATTTTGGCTTGCTAACGGCTGATGTTGCCGTTTTCACCTTCTTCACCGGCACTTTCTTCCCTTTCATTGTCGGCTCATCTTTCTTGTCTTGCTCCGGGGCTTTGCGCTTCCTCTTCTGTGCGGCAATAGACTCAGGTCCAGGCTCAGCTGGTTTAGTAGTGACGCCCAAGTCAATGTTGCGAATCCTGGCGCTTTTTCTCGTTGACATTTTGACTGAAATCGTACGGAAATAGAATGATATTTTGAGAAGAATTGAAGATATTTAAGCCGAGGATCCGCGTGATTTTGAAGGACGCGATGGATTTAGGGGAGATTGGATGACTATAAGCTTGGTCGTGATTGATTGGTGGTTCGCTGGTCTAAGCCACTGTAGCCTAGAGTTGGTCTTCAGGTGAGGCGCTTGGCTCGATTCGGAAACTGCCGGGCTGATAACACTTTAATAAGGCTACTAACTGACGAACTCTCTTATAGAAGCATCAATCGCAGATCAATGGGAAATTTGTTCTATTACTGTCTCCCAGCTGTTTTTCCAATCAGTCTTCTATTTCAAACGCCCCTTAGTACACGTCTTAAATGTATCCTGCGACGCTGTCAGTAAGTTCCCCAATATCAGTTACATAACGCTAGTATGAGCGCTCTAGGAGCCACCATAATGCCCCACCATTCCGCCCGCGGAATCTGTAGACGCTTCGCGCTCAGAAATAACGGGCGATATATGTATCAGATAATAAATAATGTCAATCCCCTCCTTATTTAAATCATAAATTAGTTCTTATATCTAGAAGCCTTGATTGGTAGTCCACTGAAAGCATGAAGAAAATGCAAGCCAGGGGTGCACATGAGTGACGCAATTGCCAAAACCCTTCCTTCGCTGATAGAAATAGACAATGCCAATATCTAGCCATGATTGTCAAGAGAAAATCACATTTATTACCATTAGCCATCAAGATAAATAGAGTATGAGACAATGACTTTCTTTACATTAAGCCATTGCCGCCAATTGCCAAAACAGCTATGTTATGAGAAAAACCGACAGCTGCAGGGTAGTCTAACTGCAATGTGAATCTGGTTTTGCCATCGGAATCTTATCCCGCTCGGACCTCAGCTCTAAGACACTAAGGCTAACTCAATCAGCAGACAGAACTTAGTCTAAGACGCATCCCCTGCCAAGCCAGTAGCACGCATCTAGGCGACGCCTTAAATGATCCCTTGCGCAAACAAATACCACTCCAGAGTCCCCAGATTGCAATCTCTATCGCACCCTGAGACTCCAGGTGAGACACCACCACCAACAGCCTGTGATATCTGATTCTAAATAACTAAGAAAGCGCCACCAATTGTGCCAGCAATGAATTGGAATTTCGCCCCCTTTTCGCTGCCCTTCCCTCGAATGCAAGGCATGTACGTGTTATTTCCCGCCAAAATGTTAATAAAACATAAGGCTGTAGCCACCGCGCTCCTCTTTTCTAAATGCTCAATTGAGTTTTGACTTTCGCTATGACTAATAAGTTGGACCCGGGAGCTGA
The DNA here is from genome assembly GCA_024047395.1 of Fusarium circinatum. Lineage (NCBI taxonomy): Eukaryota > Fungi > Ascomycota > Sordariomycetes > Hypocreales > Nectriaceae > Fusarium > Fusarium circinatum. The sequence goes on from CM043928.1 coordinate 2,109,634, forward strand.
AAAGCTCCCAACACTTCCTGCGATACCGACACTGTCAACACTCTTAGCACTCCCAATTGTCGTCCAGGTTCTCAATCACCCCAGCCTTCAGAACCTCCCAGACGTCTCCAATGTCCGAAAAATTCCAAGAGCTCATATCGCCGCCGTCGCGTTCATTATTTCCGCTTTATCCCTTATTATTCTGAGTCCATGGAGCTGGGAAACAGACAGCTCGAGTTGGTCGCATCACCGTCACAAATATCGTGATGAGGACCGTAAATTCGCCCTCGTCGTACCCGCTACGTCTCCAAGCCCCGATCTCTGCAAAACGGTCGTCACTGCCCTTGCGCTCGGCTACCCCAGTCCCGTCATCATCAACTGGGGAATTGACCACCGACTCATTTCTCACTGGAACGGGGGTCACAACTTGCCCAAAATTCCTGGCATTGTCGACTATCTCGATGCAGTTCTGCATCCTGATGCGCATCCGTCTGAGAGATTGAGTGAAGATGATATCATACTCATGGTTGACGGCCACGACGTCTGGTTCCAACTACCCGCACAGATCATGCTCGAGCGATATCACAGGATCAACAAGGAGGCCAATGAGCGGTTGCGCAAGCAGTGGAATAAGAAGGGGAAAATGCCAATGCAGCAGACTATCCTCGTGGCAACTGGCAAGAAGTGCTATTCTGGTCTGGCGGACAAGGGTATCAACATCCAATGCGAGAAGTGGCCTGAAAGCCCAGAGCGGGAGGATCTTTATGGCCCCGATACAGAGAAAGATGGGGAACATTGGCAGACGAACAGGCCGCGATGGATCAATGGTGGTGTCTACATCGGACCCGCTGGCGACATGCGCCGCCTTTTTCGTAGATCGCTCTTTACCATGGAGGCTGGTATTGGAGAGGGAATTAAGATGCACAGTGAGCAAGCCCTTACAGGTGAAGTCGTTGTTGAGCAAGAGATCTTTCGGAAATTCCAGAGAGAAAAGGGAAGGCCTAGACGTGGCATGAGAGACATGCTGGACAAGAAACTGGAGTACGGTATCGGTCTTGACTACGGTCAACAGATATCGATGCAGACCCAGTGGACGCAGGATGACGAGGGTCGAGATCACGGTGCTTTCGTCACGCTGGGTGATCAGAAACTCATCGATGAATACTCCGCTGACTTGGGTATCTCACCCACACGGCTAAAAGGTCTACCGGAGGACATCAAGAATGCAGAGAACCCACTGGAGCTTATCCAACCAGACGCAGACTGGAACAACATGTCCCTCTACGCCGACTTCTTCCTCGAGACCGTCCCCGTTATTCTTCACCACAACGGCATGCACGGGCTAAAGAGACGACGGTCCACATGGTGGGACAAACCATGGTACTACCACCACCTTCGGGAGCTTCTCAAGATCCAGATTCAGAAGAAGGGTGAGCCTGAAGATCCTCTCGCGACGGTCAAGACAGATAGTGGGAGGGTTCGGTACTGGGGTGTTTCAGCGGAGTACGAGAGTAGGTACCCAAGACAGATGGTTGATAACGCGTTTGGGAGGTTGAATAAGCTGAAGCTTGGGGAGATTTGTAGACATACGAAGAAGGCGCCAAAGGGGCCGAACCAGGAGTGGTGGGAGGAGGTTTTCCGTGATACCGGGGGGGCATGGGGGCACTGAGGACATTGACGATGTGTATCGACCTTCGGGCTGTGGTTTTGAAGCTTCCTTGACTTTCATATACGCAGTCCAGGGGCTATGGATATGGGTTGGGATGACTAGGATTGGAGTTAATTGTCTTGATTAGGAGACTGTTTACGTTTGCTTATGTTTTCCAATTGATATATGAAGTTCGTCTTTGAGACAGTACATACCTGTTATTTGCTTTTCCCTTGGCATATTAGCGTGGGTGTTTGTCATCGGTTCGATATGAGGTCGGCGTTAGCTGAGCTGAGATGTTGCTAAGTGCTTGATGCTGTTTTAAGCTATAAGCCACAAGCATGAACTGTAGAGCTGAGCTGTAACGTCAAAGCACGACTATCCCGAATGGTTGATGCCGAGATGAGAGACCGACAAGAAGCTATCGGCTTTGTTCAGAATATTTCAAGATCCATGTCAACCTCAGTTTCGGCATCGTACGCCGCCATGATTTGCTTCACGATCCCATTCCAAGGTTCACGAGACCGAGACCCGAATAATGCCTTTCTGTACTCCCACCACTCAGGCCAGAAGCCGGCCATTTCCCAGTCTACGATTCCAGTAATAGAACCAGTCGTAGGATCCAACAGGATATTCTCTCCTGAGATGTCGGCGTGTGCAAAATGGATGTCATGATCATCGCGGAGCTGGTTGCGATATTTCGCGACCCATTCGGGCCGTGGGCAATTTCTGACGGGCGCAACAAGGAAATCGTTGAATTCGGCGATGGACGAAAAAGGGCCGCATGTAGACATATTATTCAGTCGATGGTCGTAAGCTGGACCTCCAGAACAAGATCCAATCCTCCCGGAACCATTTGGACGAATGCGATGTAGCTGGGCAAGATATCCCCTGAGCTCGGTAATCGCTCGTTCCTTTGCCATGACAGTCATGATCGGCCATGATTTGTCTAGTTGCTCTCCAGTGACTCGCTCCATCATAATCCAGCTTGGCTCTTTGTCGCCTGAGCCAAAATGCGTCTCCAGAATGGCTGGCACAGGCATCGAGGTGTGACTTTGTACGAATTTCATAGCCTCAGCTTCTCTGCGAATGCGATAGGCGTGACCATCTTTTCGAAAAGGCTCTACAAGCTGCTCAGGACTTTTCGATGCATTCCAAACAGCAGCGGCAGATGCGGTAGCCATTTTGTAACTGAAATGATGTATATGCAGTTGAACAAATTTGACGAAGCGAGAGAAATACAGCCATGATAATAAATACATTTTCGGGCCGACATTCTTTCCGTATTGCAGCCAGGTCCAGATATGATCTATAGGATCGATATAAAGAATAATACAAAGAAAGCCAAAATAGATAAAATAGATAAAATGTAACTTCAGTAATAGAATTAATTTTATCCTTTATATAGTAGGGTAACGACATTATGCCATAACCGACTTAACGGCATCGTCTCGCCTCAGATGCGCTGCCTGGACCACCTCACTATCATCATCCACAAACGCCTTGTCACCAAACGCCAATGCAATTTCCTCAAGTGTATGGCCTGCAGTCTCGACATAGTAGAAGTATGCAAGACCAACGGAAACTAGACAAAAGCCCGCAATGATGACATAGTAGTATCCTCCGATGCCCCTGAATGCATCTGGCGCCGACATACCGATGGCAAAGTTAAATAGCCAGTTGGAGCATGTAGCAAGTGCCATGCCTTTGCTTCGAGCACGAAGGGGGAAGACCTCGGCAGGTAGCAGCCAGGGAATTGGACCCCAGGTGAAGCCGTAGATGGCGTTGTAAATGACAACGAAAGCATATATGCCATGGGCCCGGGTGTTAATGTCGAGGGCATGGGCCTCGGTAAATGCACAGACGATGCAGAGGGCTATGGCCATGAGAATACCTGCGACAGTCAATTGTTATCCTTGCTCAAATAATATCAGGGTCATCTACTCACCACCGAGAATCAAGAGCGGACGTCGTCCCCATCTATCAGCCAACCACCACGTAAGAATAGTTGCAGCGACATAGGGGATGGAATTAGCAGCCGTATAGAGTAAGGACTTTTCCTGGCTCATGCCCGCCTTAGCGAGGGTAGTGGGTAGGTAAAATGAAATGACATTGATGCCGTTGAGCTGAGCAAACATCTGTGCCGTAATACCAACAATGGTACGTTTTCGATAACGGGTGAACATCTCCAGCCAGGTTGACTTCTCCAAGGTGGCTTCGTAGCGCACTGCCTCTTTGATCTCCAACATTACCTGCTGGACATGCTCGGCCTGCGTATTGCCGTCCGGTGTATGCAGATCCGCGACGGTCTGGAGACATTCTTTTGCAAAACCATTGCGCGCCAGCCAGCGGGGAGTTTCGGGAAGAATGAAGGACATGGAGAACAGGATAAAAGCAAGGCCCATTTGGATAAAGTAAGGACCTTGCCACGACTCGCTTTTGGGAATGAGAAAGTAGAAGCCAAAGTCGACCCAGGTCGAAAGTGCGTAGCCACCAATAAGGAATGTGTATTCAACGCCAACCATCAAGCCGCGGCGATGCGGGGCGGCAATCTCGGTCTGGATGACTGGGACAGTCATAGAGAGGAAGCCAACGCCCAGGCCCTGCAGAGTACGACCAGCTACGAATGTCTTGAAGCCAGGGGCAAAAGCCTGGATGAAGGCAGTAGCAAAGTAGATGAAGCCGCCGATTCGAACACATCTCTTTCTCCCTACCATGTCTCCAAGGCTACCGGCAACAAGGGAACCCAGAGCTGCCGAGACCTGAAGACATGCCACGAGAATACCCGTGATAGAAGGGTCAATATTGTCGCTCGTTCCGTCCGCACCGCCATAATCGGCGAAAAATCGCGAGAGGAAAATTGGGTTAACTAGGAGGCCGGCCACGATACCTATATATGGTGTCAGGATGAATGGAACAATACCCTCGATAACAGAGTCGAAACTTACCCTGATCATAGCCAAACAAGGCATCTCCAAGACTTCCGAAAGCGCAAGTCATCCAGAGAAGAGCTTTTCCTCTAAAAGGATAACGAGCGTGTACGCTCTTTGGCTTGAGTTTAGCTTCAAGCCATGAGACTTCTGTGACAGGGAGGTCCTCGTCATTGCCGCGAGTCGGAGCATTCTCCATAAGAGTCGGCGACGACGGCTTCTCCATTATATCAAGTTCAATAGTTAAGGAAGTTAAGGACAATTGTATAGATAACTGAACAGGGTACTGTTGATCGAGTGCTTCTAGGTAAGAATTAAAGGTCTGGGGCCCCAGATTATATATCTACAGTTCTCCAAAGTCCCCGCATCTAAATCAACGGCCGGTCCCCACGGTTGGGGAATTCCGGGGCAAAGTATCAATCGTAACAGGGATAGAGTCTCCAGCACCCGTAGGATTTGCGTTACGTGGAAACTCCGCCGATTGCACCAATCAGTACGACGTCGCCGACAATGCCCGATACTTTGGCACACATTCCTGAGTCAAACAATGGAGAGGAGTTGGGCCAACCCCGTTAGACTAGCCAAGGTTGGTAGCTAGTTAGTTAGTTAGCGAACTTAACGCCAGCCACTAACTAGCCATTGGCAGAAGCCACATCCGCCGGAACACATCCACTGGGAATCACATCCGCCGGAACCGTAACACCCTTGCTTCTCCGGCAAACCTCTACAACACAATCTACAACGAGATCAGGGTACGGCGATAATGATGTTTAAAATGTGTCGGTACGATCGTCTCCACCCATATTTTATTATGCTGATCTGCATCATATCGAGAGAATAGCCGGGTAATCTTAGCGACAGCAATAGCAATCACTTTGCAGTGTGCATCAGAGTCCGGATTTTAGCAAAGGGAACACGGTAGAATATGGACACATCATATTATCAATTTACTATAGATTATTCTATTGAAATGCTTAACCAGCCCATGTAGAGTCCCAAAGCCAGAACAGACCATTTGCCCCATAGTCTACCGCATCTCCGTCATTATTCTCTAGAGCTTCAGAAGGCACTTGAAAGCCACTGGGCGGGAACCACATATTATGTTGTGGGGGCGGTACTGACTCGTGCTGAGAAGCTGTGCTCCTGGCAGCTGAGAAGAAGTTATCTTGGATGGAGTCGTCACAGAAAGGTGGGATAACTAGTAATGGGGTTAGTTATTTGTCGGGAATCATTTCTGGGTAATAGAAGCCAACTCACTCTGTTGAACCGATGCCAAGCTCTGGTTCAATCGCTGTGTAATGCTCAGATCCGATCTGACTGCTCTATTGGACCGTTTATCTGCATTGAGCGCCGCTTCCAAGGGGAGGCGAAGAGAGTGTTCAATTGGTATTGGGCTACGATCCATATCAGGAGTAAGTCGATGCCTTGTTTGCGTATTGTTGACAAGCCATGATTTGGATGCCGCCGAACCAAGCATAGCCTCTCCTTCACGCCTAACAAGCAGGAATATAAGGTTCTTGAGGACAGCGCTGCTTTGGCTAGCCAGAGCTGACTGCTGGCCCAGCAGTTCCTGCAGCTGAAATACTCGCGTGATGGTTCGCTTGACTGCTTGAGCCGGGTCTGAAAGCGGCTCAGAGAGGGCCACTAGAGTCAGCACGATGGCCGCATGAAATAAGTTCATGGCCATAAACGCTATCAGGTGGCTGTCGGTGGCTAGATGAGTGAGACGCGGTAATTCAGTGATGCGAGCAGTTCGGACTGCTGCGCTCCACCATTGTTCGGAGCTGGCATTTGCTTCAAAGTTAGGCGACTGGCCACTCTGGGATGGCGATGCGCTGCAGTGTGAAGGCACATGCTGCTGCATTGGCTGCCCCGAGGACGGGCCATCGAAACCAGGCAAACTACCTGGGGCCTGGGTAGATAGATTCTCAATCTGACGAGCTAGAAATGGACGATGCAGCACAATCAATACATTGTCAAATGTCAACTGTAGCGATAGAGACTGTAACTGATGCGCCCGGACGTCCCATTGGGTATTGTTTGGGGCATAGTCTCGATTCAGGTCCAGGGACAAGAAGGAAGGCAAGTCTCGTCGCCAAATTATTAGTTTTTGCGTCACATCCCTGACCAGTGATCGATACTCGGCGTCGAAATGCTGACCGACTGACTGTGCTGACAGGGAGCCGAATATCGTCTTCAAGGCGGGGGAAGCCAGTATATAGAGCGTGGTCAGTTGCGTCTGGTACGGTGAATATTGGACACTAGGCAATCCTTGTTTAATCGACTCGGGCTTGAAAAAGGGTGACTCAAGAAACTCGCAGGGCATGCAAACGTTGCAGTCTTCGTCATTGATACTCAACGGCCGGCCGAAGGAGATGGAAGCAAACCTAATATATTAACATCATCAGTATTGCCACTCAAAGGGGGAGATAGATATAGTAGTCTGGTATCATACATACCTATCCCAGGTATAGATCGTCCACCATATTCTTTTTCGCTCTTCGACATTGTCGAAGCATTCGCTGGATAGATTACGATGTAAACCCATAACATGCGATATCTTGATGGTCGCACCCAACAGGGCAAACGATAAGTTGGGCCGACCATGATAGACATGATGCGATCCCAGTAGTATGAGGGTCTGAATAGCGGCAATGGAATGCTGGTCCATGATGTGTATCAGGCGAGACTCAACGATCTTCAACAGGTCGTCGCTCCAAAGCCGCCATTCCTCGCCATTATCTTCGCTATCGCATCTTTTTGACCGATACCACGCTGCCATGCATAGCATAATCGAGAGCAACGTTAAGAACGGTGTTTCGGTGGGATATGCGTAACCATCCTGGATAACAACTAGGCGTTTGCGGAATTTTGGCTCGTATATTACCAGCGAAAACCAGTGTACAGACTCGAAGTAATCTTCTAGTAGTGAGTCAATGTCACTTTGTTTCGGAAACCGGCCACCTAGGATGGTGGATATCGGTAAACGTTGTTCGCTGGACCTGCCCAGAGGAGTCCTGGTACCAAATGCCCCATCTGGAATAGCAGAGCATTGCTGCTGATCGATGGTCTGGCTTCCTAGTCTGTAGATCTGGCACGTCTTGTAAATTAAGGTCATTCAGTAATGAGGGCGAAGTACATACTTTTCGAGCAAAGCCCATGGCTGATTCGGATTCTCCATAATCCAGGGGTTCGCACGGACTGGCTGGTTCTGCTGGTTCCGAGATATTACCGCTTGCTAAACCATCAGCAGAAGTGGTTCCACGGTTAAGCAGAGGCTGTTGTTGAACAGGTGGCACCGAGGCGGGCAGGACCTCGCGGCTGCTGCTACGGTTTGCTCGTTGAGTCCGCCTTCGATTTATTGTTATAAGTCGAATGAAAAAGAGCCACTACATTTATCTACTTACTGCCGGAGCCTCGCTAGTCGACGGTGACCATTGGGTTTGGCTTTGCCCTTGGATGCTTGATCTGATGTTTCTGGCTCGCACTCAACGTTGGACCTCTGGCACAGGGAGCAAGGCCGGAAAGAGTCACACTATGGCACTGTCAGCTAGATGGCTTGCTGGTACTGGACAGGGTAAAAAGCGATACATACTCTACTTTTGTTCCGGCGGCATCGGCGACAGGCCTTGGACACTCTTGTAGGAAGCTGGCGGTTTGCAACCGGTACCGGGGAACCACTCTCCAACGGTTGTTCTGCAGGGTCTGACATAATGATAGCGAAAATTAAGCCGCAGGAGGTATTGTACTGGAGCGACTATAGCAATTATCAGATGCTGATAGGAGTTGCACAGCCGATTCGGACCCGGTCTTGTCAAGAGATTATTATGGAGTTGGGTGTATGGTTCAGAATGCTTAACACTGGCAAGTTTTTCAAGAGTTTAGCTTCCGACGGAAGCATAAATTCGCAAATGGCTGCCTGGTCTAGTCAAGCCGGATCAGCAGCCTGCATGTGCCGAAGTTGCGGGGGCCTACAAAGCCGACGGAGTACTTATTAGAGCAAACTAGGCCAGACTAGTAAGAATGGGATCTCTAGCGTCTGTAACCCCGCATCAGTTGGCGGTAGTAGAAAGCCAACTTGGATACTTTAAGCTTAGCGTTTTCAGATTTGACAGTTTTCACAGCTCCGCCGGGTTTGTGAGAGGACGAATACGGTTCCGATGTGAGAATGCGGAGCAGAGTAGCTTTCAAGCTGACTTGATAAGTCTCAGGTTGACAGCATATTTGGTTTGGTTGAAGCCTTCTGTAGTGTAAAGACTTATTATCATTTTGAGCTTACACTTTTACCTTGAATATCTTTTTTATCTCCGAAATATTCTTGCACCTATATGTATTGAGGCCCCGAAAGCACAACCAAATCAGATTAGCTTCTGCAAATACTCAGCACCATGCCTAGCGAGGTAGCAATCAGTTCTAACGGTCAGCCAAAACCAAAAAGTGTAGGTTATGCCATTTTAAATATCAACTATTCAAGCAAATCCCGTTGACTAACATATCATCTCCAAAGAACCTCTCCTTTTTTCTCAATAAACCCCACGATGTCGAGTTCGCCCAAGCGCCGATACCGCAGCTTCCAACACCAAACCATGTCCTTGTGGCCATAAACTACACAGGAATCTGTGGCTCGGATGTACATTACTGGGATCACGGGCGAATTGGTCAGTTTATTGTGCAAGAACCTATGATCCTGGGCCATGAGTCGTCTGGGACGGTGGTTGAGGTTGGCGATAACGTTACAAGCCTGAAGCCAGGCGACAGAGTAGCAATTGAGCCTGGGTATCCTTGTCGATATTGTCGTAACTGTTTGGCAGGCCGATATAACCTCTGCCATAGCATGGTCTTTGCAGCTACGCCCCCACACCATGGTACTCTGACAGGCTTTTGGGTTGCGCCATTTGACTTCTGCTACAAACTGCCCCAGACTGTATCTCTACAAGAAGGGGCCTTGATTGAACCCCTGGCAGTTTCAGTCCATATCATCAAGCAAGCCCAACTATCACCTGGAAACAGCATTGTGATCATGGGAACCGGGCCAATCGGCCTTCTTTGCGGGGCGGTTGCAAAGGCATTTGGTGCCAGTAAGATCATTGGCGTTGATATTGTGCAGTCCAAGCTCAACTTTGCAAAGGAGCTGGGATTCACACACACGTATCTATCGCAAGGGATTTCCGCCGAAGACAACGCTAAAGCGATACTTGACAAAAGTGATCTTGGACAAGGTGCTGATATTGTTATCGATGCAAGCGGAGCAGAAACCTCCATTCAAACGAGCCTGCATGTTGTCAAGGCTGGAGGCGTATATGTTCAGGGTGGTATGGGTAAGGCAGATATTACCTTTCCTATCATGGCAATGTGTCAAAAGGAGGTGACAGTAAAGGGCAGCTTCCGGTACGGGCCCGGGGACTACGAATTGGCAATTGAGCTTGTCTCGAGCGGTCGAGTTCCGGTGAAAAAGCTTATTAGTGACGTGGTGGATTTCCATCAAGCGGAAGAAGCGTTTAAGAAGGTCAAAGAGGGACAAGTGGTGAAGGTTCTTATTGCTGGACCCAACGAGCCTGTGCAGGTGAAGCGGCTGGATGCCCTTAGCTAAGACACTATATACAGTCTATTGTAAAAACACAAGTAGGATTAAAGCAGTTAGTCAAGGGACCCTTATAGATGTCACTATCCTTAGTGTGGATAGTAAACTCAACTTTAGGACCGAGCCCTTTCTAGAAATAAACTAAGTACATAATCTGTGATTATTCCTTAGAGAGCTTGCTCTTTCCAGCCTCAACGCTGTCAATAACAGGATGTCGGCGAACACGCTTGTAAGCATTAAACCAAGAACCCTTGAATAGATAATCGATCTCCTCCAAGCTCAGGCCTGAGATCTCTGGAACCATAAAGAAAACGTATAACAACGCAAGAAAGCACCAGCCAGCAAAGAAGAGGAATGCTCCCCAGTTATCAGTTGTCTTAAGAAGTGAGGGAATACTATATTTGACGGCGTAAATGAAGAGCCAGTGGAAGGTCTGGCTAACAGCTCCACCGAAAGAGCGAAGACGGTTAGGCCAGAGTTCTCCTCCAAAGATGTAAGGAAGCACAAAAAGCCCTACAGAACACGGTCAATAACTGGCATCTTGGAAGGCGGTGATTGGGAGACCTACCAACAGCATATCCAAAAGCGTGGAAGAAGACAGCCGCAATGGCTGCTTGAGACGCTGAGGAGGATACATGACCTTCCTGATGGTACTTGATAAATACCCCGATGTAGACGTGCGAGATAAGCTGAAGGGTTATACCAATAAACAGAGACCGGCGTCTTCCAAGTGCATCAATAAAGAAGAAAGATGCGATGAGACTGAAAACGAACCTGGAGAAGCCATACATGCCACTCAAGAACATGCTCTCAGATGTGCCTCCTCCTATGCCCATGATACTCATGATGGGTATGAAATATGATGTGACTGAGTTGGCACCTGAGAGTTGAGCCAGGGCATAGGTAAGTAGGGACTGTTGGAGGCGGCGTAGATTAGAGGGGACAGTGAACGTCTCCTTAACTATTGCGGTGAAGCTGGATCCCACTCCAGCGACAGAATCCTCGATGTCTTTGATTTCTCCTTGTAGGCGAGGGTGGTCCGCTGGCAGACGTCGTAGGTCCATCAGCACGGTGGCAGCTTCTTCTCGCTTCCCAACCATCATGAGCCACCGGGGAGATTCGCTAACAAAGAAGCTAGCAATAATACCCAAAGCCATGAAGATAGCAGGTGAAAACCAGACTATTTGGTACTGCAGCTTGTTGGAGGGCATATGCAAGAAAATTCCATAGACGGAGAAAATCGAGGTGAAAAGTGCGATCCCCATTACAACTGTATACCAAGCTGTGAGCAGGCCCCGAATCTCGGTGGGTGCGAGTTCGACAATTGACATCGGCCCAGTGACACTCAAAGAGCCAATGCCAATACCGGAAATAATTCGTGCTGTGTACAAGGCAGACCAGCCAGGCGCAAGAGTCGCGATGACTTGGCCAACGATCCAGATAGCCGTGTACAAACGAAAAGACCAGCGACGGCCTATGCGGTCGTTGATAAAGAAGGATAACGCCGCACCAACAGCATATCCGATGTAAATAATCGAGATAAAGTTTTGAATATCGCTGGCTTTGGCACCTGATTCGATGTTAAACTGCTTTTGGAAGCCTGGCAGCGACGGAACGACGGAAGATGATCCCTGGTCCCAGGCTTGAAATTGTCAGTCCTATCAACACGCAAGAAACACAACAAGACTGTACAACTCACTTGTTGGAAGGCCAGCCAGAGCATAGACTGCACAGGACAAAAGCAACGTTCGATTGGCAATTAGGTCCCGTGGAGTTGCTTTGATGGTTTGAACGTATCGTCCGAGAACTGACTCGGTAAAAATTCTGGTCATGACCATGGCTTGTCAGGTATGAAGCACTGCTAATGAGGTGGTTGAAGGAAAGATGAACATGCGGGGGATCATGAAGATCTATTATACCATGATACTCAGTACTGTTATCTTATCCAGCTCATGTCCAACCTCTTTGGTTGTAGGATACCCTAATCGCAAACGAACGACTGTCGGGCAAACCATACGCTACTGGACGAGATCCGGAAGAATACGAGCACCAATCGGAAGCGACGAACTAGTAGCCACTGTCCGGAAGCCTCCGGATTAACACTCAGCCCCAGCTTTGGTCATCCCCTTCACAAATGCTAGACTAAACACATTCGTTCCAAAACGTAAGGACAGGATTGAAATGCAGCAAATCGCAAACAGAAGTCGACGGCCTGGGACTTTCAGGCGACGCCGTGTCCCTGGCAGTAGAGCACACCAGGCCTGCCTCCACTGCAAAGAAAAGAAACTCAAGGTATCTTGACTGTGACTGCATTGGTGATAGCTATGATGATGCTAATCAGCCATAGTGCGATGATAGAACCCCTTCTTGTGGTAACTGCGAGCGGCTGGGCATAAGTAAGTGTTTACAAAACCAAGCGACCATAGAGATGCTGACTGATGACAACAGCTTGCCTGGTCCTAGATCCACAGTCCAAAAAGTCACGACCTCGAAACTATCTTGAGATGCTTGAAGGACGCGTCGCCGGCCTCCCGAGCAACGATCACATTACTCCGCCCCAATCCACGCCAGCTGCAGCAAGCAACGGCGAGAGCACGTCGTCGATCCCTTGTACACCTGATGAACGAGATGGTACCAGCGACTTATCTTCTAGAGTGGGCATGCTGGACTTTCGTACCACGCAGATAGAGCCGCAATATCTTGGCTCATCATCTTCCTTTGCATTCTCTCGCATCATCAACCTTTCTCTCAGTAGTAATCTCCCCACTGCGCCTACGCTGGCTCACCTCAGCGATAGGCGTAGCTCGCCGTCTCCGTGCTTGTTACCAGACTACGACGTTGCTGTTAAGCTGAGCGGTGCGTACTTCAAGTATATACATCCGCAGTATCCATTCCTACATGAGCCGACGTTTAGAACTTGGGAGACGATGCTCTATGATTCGCCATTGGACTTTACTGAGACTGGGTTCTCTTTTACGCCGCTATTCTTTCTTAACATGGTTGGTTGTAGCCTCTTGTCCGTCGTGAACTGTTGGATTACAGGACTAAAATATCTCACACTCTAGGTATATGCCGTCGCTGCGTTACTCACACCAAGCACTCAATCCTTAGCTGGTGTAAGTCATGTTCCCCCCTCCCCCCAGTTCCGTTAAGCTGTGATTAATTTGCTTCGCTGTAGCAACTCTACATCTCTGCTCAGTTATATGCCGATGTGCTGTCTAAGGACAACATTGAATCCATCCAAGCTCTACTGTGCTACGCTATGTACTCTCTCCGCTCCCTTGAAGGTCCATCCCTATGGTAGGAATCCCCAAGTACTCCGGCTGTGATAATGCTGAATCTGCTTTAGGAAAATCTCTGGGCTGGCACTACGGCAGTGCATCGAATTGGGGTATCATCGCGGAGTTAAGCAGTTTGCACCAGCCGCGAACATACTACAACAAGAGATGCGAAAGAGGGTCTTCTGGGTCGCTCAAGGGATAGACTGTACCGTTGCAGTCCGGCTGGGGCGACCTTTAGGTATTCCACCTCAAGAAATTGATGCCGAGGTATGAAATCCCTAATTACCAATATGCCATTATCTCTTCATGCTGATACTTGATATATAGTTCCCATTAGATCTGGATGACTCTGTTATCACCGAAGCTGTCATCGTAGAGTTGCCAAGAGAACAATCAAACCAGCCACCAAAAGGGATGTCTACCGCTATTCACGTATTCAAACTACGTTATATTTGGGCTCGTATACATACATCACTGCTTTCAGACACCGTACGCCTAAGCATTGAAGATCACATGTACCATGCTCGAATCGAACAACTACGAGTAGACCTGGACACGTGGTTGGCAAATGCTCCAGAAGCACGGCCCCACGTAAATGACGACTTGTCTATCTTTGCTAAAAGAGCTTGGTATGAAACAAACTACAGCCACACAATACTTCTCCTCTACAGAAGTCAACTTAGAGAGTATAAGGAATCGCTCAGCAAGGTCTTTGAAGACTGCATCGAAGCGTCGAGAAGCATATGTCAAACCTATCGTCGATTATACATAGGGACATCTACGAGGTACACATGGGGCACTCTGCACTGTCTATTCTTAGCTGGGTTGACCTATCTACACTGCTTATGGACATCACCGGCAGCATGGGAGTCGATCCGACCAGAAGATGTCAGCAAGACATGTACAGATTGTACAATGGTGTTGGTAGCGATTGCCGAGGGCTGGCAAGCTGCTGCCCCATATCGCGATACGTTCGAGGCTCTAGCGAGTCGTGTCATCGCAATGGTGTTCAAAAAGAACCGCACTGAACAGACATCGTTGCCTCTTCCAAGTGAAGCTGAAGCTGAGGATCAGAACCAGGATACATGGGGTCACTGGATGAATGATATGGCAAATGCTGGAGTTCTAGAAGGAGTTGATGGGCTTTTGGAAGGCTTCATTGGCGATTTTACAACGCATATCAATGCGTAATGAGAAAAGCAAGTTTGACTTTGTTACTAAGTTAGTCTTGTTCCACGAAGACAAAGGTTTCGGGCGATAATGGTGAGATCATTGCAGCTAGTTAACTGATATCAACAATCTTCGGCTGTGGGACCTAGAGGACATTAATCCATTCTATCGGCATAGGCCATTCGGAACACCTTGTTCATGTCTGCCGGAGCGAGGAAGATTTGCGGCCGTAGTTTGCGACACTACTGACCTGTCGTATTCTTCCGAGCGGTCAACTTACAAAGCCGAACTAGTTGAAAGTAGACATCAGAACCTGCCGGGAAACATCCCCTTCTTTCTCGTGGCACAGAGGCACATTCATTACATGCTACCATAGCGGCAGTTTGACCAAACCTGTCTACCCTTGCTGATTTTCCAATTCTGCCGCCAAGGTACAGGAAAAGTGACTAAAACATAAATTACCGGAAGTAGTTTGATTGAGATTTAACTTTAAAGAGATGTATAAGCGATTTTAGAGGAGTCAATTCCCATTCCTATCTTACCCAATCATGTTATACGCTGAACCTAAAGTTTTGCATCATTCTTAAAGCGATCCAACCAATAGTCTCCAAGCATTGGATCCTCAACACCGAAGACAATCTTTTTAGCTAGGAGCTCACCGACCAGAGCAGCATTCGTTACACCAGAGTGCATCACAGCCAGGTCAAGCCCTTCCACGCCTGAAGAACCGAGAATGGGATATCCATCGTCCGGCTCAGGTCTCACACCAATAGTGTAATGGCTAAACTCGAGCTCATCTCCATTCTTGAACACTTTTTGCACTTGGCTGAAAAGGTGCTTTGCTGTTGCCTGCGGGTCATCACCGGGCTTTCCACCAGCGAAGGACGCGCCGAAAACAATTCGTCCGTCGAGGGTTTGGCGCATGTGCAGGCCTGGTAAGCGGAACAAAGTGTTGAGGTATCGCTTTTCGCTCGGTGCAGTATTGACTAGGAGACCCTCTTGACCGTTCAAAGGAAGTCTGATGTTCTCAGTTGCTAATAGTGGAACACTTCCAAGACCAGCGGCCAAAACAACGTGGCTAGCATGCACATCCTCAGAGTCCGTTAATACACCTGAGACTCGGCCCTTGTCATCCTTCAAAAATCCATTCACTTTCGTTTCATGCACCCTAGTGCCTAACGATTGGGCGTGAGCGATTAGCTTCGCCGCGGCAGCCTGTGCTTCGAGGGTGCCCTCTTCAGGAACGTGGAGGCCCTATTTGATCAAAGAGAACTGCGCCTCATCGACCTGTGACTCTAGTGCAGCAAGCTCGGCTGTTTCCAAGCGCCTAACGCTTGTACCCCAGAGACGCTGACGCTCATAGAACTCTTGACGCTCTTCGGGAGTACGATCGCAAGCCAAGACGCCGCCCCAATGAATCGGGAGATCCGGTAGCTCTTTGCCCATCTCAGCCCACCGTGCCATAGAGCGACGTCGAAAATCGTAGTAGAACTTCTGTGTTGCACCAGCTGCGTTAAGCCAGCAAAATGACTTGGGGGTCGCTACGCCGCCAATTGTCTCTGTAATAAGAATGACATCTTTCTTCTCCTTGGCCAAGTGCCAGGCAATTGAGGCACCAACAATGCCGCCGCCTATGACAATAATCGGAGCGGATTTCACGTCCATGATGTTTTCTTAAATGGGGTGTGCGTTGTGTGTGGATTTGCAAAAAAATGAGGATATAATTATTTCTGATGTATTCTCGAATTTGAATGCACAGTGCATTGTTTACGACCATTCTTTATACTTATAGAACGTACACTACATTATGGTGGCAAATATCTTGTGTTACCTTGGTGTCTCTCGGAACCTGCTCGAACCGGAAGAATACGAGATAAAAGTCTCGGGTGAATACATCGGAGGTCAGTGTCGGAAGAAGCCAGAATTAGGCTTGCCAGCGGCGTTCTGTAACCCTGCTAGGGAGACCTGCCTCAAGCTTGTTACAGTGCATATGACATCCTATCACAGCGTTGTGTCTAAGCGAGGTGAAATGGCTTAGTTGAGCCAGCACACAGACCGGATTTGCAACAGTCCTTATAAGCCCAAGATACCCAAGCTGAATGATTACAAACGAGCAGCATACCGCAATAATATTTAGTAGGCCAAAGTAATTTTAGATACCGACATAACTATATAGGCTACTGGAAATTGAATAACTTTACAGCATCACCTAAGTGCATTGCTAAATCTAGTACGCGTAGAAGAGCCTCTCTTCATGGTTTGAAGCCCTTATCTTGCGATTCTCACGGATGAGCATCCACCTAAGCACCCAAGCCAAGACAGCTGAGGCAGCAGAAAAGGCGGCACTGCTAGACATGGCGACAGGATACATTGGCTCGTCTGAACTCGGCCAGAGATACTTGACGGTGTCAGTAGAATTCAATCATCAAGTCTTGATGAACTTACCGGAGCGTAGATAGGTCCAAGCGTGGCAACCGTGTTTGCTAAAGCCAGAGATATAGCTTTCTTCTCGCGGGTCTGACCACACGTACTAGCGACCCAGCCGAGAATAACGCTATTACAGGCGTAGACGCCGCTGGAAAAGACACACATTGCGAAGTAACGGGCACCTGTATTGTGGACCGTACAGGCTAATATGAAGCCTAAAACAGCCATGACCTTGGCTAAGGTGATGTGCCAAGTCCTTTCGTTCATTCGACCTACTTCAAGTTAGACGATCCTCGAGAAATTCCTTTATAGAAAACATACCAGAGTTTGCAGCCCATGCGATGCAGACAATACCTGAAACGATATACGGAGGACAGGTCAAGGCAAGCGTAGTGTTGCGATCAAAGCCAAGTGTTCCAACGATAGTGGGGAAGAAGTTCTTGAAGTTGCTGGCAGCCATGTGAAAGTGTTGCATAAAGACGAGGACCCAAAGTCGAGGATCCTTGCAGGCATCGATGAGTCCCGCAAAGGTGGTTGTGTTGGTTCGGATTTGGACAGTATCTGCTGCGATTCGCTCATGGGCTAGAAACCTCTCTTCTTCTGTGAGCCAACGGGTATTGCTGGGTTCATCAGGCAAGACGAAGGCAGAAGCAAGTGAGATGACGAAAGTGATGATTCCCTGGAGGATGAAGAGCCATCTCCATCCAGCTAGACCCGCAACGCCGCTCATCTCAAATACGCCAATCGCGATAAGTCCTGCAAATGCTGTTCCGCAGATATTGGCGGTAAATAAGATAGAGATACGAGTTGCTATCTCTTTCTTGGTATAAAAGATCGAAAGGACGTATAGAGAGCCGGGATAGAAAGGGGCTTCAGTGACACCGAGGAAGAATCGAGTGAGAACGAGGCCTTTGAAGTCGTGGCAGATTGCAGTGAGAGTACTAACAACGGCCCAAAGAGCCATGGCGCCGGACATGTAAAGGGATGGTCGGATTCGGGTCATGAGCATGTCTAGATGGTTCAATTAGCTGAAGAATAATAGTATGATATTCTTCGACTTACTAGATGGAATCTGACCAAGGATGTATCCAACAAACAAGATGGAGACGCATGTCTGATACTCTGTAGAAGTCAAGTTAAGTTCTTTCTCCAACCCATCCAGGCGCGCAACAGTAATTGCATTGCGATCGAGATAGTTGAACCAGTACATGATCCATAGCACCGGAAGAATAATCCAATCTAGCTTCTTCACAAGCTTGATCTCAGCTGGATCTATCTTCCTGTGTGTATCGGTCTCATCGACCGCCGAGAAGATGTGGGCGTCATGTTTCTCAAGGTGATCAGAATGTCCCTTTTCTTCAACGTCAAGGGCTCCAGGCTGATTCTTGTCTTGGACATTAGACATCTTGCAAAAGGATAAAGAATATTGTAGTTGGGTGTTTGATGATCCTCATTGGAAATGGCGAATGGGCTGCCATTGATATAGATACTCGACATACTCCTGGATCGTGGTAACGAGTTGTCTTGCTTGGATTACCATGGCCCTGGTTACCCCAGATTACCCCGCGTTAAGATGGCACTATTTTTTGGTTGGGATGGCAGCTCTGTGAGCAAGGTTCAGCCTTAGCGTCGTAGCAGCTACTTGGTCGCTGGACACATTTTGCAGGCTAATCTGACTAGGGAATCCTGGGAGTCATGTCATTACTACCGCTTGCATTGGCTGACACAAGAATCTCAAACTCCAAGATCACGATGCCGTATTGATGTCATCTGCCCTTGAACAGTACATACCAGCAACTCCTTCATAGTCCCAGGATGATGGGCAGTTTCATCGAGTGAGAGCCTTGGCAAAAGGATCTACGAAATTCAATATCGGCTAATCTTTTCCACTTGGTTGTCTTGGCCAGCCATGCCTTGCCGCCTCTGTGCACCGGATACAGGCGGATGCCTCCGGACCGTCGTGGTAGCCAGGGACTCTAGACCTGGGGACACTTATGGATGGTGGACCGGACGCCATATGAGATTACTAAATGTTGCAACGAACTTACTGAGCGTGTTCACCCGACAATCAGCTCTGCTCTAGTACACAAATATAGTCAAAAAAACACTGCCGGCTTTGAAAATGCCAATATCGGATTATTGAGGCTAGGCGAAACCGGTCTCGCCCTGCACAAGCTCGGGCAAACTCCAGAGGAAGTTCAATGCGTCAACATCCAGTCCCAGAGCAACTTGATCACCCCCTTCGCCAAAAGGAGCTATGCTTGAGTGAAACGGAAGAGACACCCACGTATCCCCCATATCAAAGTTCATCATTGCGCCATCATCACCGAGCTGTTGAGAATCTAGACTAGACAAGAATGAGTTTGAACCATCAATGCTAGTCTCCCCTTGAACCACATTCCTCGCAATCGAAACCCGCCCACTGCGATGACCAGAGCTTAGACCTCTAGACTGTGTAAGATGAGCTCGAAACTGTGCAGTATGTTTCTCGATGAGATCCGCATATCTCAAGGCAAATTCCATGTCATCCGCAGGACACTGTTTAAGTGTTGATGTGCATTGGTCTAAAGTGTACAAAGCGTCGTTCACATCCGTATGGATGGAGCCAACGCTGAGAGCCTTGAGAAGAAAGACGGATGAACTAATGACGCTAATCTTGACACGGGCTGGTGCAAAAGGGAGATGGTCTCTGAAGCCACTCAGCGTTGCGATATGGAGAACCTTTTTGGTGTCAGAGATAACCTCTTGGAGGAACTTGGCGTCTTTCGGGGTTATGAATGCTGATAGAGCTTCATCGGAGTTGGTGGTTGCAGCTGTGAAACCAGCGGAGGAAGCTCGGGCGACTACAGCCTGAATGGAGATGGCCCCTGTACATGCTTTGGTATGATGGAACTCAACTAACAGTGTGTCTTTGAGTGGTGACGCGATGTCTTGTGACTACATTAGCGGAGAAACTGATCGAACGCCAGGGATAGATTACCTTGGCTCATGCTGTTGAACTTCTCTTGCCACTTAGACAAAGACAGGGAAAAGTGTTCAAGAAGGTCTACATAGTGATCTCCGAGCACTTGTGTTTGTAGATGGGCTGCCGAGTGAAAAAACATTGAAGATGCTGTACGCGACAGTTGGGTAAGCTCCAAACTGAGGTCCATATAAGATATCCACGACTGATCAACTGGTTCACTCGCATCTGGCATGGGAAGGCGAGATGCAATGACAGATATGCTCTCGGGAAAGACAGAAGGATAGCCGAGTCTAGTGGCAGTCTGGGTCAAATAGTTGTAGAGGAGCTTCTGAGCTCGGCGGCCACGAAAGACTTCAGCATGCACGGGATGGCCTACATCGCCTGTCTGGCTTGAGAAGATCCCAAGTTCATAACCAAGATTGTTAGCC
This sequence comes from Fusarium circinatum, assembly GCA_024047395.1. Classification (NCBI taxonomy): domain Eukaryota; kingdom Fungi; phylum Ascomycota; class Sordariomycetes; order Hypocreales; family Nectriaceae; genus Fusarium; species Fusarium circinatum. Next base: position 2,130,043 of record CM043928.1, read on the forward strand.
ATACCGAGGAGCATCCATGACATTCTGTTTGCCCGCTTTGCTGGTTCAAAAACATCTTCTCGCCAGCGAATCAGAGGAACTTCGTTGTTGATATGCTTGCGATTAACTCGGTCGTAACCAGGCGTGACGAGAAGACCATCCCAGCCATCTGTCTCAGGGGGCAGATGTAAAGCACGAGGGTGCCAATCGGATATCAGAATCAGACTCTCTATTGTGCCGATGGTTCTTGTCTGGGGGGTGGATGTTTTCTCTTGCCCTAGCACGATGCGGCGAATAAGGACTTCACAGTGACTCCACAGGCGCTGGTGAACATAGTGGCTTCTAGATGTACCGCCTGCACCCGGCAGTGTGAAGAACCGGGATGAGATCATGAGCAGGGTGCAACATAGCATGGCTTCCCTGTAAACGAGATGCTCATGAGATGCATGGCTGCGGAATTGGTCCAGGACGACAGGAGATAGTGGTGCAAGCTTGTCGAAGAAGCTATTGTAGTTAGTGTGAGGTTCATGAGGACAGGAATGGAAGTGAACTCACAGGTCAATGTAGGTGACAGCTTCTTGTGCCGTAAACCAGCCCTGACGAACGAAGCGACACTTGTCCCACATATCTAGACAAGCATCATCTGGTTCTGAAAGGGCTGTGATGGTAAATCCGACTCCATTAGATCCACCTGATATGACTTTGGGACCATCGTTCCGGACATTGCTCGCTGACTGATGGTCTTGAGATGGCGCTGAACCAGCGATGCCATGCTGTCCTGCAGCGCTTGACAGAAAGTCCAGCGCATCATTAGTCCCAGTGACTATTGTCGACTGAACCCGGTTGTACAGTGGATGATTAGTATTATTCGGCGACGAATTAAAGCCAAGGTCCTCTGAAGGCGAGTGATTCGCCACCTGAACGGGTTGAGTGGCGGGCGCCGCGTCTACGTTCCCACGGGTCCATTTCGGGGCTTCGCGGTGTTTGGGAGCTCTAGGCCGGCGATCGAACCGACACTCGCGGTGCTCCCTGGCACATTTAGCGCAGGGAGGGTTGTCTTTGATGATGCATCTTGATTTGCGCGCTCGGCACGAAACGCATGCGACGTAGCTGCGCTTGAATTGTCGGGTACTGCTGGGATGATCCGGGCTATGCATTGCGGGTGGATGGAGTGAAAGTGATAGGCGGACAACGTATAACGAATTGGAGAATTGAGCCGGGGGAGATGATTGTTGATGGTCTGGGGTTGGGAAGTGGCTGACCCGGGGACAATCATGTCGGGGCCGGTAGTATCCGTGTCGGTCCGTTCGTACCCGGTCTGGTCCGTTAGCTCACGGGGCCGCTCTAAATGCATCACCCCGCGAAGCAACATCGACTGCTTGCAGGCCTGTGACCCGAAGGTTCATGAGGACCTGCCAGGCCTAAATACATGTTACAATTGCAGTGTGATGGCCAGGACTGCCGAGTCGGCGCCGATCATCGGCCTTCTGGACAGAGGCAATCGTTGAGCGGAGAGGGGAAATTGTGTATAAAACATAAGTGATAGTTTGATCAACTCAACGAAAATAACATCAAACAAACAACAGAACAATATTCACCGGTCAAACTTCTTGAACTTCACAATTGAGACCTCAAGTAAGCCGCCAACATGTCCAAGTCCATCGTCAACACCAAGCCCTATCCTTTCCACTTCGAGGCAAGTGAGTTTCCCGCCATCAAGCCCAATGGAAAAGGAGTGACGGTAGACTACACCAACTGTCGGGGTGCAAGACCCTCCCAGCAAGCTTCCAAGCTCAGAGCCATGGTGCAAGAGGCGCACGGGGATCCCTCCAAGATTCTCGCCAATGTGTGCAGCTACGACGCCTTGAGCTCCCGCTTATGCGAGGAGGCTGGGTTTCCTGTTGTCTTTCTGACCGGGTACCCTATGGCGTCTGCATTTGGACTGCCTGATACGGGGTACATTGCTTTTGGAGAGGTTGTCGACAAGATTCAAGAGGTTTCTAGGGAGGTCAATGTTCCTATTCTGGTAGATGGCGATACTGGGTATGGAAGCCCAATGAATGTTCGCCGAACTGTGCAAGGGTATGTTGTAGTTTGGCTCAAGAGAAGAAATGGATGGCAACTGACTCGATGACCAGATTTGCACAAGCTGGAGCTGCTGGGATTATGCTCGAGGACCAGTCGTGGCCAAAGCGTAAGTCAAGACACCCTCACAAGAGAGCACTGCACTAACCTCAAGTGAACAGGCTGCGGCCATACCGCCGGCAAAAGCGTGGTGTCCCGAAGTGAAGCTTACGCTCGCTGGCAAGCTGCTGTGGACGCTAGGAACGAAGGCCTAGACATCTGGATCCTCGCTCGCACGGACAGTCTGATTCACGGTTACGACGAGGCACTTACCAGGGCACGCAAAGCCATCGAGATCGGAGTTGATGCTGTTTTCGTTGAAGCCCTTCCTGATCGTGAATCCATGGAACGTCTTCGTAAAGACCTCGACTTCCCTGTCATCGCCAACATCATTGAGGGCGGCAAAACGCAGAATCTCTCAGCAAAGGACCTTGCGGAGCTTGGCTACAGCATTGTCTGTTATCCTTGGACTCTTGTCGCTGCTAAGCTGAAGAGCATAAGGGAGACACTAGAGAATATCAAGGGCTCTATGACGGTTGGGAAGCCTGCTGTTGTTCTTTCGTATGACGAGGTTTGTGAGGGTGTTGGTTTTAATAAGTACTATGAGATTGAGGAGAAGTATCAATATGAGGGAAGGGCTAATGGAGCGAACGGTCACCAGTGGAAAGATTAGACACTGAGGTCAACACACTTTAGTTATCTATACATTAGACAAAGATTATTCACTAAGAAATTCACTGAGAGTCTGTAGTATCTACCTGCCTATGTCTGCTATTGTATCTTAAAGTCATATCCGGCTCAGTAGTAGCGGTAGGTGTTATTTGAAGTTAAAGCAACCGTCGCCCGACCTGCCATTCCTTGAATCCGTGCCTTAGCCAACTGGGCGTTAATCTTGTCCGCACTAGCCTTACGACACCGTGCCGAAGCTTCATCGACTCGGCGCGTCACTTCTGGTGGGCATGTGGGGGGTAGAACATAGCGCGGAACAGGGCCTCTTTCAGGCCAAACGCCATAGTAACGCAATGCGGCGTTTATATCACCTAAGTGATCATCGGGGTCGCCTGCGAACTCGACGGCCATGTAGTCCGTGAACCCCATGAAGGTCAGCAGCGGCATTCCGCCATAAGGCATCTGCATGTTTGCTGGGTTGCGGACCACCTTCTTGTGATCGAATTCAAAGCCCTCAAGGGTCCATAAAAATTCAGCGTCTGCTACATCCTCGGCCGCGTACTTCCATTGAGCCTTGTAGGATCGTTTCCCTTTATTCTCATGTCAGCGCCTTGTAGTATTAGCAACTGCACGGGCCCTTATAGCATATTCATCTTGTATCTCGCTTCTTATCAAGCTGGATGAATGCTACTATAACAGAAGAAGCTATAGAACAATAATTGACATAGTAGCTAGCCAATAAACGTACAGATATTATGTTCTGGCTGATACTGGCATACGTCCAGGAAGTTACTGAAGGCTTCTGGAGTAATAGAGCCAGTATTTTGAGGATCAAGCCTGGAAAAGAATTGCCACATCAGTGCTTCAAAGATGGGTGTCGGTTTTCCGTTCGTATAGAAAAAATGTTCGTTCCAACCAGAAGGTCGGCTTGGTGGCTGGTGGGTCGGTAATCCAGGCTGCACAAATCTCGGATCATTCGGGAGATAACCATGAGGCGACTGATGAGGGGCATACATCAACTGCTGCGTGGGTGGATAATGTGAAGGAGGGGGGTAGTACTGCTGTTGCGGTTGCGGTTGCTGTTGGTGTAGTGGAATTTCATAGCCAGGAGGCCTCGGGGGAATTGGCGGCGGTATGTCCATTGTGAAGATACAAAGCTTTTGTTTATCTCCAGGACTTGGAAAGTTGTCTGACCAGGGACTACGGGGTCTGGGGCGCGCCACTTTATATAGATAGTTGTAGCCCACCTTCCGCGGAATCGATAGTGGAACGGAACTTGAGTACATAAATGCCTATCTAACTGCGGTATCAATACCAACGAAGGTGACGTGGAGGGGCAGCGACAGCCAGCCAATTGGTCCGCATGTCTGTTCAGCCGCATGGCGCTAAGGGACTACACGGCTATACGGCACTTTGCTCTTGCTTTTGCCCTGTGTTCAGGGGCCATGAGGGCCCGAATTGTCTTTTCTTAGGACACATGTAGGGGGCGACTGTACGGGTACGCGGAATTATGTTATCCTGAGATCACACAATCCTCCAAAAGCTTTTCATTATCTGTGTTCGCAGCCTAAATCTTAATCTTATAGGCGGCAGTTATCCCCATGGCTGTAAACTTAACCTGATCTATAAGAAGGCTATGATAGATCTACTAGAATAGCTTTAGGGAAGAATATTAGTTCTTGAAGTTAGTTTGTCTTTATTATAGTGTATTTTTAATATATTTCAAATTACCCTATTGTTGACGTCACTGCTTGGCGATAGCGAAGACGACTTGCTTTACCCAATTACTCGTCGCCTCCATTAAACAGACGCTATAGTGGCTGAGCGTACGTCGCCCCGCGTCCCAGCCACTACAAGGAGCATTTCAGCCAATCCCCAATCACAACAACGAGCTGCGATATTGTCGGCCGGAGCCTTTGGTGGAGCATGGGGAATGGCGCCAAGGCCGGGTAAGGGCGGACCGCCATGTTATAATCGACTGAGGGGAATGGCAAAGGTCAGCATCGCTACCAGCTGGGCTTGTTTTGGAATCCTGTATCCTCGGTTGAGATTCCGATGTCGGACGCTTCTTCTCTTCATTGAAATGGCCCTTGGGCTATTTAATTGTGACTTTTGTGATGTTGGATGATCCTAACCAAGCAACTCTAAATCACCACCATGCCTCTCATTAAAGATCAACTATCGTTCCGAATTGCTCTCCTACCAGGGGATGCACATGGCTCACAACTTGCATCATGCGCTGAACAACTTCTGCATTTAATCGAACACATTCGTCCAGATATCGCATTCCAAATATTCCGACATGATTTCGGAGGCGTAGCGTTAGCAGCAGGCCACCAAAGCGCCCTGCCAACCTCCACTCTAGAAGCATGCCGCCAGTCTGATGCTGCAATCGTGTGTGCCTGTGGTGACCCCAAGTACGGCATACAGCCAGAACGGGGATTGCTGAAACTTCGACAAGAACTCGGACTCTTTGCCAATATCAGACCTGTAAAGTTTCCGTCTGACTCGCTTATACCACTGAGTTCTTATAAGCCAGAGGCAGTTGAGGGTCTTGACATAACATTTTTCCGAGACTTGACGGGCGGTGCCTACTATGGGGAGAAGCAAGAAGCGGGAGAGAACGGTGAAGCATATGAAACCACTAGCTACTCTCGTTCTGCCATTGAGAAACTGGCGAGGCTGGCTGGTACGTATGCAATGCAGTTCAACCCACCAAAGCGAGTTCACTCGGTCGACAAAGCCAATGCCATGGCGACTTCACGATTATGGAGATCTGTTGTCATCGACGTCTTCAGTCATGAGTACCCTCAAGTGCAGCTAGACCACATTCTAGTTGACAACGCAGCTATGGTCTTGTCATCAAAACCACAGGACCTGAACGGAATAATCCTGACGGAAAACATGTTTGGCGATATCCTGTCAGATCAAGCTAGTGGTATACTCAAGTCTCCAGATGTTCTGGCATCAGCAGCTGTGTCCACCATCTATGGTAAAGGCAAGGCACCTGGTGTCTTCGAGCCATTCAACCTCAAGCCAAGAGAAGGTGAAGTGAAGCCGCTTAGTATTGTCCAAGCCGTCGGGTTGATGCTTGAACTGTCGCTAGGTTTGAAGTTAGAGGCTGCAGCGTTATCAAAAGCCATCCGACGAACTCTTGATCCTACCGACCAAGTTGGATCGGACACGAGGACGACCGACCTGGGTGGAACAGCATCACCACAGGAGTTCATGGAGACCCTCTTGCATAATTTTGACTACTATTTGGAGGCTCTGAACTCAGCCGATGCGGCAGCTCTCCCGGTATCCCTTTCTCCACCCTCATCGTCAAGGTGTACCACAAATACCCGACCGATTGGAGTCATTGAGAAGATCTTGACACATGCTGGCATTGGCCTCAGCAAGCCATACATTGAGACGGGAGACATGATCTGTGTCAAAGTCGATTGGACGCTAACATCCGAGCTCCTCTGGGGCGGCATGGAGAAGACCTACAACCAAATGGGAAGACCCCGGCCATTTCGTAACGATCGTCTCTGGCTTGCAGTGGATCATACCGTTGACCCACGTACAAACCACCAACCTCGACAAAAAGGTCTCATAGCTAAGGCCGAGCGTTTCAGACGAGAGGCCAAAATCATTGACTTTCTTCCTGCTAACACGAGTATCATGCACACTGATTTTACTCGTGAACGTGCTCAGCCTGGTCGTATTGTTGTTGGGAGCGACTCACACACATGTTCAGCGGGCAGTATGGGTTCTTTCGCTGTTGGCTTTGGAGCAGCTGATGTTGTCATGCCAATGGTCACCGGCGAAACTTGGTTTCGTGTACCTGAAGTTTGTAGGATCAACTTCGTGGGAAAGCTGCCTTTTGGTGTCGGTGGAAAGGACGTTATTCTTCATATACTCGGACTCTTCAAGCGCAACACTATTGCCTTTCAGCGAGCTGTTGAGTACGGCGGCCCGGGTCTCAAAGAGTTATCTATGGATGCTCGCTTCGCCATCGCCAACATGACGACCGAGTTTGGGGGCATGGGCACTTGTTTCGAGGCTGACGAAGAGACTTCGGCATGGATCGCACGTCGAAAACTCCTGGAGCACCGCGAAGGAGGTCTTTTCTTCCAAGCGGACCCAGAAGCTCAATATGTCGATATAAAGACTATTGACCTCTCGGAAGTCCGTCTCACAATGGCGCTGCATCCGAATCCGGACGATGTTGTTGCGATCCATGAAAAGGCTGGTATGAAGCTAGATGGATGCTTCATTGGTGCCTGCACAACAACAGAAGAGGACCTCATCATCGGCGCTTTGGTCCTTGAGGCTGGCCTGTATGCAGGTATGCGACCATCTCGACACGGAAAACGCCGCGTCACGCCAGGAAGCTTAATCATCATTAAGAACCTTGACAAGCATGGTCTACTAGATATTTACAGACAAGCTGGCTTTGAGGTTGACGCCCCTGGCTGCTCCTACTGTGTTGGGATCAATGATGTTGATGTTGCTGGCGAAGGAGAGGTTTGGCTGTCCTCTCAAAATCGCAACTTTAGAAACCGAATGGGCAAGGGAAGTTTTGGCAGCATCACTTGCGCAGCTGCTGTAGCTGCCTCGAGCTTCGACATGGTAGTCACGGATCCCAAGTTTCTGCTTGATCAGTTGGATAGTGCAAAACTTGAGCGGCTTGTTAGTGGAGGTAGGTTAAGCGGACCTCAACCAGCGTTGCGGATCAGTGAGCCGGCGCCTGAGATATCTTTAAAGTCCGTACCCGCTCTCCTCAGCAACAGCGAATCTGATGTCCGGGCAACCACTCCAAGGATCATTCGATCAAAGGTCCAGAGATTTGGAGAGAATGTTGATACGTAAGCTGAACGAGATACGAATTCGAACGACCTTGACTGACAAGTACAGTGATGCAATTATCCCTGCTGAGTTTATGCCAGGAGTGGACAATGCCGATCTCGGAAGCCATTGTTTCCAGTACTTCCGTCCCGAGTTCAGGGACAAGGTAAAAAATGGTTCAACTGTCATGTAAGCTTCGTCCCACTCTTTTCTTTTGACGAACGCTAATATGGCAAAGTGTTGCCGAACATGGCTTTGGCAGTGGATCTTCACGTGAGGACGCCGTGAGAGCCCTTCAGGGAGCAGGTGTCGAGGCAGTAATAGCAAGGGGATTCGCCTTTATCTGTACGTTCCTAAGCCGTAACGACGAAAAGCCATGGCTGACATATCTAGATGAGAGAAACCAACTTAACATGGGATTATTCAGCATCAAGCTCCAAGACCCGAGGTTCTACGAGCTTGCGCTGGAAGGCTCTGTCATCACCATCAACAAAGATAGCAAGACCATTCAAATTGAAGGCTCAGATACGGTCTTTCACTATATGCAGTCAGAAGTTGAGGAAGCTCTTATTGAGTCTGGCGGCGTCCTTCCGTTGTATAGCAAGCTTGGGAAAGGGGTATTTCGACATCTGACGGCTCCTAAAGCCAAGGGAGGAAATAAAGTTGAGCATGACGATGGTCCTGATTCTTTGAGTAGCAGAGCAAGTGCAGATATATCATGGTAGTTGCCGAAAGTGATTGGCGGAGAACATGTAACTGTTGCGCTTTGAGGAGCCCAGCCCTTTCTGACTGGACAGATTGAGCCCACTACGCGATCTAGGTAGCTTAATAAGGCCAAACCAACCGCCACCGTCAATTGAAAAAAAAAACAATGTTACAAGGCTCTTTCAGTTAAAGCTAGAATGCTTGCTGTGACTAATATTTGCTTTGTATAACACAGCCAATACCTGGAATAGCCAAAGTTTACATCACACAACATGAACCAAGATAACATTTAGAATTGAAATATTTAATAATAAAGAAAGCTACAGTTGTAAACCATATCTCCTCGGCGTTTCCGTCTGCATCTGCTGATCCGCCCCTCTCGACGCGTCCTGGGACTAACGCCCCTGCGGGGCTAGGACGATTTTCTACCCTTGCAGGACATTTCAGCTCAGCCACTTTCAATAATCTGAGCGGTCAACACTTAGGTGCTGACATGCGTGTGATAAGCCTAACTTCAATTCTACCCCCGCTTCTGCATCGTTACAAATCTAGACTCGAGGGAAGACACGTTTGCGACTCCATTGGCGGATGGCGGTAAAGTCAAGGTGTGGCTGTTTAGATTATCTTGGCAGCCACTTCAGCTGACCTCGTCTCGTGTTTTCATTCGATACAGTACGGCGTCTGTCTCAGCCTCAGCGCTAGTAAAGACTCATAACTGGATATGTCCTGAAACATGGGGGAAAGGGGAAAGGCGTAGCTGGAAACCCAAGCCGGCTTAAGGTTTACTTTTAAAGTGAGTTCTAGATCCTATCGCCCGCAGTAAACGTCAGCAGCCACAATCAGGCCTCTGAAAGAGTGTGGATTCATTGGTAAGAGCTGACATTCACAATAACTACAGACTCAACAGCTCGTCAAGCGATTCACTTTAAATATATAAGCTTGTCTTCTCCTTGCAATAACAGGCCGACAATCACGCATCAAAAGTAACATCAACTTTCTACTATTGATCTATCACAAAATGGGCTCATCTCGCACGAACTATCCCATCACGGGTATTCAGGAAGGACTTGATCCCAATGCCTCCAACCCTCTTCGTGAAGTGCCTGTTCGTATGGAGATCGATGATTGGTTCACTTCAACCGACCCAATCCATCTGAACCAGCAAGCCTTGTTCTTTCCAGCCTTTCTCAAATTCGCTGATAAGGACCCGCTTGATCCCTTATCTTATTACCAAATTGCTGGTGTGTTATTCCAAGTTCGCTTTGCAACTTCTACAGTCCCTCACACAGAGAAACCCAGGTATCCACGGACAGCCATATGTCGCCTGGCCCATTGAGCCTCCCACCGAGGCTAAAACTCGTGGCGAAGGTTACTGTACTCATGGTAGCATCCTTTTCACCACTTGGCATCGCCCATATATGCTTCTCTGGGAGGTAAGAGCTTTCTTGCACAGCCACGACGTTCACCATCTAATGCTATTCTTAGCAAGCAATTTACGAGCTGATGAAAGAAGAAATCGAAAGGTTCCCCGCTAGCGATCAGCATGCTCTTCACGAGGCTCTCGCGTCTTGGCGATTCCCTTACTGGGATTGGGCTATGAAGAAGGCACGAAACCCCGACAACGAGAATGATCTCACTTATGATGTCCCACTAGTTCTCAAACAAGAGGAAGTTGAGATTCGTGTACCCCCTCCCCAGATGACCAGGAAGATCCGCAATGCCTTCCATCATTTCCAAATGCCTGAGGGTATGATCATGGGAGACGAAAAGCTCAATTCAAAGGATAAGAGTCCAGAAGGCAGGCGACTGAAGGACTTGAGAGTTCATGCTATGGGGAATGAGAGGTTCAAGGTTGTTGTAAGTTCCAATTCCTCCTATTACCTGGGAAATACTTATCGCTCTTAGTACAATCTTTGCCAGGCAACAAGCCGCCATCTGACCGCGGGTGATGCAACAGCAAAAAAATGGGCAACGGTACAAGGTCAACAAAACAACGAAGCTATTGCAACTATCCTCAATGACCAGACTGCCGTTACGATCCCCAGCGATACAGATAAAAGCGGCCCTCAAAGACGAGGCAACGTGACAGCCAGCTTGAGGGAAGCTTTCTACCGCCTCTTTACGATCAAAAGCTTCGAAGATTTCGCAACCAAGCGTACTATCACAGGAAACGAGCCGCTTCCTAATGACTCAGCAGAGGGCTTACACGACTCCCTGCATGGCTGGTGCGGTGGTGATGCCATCCGGGTGGGAAATGACAACACATTTCTGAACGGACAGATGAGTGACCCTGCTGTTGCTGCTTTTGATCCCATATTCTGGCTTCACCACTGCAATATTGATCGATTATTTGCCATGTGGCAAATCCTTCACGATGACGACAAAGGGAATACCTGGTTCGATGGAAGCGACCCCCGCGACAAAGATGAGGGAAACTTTGCAATCCCCCGACAGCAGATTGACAAGCCTGATTCTCCTCTAAAGCCTTTTCTCAAATCAACAGGAGACGAAGATTACTATACCTCTAACGATATAAGGGAAGTGACTCCGCTAGGATATACATACCCGGGCCTTGAGAAGTGGAACTACACGGATCTGGATGGGACATATAACAAGGAAAGACATGTCAAGGATCTCAACATTCTTCTCAACAACGCTTACGGTTCAGGGAGACGAGCTGTTCAAAAGGCAAGGCTTACTGCTTCTCCAGGTCTGCCAGGCCTCCAGCTGAATGCCATTACTCGGGACGATGTTCCAGAGGAAGACCAGCTAGGGGTTCCTGATTATGTCGTCGATGTGATCTACGAGAAGTAAGTATACATATCATCTGTTTAAAGGACCAACTAACCCATTCTAGGTTTGCTTTGGATGGTGTTCCCTTTTCAATCCACATCTTTGTTGGAAAGCCTGGTGAAGCTCCCTACCTCTTCACTGGCGAGGACCCGCCTGTCGGCGAGATCGTGAATTTCTCCAGCCCCAAGGAACTCGAGGGAGAAACCTCAGGATGCGGAAATTGTCGTTCGCAGGCAGCAGACCACACCAAGTCAACCGGTCGTGTCGTTTTGACAAACGCCTTGATCACTCGCTGGAAGAATAGGATCCCGCATACTCCTGACGATCCAAACGCACCGAAAGTTCTCCAGAGCATGAAACCTGAGGATGTCGTTGAGTTTCTCAAACACAACTTGCACTGGCGCGTCACTTCACTTGGCCGGCCTGTTGACCTTGGTCGAATTCCTTCGCTTAAGGTTGCTTTGGGGGTTGGAAAAGCAGACCATTTCGTGGACAAGGCCAAGTTGTCCCAGTACTATGGATACAAGGGAGCGCATCAAGTGACCCAGGGACGCCCTGGAGGTGCTGGGCCTGAGGATGGACTGTACCCACCTGGTTATGAGCGGCGCTAAGAGGCGCTACGTCAGGCCGCACCGAAGCCCCAGCTTTTGCTATCTTGTATACTTCCTATTTCTATATATAACACAAACTACTACTTATCCAAGCTCGTCTAGACACTCCTTAGAGTCGCTTGGAAGAGCCATGGTGGTTTCAAATCACTTTTTGGCACCTAAAAGACAAGATGTAACAGACAGTTAGAGTGACCCAGAGCTGACTTGATGGCCGTACTTGAGGCCATCTCATATAAGAATTAATCGCTATGCAGCCCCGAGTTTGGATCCTCGCTCCCCATGGGGTCAACGAGACTAACAAGCGAGAACCCGCGTATCCAAAGCTTAGCGCACTCATACCCCGCAGTCTGGTCGCCTGGGGTACATAGGCAGGGGTTACAATTGGACAATTGCCCAGAGGTGGATGCCTCATGAGTTTTCCGACAGAGTTTTCCGACGACTTGTTAAATCCATATGTTCCCATTTAGAGATTTTTGCATCTAGTGATTGGCTCCATGTTCTACAATTGACTTAATCGCTCGATAATGGAGGCGAACTCAGAACATCACGCGATCTAGCTTCTCAAGTCTCGCTGGAGAAAAGTCTGGACTGAATCGAATTCCGACAGGTTTTCCTCATAGGCTTCGGGGAAGTATACCCCGATGACCATGTCACTTGGAGCGCGACGAATGGCCTATTCTGCAAGGTTCGAGGTCTCGCATTGTCAACATGCTACCCCGAACCCGAGGATGTGAATCAGGCAATGTTGCGGCATCACGCCTGACTTCGCCCGCAATTGTCATGACATCTGTTAAACACCTCGGTATTTGTCGGGCGTTCAAAATGCGACATATGGCTTATTGCATTTCACCAACATGTAGCTAATGGGGCTCTTGAATCATCATGGTTGGTAGTTAAGTGATGAAAGGCATGGGTTCAATTTAGGTAACTCTTTTATAGCGTCCTTGAGTTACGAGTCAAGTCATGTTGCTATGTTTTGTACATGGTGAATGGCATTTCTGATTCTACTGCTCTCTCTTGTAAATGAGCCTAAATATCCGACAGTATCTATCTTAATTTTTATGGCCTTGTCTTCTTCGCTTGAAAGTCTCGCGTAGGTAAGTTGCCGAGTTCTTTGGCGTGCGTGTCAAGCCGTTCTCAAAGTTGACATGAACTATACCGAACTTGGGCTGGTATCCAGCGGACCACTCTGGCAAGGCATGTTAGTGTATCGCATAACTACTTTATAAAATAGAGGCTTACCAAAGTTATCCATCAGCGTCCACACATAGTAACCCTTGACAGGAATGCCATCGTCGTATATAGCTCGTGATATGGCATCGAGGTAGAAACCGAAATACCTCTCGCGAAATTTGTCATCAATTGCAGCTTTAAGGTCTTGCTCTCCAGGGCATGGGCACCCGTTTTCTGTCACGACGATAGGGAGGTGATATCGCTTCCAGACCCAGTTCAATAACTTTCGGAAGCCATTGGGTGCGACACGGAGCCATTGGAATTGTGAGACTGGACCGATTTCCTGGCCTGCTGCGTTTTCAGCTCCCTCCTCGATATTGCCTGTCCAGTCGTCTTCAGAGGGAGGATCAGGGAGAGCACGGGCGAACTTTGTCGAGTAGTGGTTCATGCCATAGAACGTATTGATAGGAGCTGTCTCGCGAAGAAGGTTGCGCTCTTCAGTGCTGAAATGGGGGAGTCTGTCACCTAGGTAGCTTCGCATCGAGACGGGATAATCTTCTCCGAGGAAGATGGGATCCGCAAACCACCCGACATAGAACTCAAGTCTTCGCTGTGCCGCGTCAATATCGGCTTGGGTATCGGAGTATGGCTCGTAGAAGTGGCTATTCAGCACGATAGATATCTCTCCCCGCTGCGCAGGCTTGAACTCGCTCACATAGAGCTGAACAGCAGCAGCATGCGAGATGATCAGCGTATGACCAACACGCCATGGCTCGTTTTTGGTGTCAAACCCGTCTTCCGCACGATGTCCCGGCGCAAGTGTGCCGTTGACATGACCAAAGATGGCGATGATGTATGGCTCGTTGAAAGTGATCCATTTCTTAACACGATCACCAAAGCGATCAAAGCATAATCGCGCATAGCTGGAAAAATCGGCAGTGAACTCGTCGGTATTAAGAAAGGCCTTGTAACGATCGTAGAGAGTCTGCGGCGCATCCCAATGATACAATGTCACCACAGGCTCGATCCCGCGTGCCAACAAACGGTCGATGAGGTCGTTGTAGAAAGCTATTCCTTTCTCATTGATAGGGTCGTTTCGGCCTCCCAGGGGAATTATTCGTGTCCAAGATAGAGAGAAGCGATAATCGTCGACGCCGCACGCCTTCATAAGTTCAATGTCCTCGGGGACTCGATTGTAATGGTCGCATGCTATATCACCAGTTTCCCCATTGTTTGTTCGGGGGGGCTTGAGATGCGTGTAGGTGTCCCAGATGGATTGACCTTTGCCGTCTTGGTTTGCGCCACCTTCGACTTGATACGCTGCAGTTGCAGTACCCCAGCAAAAGTCTTTGGGCAGTGGAAGCTCTCGAACAGTTAAATCGTCGGTTGTACCTGAGCTGGTGACCAAGTCACCAGCCTGGAACATAGAAGCCTCCTTGGACATTGCGATTGGATGATGACAAAGAGGGTGATAAGTTTGTGCAAAAGAACAACATTGACTGGTGGTATCTTCCAGCAGCCCCGAGCCAAGGGGTCTGTGTCTTTCATGGCTTTTGAGCTCACAAGACCTGCTCCACTCAAAATACTAGTAAAATGCGAGTTCTTCCTCTTGGGCAACTGTATTATACCCCCCTTGACTTGTGTATTTCTGTTCTGGCGGTTACTAAATGCAACCAGCAGCCTGCACGCCACAGCCCACAGGGTAGGCAGAGTCCCCGTCGGAGAACCTAGGGGATTCTAAGTCGACAAGGGTAGTCCCCCCCATCAAGCCACTAGCGCACCATTTGCTTCAAGTCTCCGTCGGAAAACTCTTCGGATTAGAGTGGACACCGAGTCCTTTGGCTCGTGTCATGACACTGTGGGGTTATGCCCCGGATGAGATGATAATGCACTGGGGCAACTCCTCATCTCTCAACCTACGGCAAATGACAAATTAGTATTGTCTCAATGAGACCGTTATCAGCGTGTGTCGCGTGCCGGTATGTGTTGCTCTCCATTTGTTTGCCAATCCAATCTGACATCAGACTCTCCAGTGATCGGCGGAAAAAGTGCGATCGGTCTCGACCAGGATTAAGTTGCATATTCTGCATCAAAAGAGGCCTCGATTGCGTTGGAGTCACAGACGAACACGTCTCCGCCACTTCGCAAAGGCATTACGAACCCCTCGGGAATCAGATAGACGATGGCAGACCTCGTCGTGTCTCTTCGCTGGTCGTGCCAGATGCTGCTCTGGCAGAGGAGTTGGCGAGTCTCTATTTTCGGTACATGCACATCACATTTCACAACATCTTCCATCGCGCAACATTCATAGCCCAGGTAAAGGACTCTTGTATACCAAAGATTCTATTTTTTGGTGTTGCTGGTCTATCGGCGCGATACTCGACACATCCCGTCTTTGCGTCAATTTCGCCGTGGGATAGAGGACGACCATATCGGGATGAGTGTAAGAGGTTGCTGGACCTGGAGGATACTTCATTGATCAGTATCCAAGCTTGCATGCTGCTTGCAGCAAATGCTTCCGTTGAAGGAGATTCTAAGACCGAGTCGGTATATCAAGCAATTGCCTCTCGCATGGCCATGCTGCTAGATCTTCCAAACTTACCAACTGAGTCGCTTTTGGAGCAAGAAATCAACAGGCGAGGTAACTTGACCTGACTCTGAACCGAAAGTAAGATGCTTACTCTGTTATTTAGTATGGTGGTCTCTAATTACAACCGAGACATGGTCAAGCGCAACGCAGTCTCTGCCCAGGTATATAAAACCACGAAACACTATCCCCTTACCCATGGATGAACGCCGATTTGCCTCGTTAACCCACGAGACTCTAGCGCCATCGCCTGGCCAGTCTCCTTGCGCGTCACCTACTTGCAACTTCAATCCCCAATCTCTGGTCGCCCAGATGATTCGGCTGAATCTCTTACTTTACGATGTCATTGTCTTTCTCAACACCCAAGTAGTGGATGCACAGGATGCAGATTCAGTGAAAAGGGGATTCGACTATCAACTTCTCTATAGCCTCGATGAATGGGCAGACAAACTACCCATCAGACTTTGCTATTCTGAGGAGAATATAATATACTGGGCTGATGAGGGCTTCGGCGCTATCTTCATCACACTACATATTAATTACAATCACGCTGGCCAGCTTTTATTCTACCAACACCTCCAATCTGCTCAAGGACAGGATCAATGGAATTATAGTACACAAGGGTTTGCCCAGCGATGTAGACGGCACGCAACAAACTTGTGCGATCTCATCTATGAAGCGAAGCGACGGCCTGACACTGTCGTTCTGTATCCGCTTGCTGGCCACATTCTATGCCTCGCCTCTACGGTTCAGATCCATACACTTCTCTTTGGTTTCGATGATGACGAGATCCTCGTCGCTAAGACACGTTTAGAAAGAAACCTTGAGATGATTTCCTCAATGAACAACTATTGGCCTATGAACCATATGTCGATCAGCCGGCTGCAGTATTTTCATAACGCCTGTCTTCGAAGCAAAGATGACTCATTCCGTTTGGATGCTTGGATGCTTCGATTCTTGCTGGGGTTTACGCAGGACATCAAAGACAGGGATGCAATTTGGACATACGGACATCGGGCACTGGACGACTTTGATCCACTGAGAGATCTCTTGGATATATAGTATTACTATCTGTTACCTGAGTAAAAGAATTCACTACAATTAACCTAGGTACCTGCAGCTGGTTGCACATACTTGATCCCATCCAGGACCGTTGTCAACGTTCCGTTCGTCTCCATGATGTTAACCGACACATCTATCTCTATCTCAAACCCATCTTCACTTGTGACCTTGGTACCTTTGACTACTCCAGTTTGTGTGATGTTGGAGAACCATTCCACTCGGTCTTTCCAAACATTGGGAAGCAACTTCCACTTGGAAACCTTCTCATATCCGTCAAGTATGTAGCCGTCTTCATCAGAATAGTTGCTATAGGACGCCGAGATAGTTTGAATAGTGCGAGCGTCGGGGTCCTCGATGAACTCAACCTCAGCAAAGCCTGACAGCTGACCCTGCAGTGTGTAATTACCGGCTGGGATCTGATACTGGGTCGGTGCTGTACTACCAGCGGGGAATGGCTTCGCCCAAGGGATGAAGTTGGGTGCTTTAAAGACCGGTTCTGGTTTCGAAGGCTTCAGAGAGGTGCGACGAGCAAGCATCACACGGTAGTTGCGACCTCCTTGGGCGGTAGAAACTGGACATGGGAGAGGGTTGGCACCACCGCAAGAGGGAGATACCACAAGAGCTTGCCAATATGCAATCATTGTGCTGTCAGGAGAGACGGCGGGATCAGCTCTGCCATTCCAGTTGGGGTCATTGGAACTTCCATCACTTCCGTCAGCGTCCGCATTGACCTGCTGACCGAAATAGTTTCCACTGTCCCCATGGTGACTGATGAGGATCGGCTGGAAGAACCTTCGCGGACCGTTGTTGCGAGTTGACGAAGCGATGGCCACAACAAGGTAGTCGATGATAGGAGGGATCCATCTCATACCAGACATGAACATCTGGCGGCCTACAACACGCGTGTCCATAGCAACGATCCATTGATTATCGTGGGACATGGTAATTGGGTCAGTGTAATCGGGATGACTGGTAAGGCGACGGATAGCTCCAGTTGTTAGGTGGACGGCCATGACATCGATGTTATTAGCTTCGACCGGAGACCCGATGTATAGAATCTCATCGCCCGAGCCACTGAAACCACGAAGTTCACCTGGTGTAATAGCATCATGATTGATGATCAGTTTCTCGTCTTCAACATACATGGGAGGTTTGCCATTTTTGTCGACGAGAATATTGACATCAACCAGGTCGTATCGAGAGACAAGAGGATCTCCAACTTTTGGATTGGCGTTGAACTCTAGCCGGCCAAAGTAGGTATACTGCCCTCCAGTATTGGTGAAGAAGCTCCAGCCCATGTGCTCATCATCAGGATGAAGGCGCATCTCTCGAGGAGAACCACCTTTCCCAGTACCATCAGTGGTCACAGTCCAGTGAATGGGATAGATGTGAGTGTTGTTCGGAGTACAGCCATCACTAGCCAACGACTTTCCAGCACAGGAGACAATGTTGTAACCCCAAAGCGCCTTATCACCGCTTCGAAAGACGTGAGGGTAGTCTCTCTGAGGATCGAGCCAGGGAGCATTCTTTGACGGAACACCACAAGTGATGCACTTCCAAGGATCACCGTTAGGGAAGTTTGTGCCATCCGTGGTAATAAGGATCAACTGCTCGCCATCATAGATACTTGCAGGGTCTGGAGCTGCAGGGGCACCGATGAAGACCACATTGGCCACGATGTGCTTCCCATCAGGCGTGAAGTCTCCTGACTGGAAGTCCTGTTCTCCTCCGGTATCGACACCAATGCAACCAGTACCTCGGGGATTTATCTTGGCGGTACAAGCACCCGTAGCATTGCTTGAAACTACAGGAGGTAAGGGGAGCTCAACAACCTCGATGGGTTCTGGATTGGGGGGTTCCGGAAAGTGAGGCGAGTATTGTCCTGCAACGATGGGTACCAACAGAGCGGCACCCAATGCCATGAGGGAGATTGGAAAGACCGGCATGTCTTGAAAGCTTTGAGGGCGACTAATGCGAGTGGAAGCGATGCTTTGTTGATTTGTACCAACTGTAGAGAGGTGTTCCTAGTCGTGGACTTTATAGTCGCTAGCTCGATCAAGTTTCTATATCTGACTTCATGTAATTCTTCATTTGCATTTACAGCCGGTGAACGATCTGCTACGATATTGGATGGGCAAGGGTGGGAGCAGTTCTACCTAAGCTAAACCTCTAGTGCATCCCAGGCGCTAGTAGGCTGATGCTTCCCCAGATTTTCCTCATCCCCGTGGGGAATAGAACACATGGGTGGACATTGTGGTGTTAACAGAACCATGTCGATAGCTACGTGATGTTGAAAACAAACATTCGACGTCGGAAATGATGTCGGAATATCTGAAAAAGCAGACAGGTCCGCGAACTAACATTAACTAGCATGGCGTGCGGAGTAGGCGGAGGAGATCCGCGTTTAAACCCGAAACCGCGTACCGATTGAGCCCCCATCGGCTATTGCACTGTACTCAGATCCGGTTATGCACCAGTGAGGGGTTATAGTGAGGACAAGGAATTCACGCGTGGTAGCGGTGACTCTAGTTAGGGGCGGAGTTTTCCGATGGGTTTTCCGACGATGCTGGATGATGGGTGGGGACTAACGTGAAGGTGACATATCAAAGGGAGGCCAGGACGAGGAATTACTTTTCATCCATGAATTCGTTCTTCGGGACAAAATATAGCGAAACAAATTATACTCGCCAACTTCACATTGGGAATGCACCCACTGGCTTGAAGGACTTCACAGGCTGTCCAGCATGTTATCAGTAACTGATGTTCGCTTTGAGCATTATCACGCTCCAAATACTCTTGGGGTTCAGGAATCCACGCCACGAGTCTCATGGAAGATTGCACAACACGATACTCATGGCACACAAAACGAATACGAGATCGAGCTGACCAAGTACGGCCCTAGCCAAGAGGTCCACAGCGTATTGAATGCAAGACAACAGTCCCGGGACAATATCCTGATTCCATGGGCGTTCAGGAGAGCCTCTTCAGTCTCGCGAACATGTGTCAATTCGTGTTCGAGTCTGGGACAAACTTGAGCAACAGAGTCCCTGGAGTGAGCCTGCCCATCTTGAAGTAGGGCTATTGCATCGGTCAGACTGGGTCTGCGAACGCATCGCCGCCCCTTGGGCTTCAGAAACGTCAGAGGCTGGCCCCGAAGACCTATTCCGCAGACAATTTGTTCTGCGTGACTTACCTGTCAAAGCACGACTCTATATCACAGCCCAGGGAGTCTATGAAGCTGAGATCAATGGGCAACGCGTTGGCGATCATTTCCTCGCCCCGGGGTGGACATCCTATGATGGGCGACTTCAGTACCAAACTTGTGACGTTACTTCACACCTGGTCAATGGTCGAAATTGTATCGGAGTAAGAGTTGCAGAAGGATGGTTTTGTGGCCGTATTGGCTTTGAGGGCGGGCATAGAAATATATGGGGTCCTAATACTGCGTTCCTGGCGCAGCTGGAGGTTACTTACGCTGATGGACAAAGGTGCATAATACATAGCGACGGTTCGTGGAAGGTTACACAAGGTCCAACTCGCTTGGCAGAGATATATGACGGGGAGAAATACGACATGACAATGGAGGTGCCAAATTGGTCATCAGTGATGGGTCAAGAAAGGCTGAGAGGATGGACTGATGCACAAACGCTGGCCTTCCCACCTGTACCAACAGAGCTCGTTGCAGGCTTTGCAGAGCCAGTGCGTCGAATCGAAACGATATCTCCTGTCAAAGAGATCACGACACCAAGTGGGAAAAGAGTCCTTGACTTTGGTCAGAATCTCGTTGGATATCTACGTCTATCAGGCATCAGTGGTTCCAATGGACACAAAATTACTCTTCAGCATGCTGAAGTCATGGAGAACGAAGAGCTTGGCATTCGGCCCTTGAGAATATGCCAAGCGAAAGACGAGATTATCCTCAAAGACTCACCGACACAGCTATGTTGGGAACCAAAATTCACTTTCCATGGATTTCGGTACGCTCAGATTGATAATTGGCCCGGTTTCTTTGATATGTCCTGTATCGAGGCTGTCGTATGCCACACTGACATGAGACCCGCTGGTCACTTCTCATGCTCGGACCCGTTACTGAATCAACTATATCGCAATAGCGTGTGGGGTATGAGAGGTAATTTCCTTTCGGTGCCAACTGATTGTCCTCAAAGAGATGAACGACTGGGCTGGGCTGGAGATCTATCTCTCTTTGGCCCAACAGCATGTCTCATTTATGACTGCTTTGGCATATTGAAGAATTGGCTGATAGATCTTGCACATGATCAAGATGTTCTTGGTGGCGTCCCCCCAATGGTCAGTCCGAATGCCACTCTCCCAGATCCCATCTGGTGTAGAAGAGTGCCATGCGCCATTTGGCATGATGTCACAATCATAGCACCCTGGATCCTTTATCAGGAGAGCGGAGATGAGAGTATCCTAGCTCAGCAGTATGATAGCATGATGAAGTGGATGAAGGTGCTCCCTCGACAGACTTCGGGACTATGGGATCCCAAGCCCTTTCAACTCGGCGTGAGTTCCGAAGGATAACTTATAAGTTCAATAGTGCTGACAGTTGGAACAGGACTGGCTTGACCCAGCAGCGCCACCAGATCAACCGTGGAAAGGGGCAACAGACTCCAAAATGGTGTCAAACATGTTTTTGCTACAAAGCCTAGACCTCATGAGCAAGATCTGTGGCGTGTTGAGACGGAAGGATGAACAACAGAGATTCAAGGAGGACTACAAGACAACGCGACTCGAGTTCCAGCAAGAATATGTCACACCACGGGGGCGCATTACCTCAGATTCCCAAGCTGCGTATGCACTAGCTATTTGTCTTGACCTCCTTGAACCAGCGCAACGTGTACGAGCCGGAAATCGTCTGGTGGAACTCGTACGGAAGAACGAGTTCAAAGTCGGCACAGGATTTGCCGCTACGCCATTCCTTTGCGAAGCCCTTGCATCTACCGGCCACGTCCAAGTTGCGTATGCGATGCTGCTCGAGAAAGGCTGCCCATCATGGCTATACCCAGTAACTATGGGTGCAACTACAGTCTGGGAGAGGTGGGACAGTATGTTGCCTGACGGTTCTATCAACTCGGGAGAAATGACCTCATTTAACCACTACGCCTTTGGCGCTATAGCCAAGTTCATGTATGAGAGAGTCGCCGGGCTGCAGAGACTTGAGCCTGGATGGAGGAGAATTCGTATTTCCCCCGTTATCGGCGCTGCCTTTTCTCGAGCTGCCGCATCGCATGTTTCTCCTCAAGGGACGATATCTTTCGAGTGGGAAACAAGGGTTGTTGATGGGGACAAGGAAGAATTTACTATCAAAGCTACGGTTCCGCCAAATACTGTCGCTGAAATTATATTTCCTGGTTCGGAAAAGGAAGAGGTAAAGGAGGTTGGTTGTGGGCAGTGGACTTTTAGTTCGCTCTCTAAAAGAGATTATGAGTGGCCGGTCTTGCCGCTGCCACCAAAGTCATGAGAAATAAACTTTATAGTTAGGGGTAAAATAGGTAGATGATGCGAATTAAACCTTAAGTGAGAATTGCATTTTAGCTTATTGATACAGCTTGCTATATTACAATAAGGGTGCAATTAGTCAAGCTTGGTGCATACTCGACTCTTCGAGGAAAAGACTATCCGCCTGTAATTAAAAGATCAACGTTCGACTGCTCGACCAAAAACGATCTCCTAGAGGCTGTCTGTAAGACAAGATACTGAGGAGCTTTCTTTGTCACCAGGAGAGCTTCAAGCCGGCTCCATGGGGTATTGGAATGTAATGGCACAGCTTCGGGATACAACTCGGATGTAATGAGCTATATGTGGAATGAGGCTGTATCTGCGCCCATTGTAGACTCGGCGATCTCGGCAAAACTTCAGCTTTTATCCGAAGTGGCCAGGGCGTAATAGAGTACTGGGGAAGAGACAGGCAATATTCAGTCTGTCTCCGGCAACACCGCCCTGGCTGTCCTGGCTGAACCCTGGAAGCTCCAGTAAATCAGCATTCTGCCAACCTCTCAAGGCTCAAGCGCAATTTACAACAGCGTGGTCATTATCTTGATCATGGTTGAAACCTTGCGGACAGAGGCATGTGAAGGAGATGTCATTATTCTACGCGCAAGCGCTCAAAATCCCACTGAAGCATATATCACCTCCAAGTAATAGGCCACTGTCGCTGAGATTCGCAAGGAATCTGGTTTATTCGCAGTCTTTGAAATCGCTTCATAAGTAGTTCATACCGCTATTGAAGAATGTTATGTACCTAACATCCTTAAAGTCAGGGCTTTGCATCTAGAAACCTCAATTAAAAATTTTCCGCGCTTAATTATTTCTTTAACAGGTCAGACCTAAAGTTAGCTATAGTGTAGTAATTATCTAAGAACTTTGACTTATATAGAAAGCGTATATAAGTTCTTTATATAGTTATACTTAAGACTAATACTACTATAAAGGTTACTTACTTACTAACCTAGCTATTATGCGCTAAGATAACTTCTTGTCCTTTATGCGGTATAAGAATCGTTCCTAAAATTATATATAGCCCGCTTCTCTTAGACCAGTAGTAACAGGACCTAGACCTTTTATAATATTTAACTTAAAAGAGTATTACCAATATTCAATTTAATAAATCAATTTACTATTAACAGAGCAGAGGATATTTATAGTTCTTGATATAGAATCCTTACTATTAGTAATGTGAATATTATTCTTGTTAAAACCGTTACCCCGTCTCTACCTCCTCGACCCCTTACTGCCTACCACTCTGATAATATACTGCCGCGACGTTTAAATGATGTTTCGGATAGCATTCTTAATAAATCCCGCAGCACCTGGCTTTCGCTTTTCCGCTCCCAACTCAGCATCACTAGCGCGCCTGTCCTCTGCAGAGACACCTACATTACTGATTTCCCTCATGCCTGTGTAGATATCAATATCTTTTGTTCTAATGAACAATGGGCGGTGTGATGGCTCATAAATCCAGCTATAGCCCTTCCAGAGTACGTAGAGGAAAAGCAGTAGCGGACCGGCGAGGTAGAGCTGGAAAAAGGTTGTTGGATCCAGGTTAGGGCCGCCGACAGGGTAAAGGGCGACGTAGAACTGAGCGATCAGAGCAAGAACGCAGACAAGCAAGCAGATCCAGGAGCCCCAGACGCCGCAATTGGCCTTGTAGGGAAGCTCGTCCAAGGTATGACCGTGCATGGCCCTGTTCTAAGTTAGTCATCGAGGGAACAAAGCAGATCAGAAAACAATAGGTTATTTGCTTACCAGGCCTTGCGGAAGCGGATATGTGCCAGAGCGATGCCACCGTACACGAAGAGGATGGTGAGACCCGACAGTGACAGGAGCCAATTGAAAATCGTACCACCATTGTGCGCCAGGTTAATGAATGCTAGCAGCCCAAAGAGAAGCTGAAGAATGACCACGGGAATGGGACGACCCTTCTTGTCAATGTAGGCCATTTTCTTTGGGAACATTCCTGTACAGAAAGTGTGTGTTAGCGTCTCAAACCACACGTTCAGATCATCATGCAGTACGCACCATTTGCAGCGAGAGCCTGAAGCGTTCGTGTCGAGCCAAAGGTGCAAGAGTTAGCAACACTCATAACGGCGATCAGAATAACGGCGTTAAAAATCGACGGCAGGACCTTGATGCCAGCAAGTTCAATTGCAATGACAAAAGGCGACCCCTTCGACACGGAAGTCGCACTGCCGTACAGGGGACTGTTTGCCGGCACAACGAGTCCAACAAGGAGAAGGTTGACAACGTAGAAGATACCGATTCGCCATGCGACCTGGTTCGAGGCCCTCGGAATCTCCTTCCTTGGATTCATTGTTTCCGCAGCAGCCAGTCCTGTCAGCTCGGTGCCAGTGTAGGCGAACGCTGCTGTGACGAAGACGCTGCAGAAGCCGTGGAAGCCATTGAGGAATGCGCTGTAAGGGTCGTTCCTGTTTCAAAATCCATGTTAGCTTAGTTCAGCTACTTGTAAGTACGCATGACATTACCAGTATCTTCCACCAATGTAGCCTCTGTCGTCTGTCGGAACGCCGCCGACGTCGATTATGATTCCCAATATGATGAAGCCTACGCAGGCAAGGATCTTCATCAAACTGAGAACAAATTCGACCTAGTTCAATAACGCGTCAGCTTATTGTCCATATATCTCAAGGCTGGGAACTTTTCAGATGGGTGACAACATACCTCACCGTATCCCCTCACGCCAAAGATTTGAATGACCACCAAGGCAACAAGTAGCGGGACG
The DNA here is from genome assembly GCA_024047395.1 of Fusarium circinatum. NCBI lineage: Eukaryota > Fungi > Ascomycota > Sordariomycetes > Hypocreales > Nectriaceae > Fusarium > Fusarium circinatum. The sequence continues at coordinate 2,154,839 of CM043928.1, forward strand.
ATCCAAGCAGCGTTGTTGATACCATGCGAACCTGGCCAGAAATGGATCATGTTGCAAGCAGCGGAGATCTCAAAGGGAAGGACAGTCAGCCAGCTGATGGCGTACTCTATGCCGCACGCCCACCCGAAGGAGGGATCAACGAAGCGGCAGATGTACATGGTGAAGGCACCGTTGATCGGATACAGGACAGTCATTTCTGCGAGGGCCTGCATCATGAGGTATCTAAATGATCTATGTCAATATCCATCGACCGAAGGGAAAGATGCTTCGACTTGCACGTCGAGGGAACATACACCATGACACCTGAAGAACACACGCGTTAGCTGTCGCGTCGCGATCAATGCATCGTACACGACTTACCAACAATTAGGAAACCAAGAAAAACAGAAGCAGGTCCACCAGTCTGGAAAGCACCCCCAGAACCGATGAACAGACCAGCACCAATTGCACCACCACTGAGAAAAGCGGCCATTAGTTGGTGTATAATTGAGGACTTGGCATTAGACCCTTACATGGCAATCATCTGCATGTGCCTGCCCTTGAGGTTTCGTTGAAGGGAATTGGTCGCCACGGCCTCTGCGTTCTCGGCGGGGAACTGCTGGCCGGCCGTGGAATCGACCGTACCCTGTTTGTAGCCAGCGGCATCGCTGCCGCTATTGTTTTCGTGTTTGAGACTCATCGTAATGAGCACGGAGGAGAGAGGGGGGAATGGGTAGGAAGAGGAGAAGTGAGAAAGAAACAAGGAAGAAAGGTAGAAGATGGGAAGCTACCCCAATTTTAGAGCTCCAAAGGCATTTAATGTAACGCAAGCTACGGGTGTAGCACCCTTTAATTCCAGACAGCGGCGTCAAATCATGTGCCACCCCCCCGCCGCCTATTGGAGCCATTGCTTTGGAATGACATGCTGTTGGCACGATACTTCCTTCCCCAATGGAGTGCTCCGTATGGCAGCAATCGATAGCTAATGTGTTCAATTGGCGATAAGCAGCCTATTCCAATCTTACTCTACGCTAGGGTACTCCGTCAGCAAGGCGAAATATGGGCCGAAGGATCCGTCCGAGGAAGGTGCACAGCGTGATAGGTGATGTTCCCTTCAGGTCTTCAGACACTCGGTATCGTGGGCTCTGATATCATTGGTGGTTCTTGTGTGCTGCTTATCATGCTCGACATAACTACCTGCCATTTGCGGAGATGCGAGTAGTACTCTGTACAGGACGTATGGATTCCGGGCGACCAGGCTTACAGAGCTAACCCAAACGACTTAGTCTCGGCCAAGACGATACGCGAATGCTTGCTCAAAGCTTGTCGCATGACCTCCCCGCCTACCTGAATTGGGAAGGTGTACGATCTAATATGGTTAGCTCGAACCCCAGGTCAAGGCGGCGTGCCGGTTAGCCGAGCGGAAAGCTAGTGATGCGAGGCGCTGGCAAAGACGGCACACTTGATAAGTTATGACTGGGCCTGCCAACGTATCGCCGCCCCGTCCGTGGGCTTCAGAAACGTCAGAGGCTGGCTCTGAAGACTTGTTCTGCAGACAGTTTACTGTCAACTTTCTTACATTTGATGCCTTTACTATTTGGCTACCGCCTCTATTTATCCCCATGGTCCTTGTCTCCTGGAGCATATTGAACGTCACTTCCTTGTTGCTGCCATTTGATCTCAACCCCGCATTCTACAGAGCTGGGTATATCTTCCCGGCTCATAAGGTTTATCCGGTGCTTACCAACATGTCGTCGAGGGGTTGCAATCCGCGGCCTCGATACGCTTTGCCAATCCTATTTGGGTAGGAGGTAGTCACTTTTTTCTTGAGTGCTCTCGGGTTTTACCGTAGAAGCCACTTTGCTATGCTTGGAGAAGAGCAACAGGAAAAGGATCTTAGGGATCGGCTTGATGCTGCTGTGGCGTTTGAGATGGCAAAGATAATCCAGGCAACAGAAGATTGTGGAGAGCCTCTCAAAGAATAGCTTTATCGACACAGGAGGGAATGCATTTTGATTCACATAACTCTCAAGGGGTCTCTAAGCAGCAAACCGTTCGAGAGGAGCTCGCTGAGGTTCTGGAGTCGGTCCAAACAAGACAAGAACGTGAAAGGGAGACGGAACATCTGAGCAATATTGCAGCTTTGGACCAGCTTTTGAATTGCCTTTCAAATATGAGAGTGGGAATGGAGAAGTGAACTAGTGAGCTATCAAACCTCTTCTCAGAGACCCAAGCTGGTAAGGGCTTTTTTATGCACATGGCAAAAGCGACTATATAACGAAGGATAAGAAAATCGTATTAGTTGAAAGGTATAGCTAGCAACACATATTACATTAAAGGAACAAATCAGGTAGTTATATGCGCTATGACTTAGATTAAATTAAGAACTACATCAGGGCGGATTTATCTTCTGTAAAATACAAAGCAAAGATATAAATTCAGTCTAATTAAAGATCCCTGTATAGCCATCCTATAAAGACTAGAATATTATTACATTTCCTAAGTTACTTCCAAGGCTTCTACATACCCTAATAAGCTATTTTGACTCCTTAATACTTGACTTCAATTCTGGAGGCCCACTAGTTCAAAGCATCGCTAAAATCCTCAAACCGAAACCCATCCCGATATGTCTTAGCCATATCGTCCATCCACGGCTTCGTCTTCTGCTGAAAAGAACATTCATGCCTGGTTGTAACACCGTACACCACTGTCCCCATATTCATATACCAAACAGGGGTTTCAAGTCCCGATACAAACTTTCTCAGTCCCACCAAGCTTCGAATTGTCAATGGTAGTAGGCCTGTGGACTTCGGGATCTCAAGGCCGGCTTCTCGCATCTGCCATAAGTGAGCCGAGCAGGATTGATGCACATTGCGGCTTGCAGTCATCGTTCTTAGTCAACAGTGACTCTTGAAGACCATAGATATTGGTTAGAACATCAGTGATAGGCTTCAGGCGCTGAGCTTCGAGTTTCTCTGCAATCTCATTAGTACATTTAATATTTATACGTAAGCAGCTTGACAAAGAAACATGCCAATAACCGCACTTGGCACCTTGCCAGCTGAACTGCAGACGCCGCCGATCACAGCGCCACGGCGACACTACCCAATTAAACAAATTGTATTAAGCGCTGACCGTTTGTAAACATTGTTAACTCCATCTTTGGCCTGGTTAAATAAATTTCCTGAAGTTGCTTTGATTGTGTAGCTGTGGAGACAATAGAGCAAGCTAGATGTTATTATTAAGACATAATAACACAAGATATCATGGACTTGGAGCAGATGTATCGCATGTGCTAATATTGAGAGGCTATTTGTTGCTAACTTTGACCTCAATTCGAAACATCAACTGGCATCATCAGCAATGTTAGCTACTACGTAACCGAAAAGCAACTGTTGCATATACTGGGCCGGTGGCATCCAGCTGTTCCCTCAGATACATGGGTGGTCGCGGAAGTAAAACTCGAATTACTATATATCTATAGTGTTGTCCCGATGTTCAAGGCAGTTACAGGCCAATAAGGCCATGAGTCAAAAGATTCTGCTCCTTTATTTCATCCTTCCGCTGCAACAGCTCTGTGACGTCCCAGTTTGTCCAAAGAAACTTGCCTTTCAGACAATCAGCCTCCTTCGAAGCAGCCAGCCAGACACAATATGACGCCGGGAGCCCTAATAAGGTTAGCTCAAGAATTCAAACTCCCGAAATAGTGAACTTACGGATATTATCCACTGTAGCAATATCACCGGACTTCTTCTGCATCTCCGTGGCAATAGCACCAGGATTGATGTTGAAAACACGAAGATGAGGGTTCTCCACCTGGACGCATTCAATCATCTTGGCGAATGCAAGCTTTGATGAAGAATACGCAGAGTAGCCAGGGATGGGGGGCAGATGCCCAGCTCCAGATCCGATATTGATAATCGTGTCACCGGCTTGACTTTGCTTCAGGAACTGCTGGGTTACGAGCAGGCCTCCTTTGACATTGATCTCAAACGTTTTCCAGTAGTCATCGAGATCGGAGTCCAGCAGAGAGCGATGTGCATCGAGATATCCTGCGTTCTGGATGAGGATATCGATGTGGCTGAATGCTGCAATTGCCTTCTCAAAAGCAGAAGAGACAGCTCCTCTATCTGTGATATCGGCTTCGGCATGATGAGCCGATACTGGAGTGCCAGTAGAGAGACTTTTTATCTCTTTTACAGCACTAAGCAGCTCTGTACCAGTCCTTCCAATGATAAATATGCCTTTGGCTCCAGCGACGGCGAAGGCCTTTGCGATTTCACGGCCGATTCCTCGACCACCGCCTGTAACAAACACGACTTTCCCCACGCAGGATAGATCGGGATTTGTTTCAGAGATTGCGTCGTACGTGTCATGGTGATATGTTGGAACAAAGTCTAGCTTGAAAGCAGCCATGGATATAATGATGTTGAATGTTGGAGATGTATCTTTGAAGATGTGTTGTTCGAGATGCGAAGTAGAAATGCGTGACAGGAGATCGACAGCAGAAGCAGCAGTTCATATTTATACCTAGAGAGCATGATTTTTGAGCCAACTAAATCCAGTAATTGGACATTGTTGATTTCTAAAGTAATTGCCAGCAAAAAGATGAGTGTGCCTACCTTATGTCTCTGCGGAGCTTACTTCCGCCATTTTTACTTCCGCCATACAAGATCAGAATCAATTCATTGATTGGTTGTTGGGAGTGGAAGTGGAGCATGCATTGTACCCACAGATTAAGCAGCGGAAGCCAAAAATAAGCGAGACCAATTAGAGAGTCCTAAAGTGCGGAAGTCGAGATCCCCTCACAGTAACTTCCCCTCATCATCGTAAGCAGTAAGTTCAATTAATAGCGAGAGCGAGCCACTCCTTCTCATTTCCATGCCACCTCCTTATCGCCAAGCATGCGCTGCATGCATCAAATCCAAAAGACGATGCGACATGGCAGTCCCCAAATGTTACCGTTGTCGCGTCCGATCAATTGAATGCCTTTATCCGCGTCCCTCAACACGACGAGCCCTAGCGCAAAGTTCAAAAGACCTTCCTCAGGAAAGCGCAAGGGCCACGTTGAACGAATCTCGAACAGAATCACAAAATGCGAGTACTTTATCTTACATAACCTCTGATGTTGACAACCTCGCCTTGCCGCCTTTCCCAGACTACGACTTGGATTGGCAGGAAGCAATGACAAATCTCAATAACTTCTTGGTGCCTGACTTATTGAATCCGCATGACACGGCTGAGAAGAGTGTTTTGGCAGGCGAAAAATACCAACGTCGCATTGTATACACCATTGAGCGATTCAAGTCATACCCCAAGCAGTTGGTCCTTCACGGTCAGATTCCATTCATCCATAGAAGAATAGTGGAAAAGTATCTTCCCCCGCCACTTACTAGAACATTGGCTATCTGCGCTCTCTATCAGACAAAGTACGAGACCAATCAACAACTGGTTTACAGTACAATTCAACAACATGCTGATGAGTTGATCGATCTCATACAACTGGCCGACTCTGACGTCGATTTATTGTCTTCGGTTCAGGCATTCATTCTACTCCAAATACTTCGCTTACTAGATGGAGATATTCGGCAAAGAGCAAATGCTGAGAATATGGAGACTTTCTTTGTCAACAGTATTCGGCGCTTACAACAGCGCATGATTAGTGTGGAGGAGTCGACACAAATCCTGAGCAGTCAATTAAGGACACCAGGTTCTGATACGTGGGTCAGTTGGTGTCTTACTGAGAGCTTGAGACGCACTATTATTATAGGATATAGCCTGCATGGGCTGTACTCATTCCTGAGGAATGGCTGGGACGATGCTCACCATGAATTCCCGGCGTTATCGTTTTTTGGTCAAAGGGCTCTTTGGTCCTCCACTTCGAGATTTGAGTGGGAGTCGGCTGTTGCTAACTGTCATACATTGCCTATACGCTTCGCTCACTGGGAGTTGGATATGGCCACTGCCAAACCGGAAGATATGGACGAGCTTGGAGTTATTATGATGGCGCTTACGATGGGAATGGATGACTGTTGTCGCTGGGTTGGGGATGATCTCCTGGAGAAGTTTGATCTCAAGCCATGAAGCTCTATGTCTGTTAGTTCAATGATTCGGTTTATGTCTCGAGGTGGTCTGGTCAACAATGCTCTGGAAAGCGCGTTGTTATCAATAAGATCTTCCTCAAATGCAGAAACCTTGGCATATGCCATCTAGATACCTGCCTTTGCTTCCTAATCGGAGCTAACTGTAAACTCCTGTAACTCCAAGATCAATGAAGTTCCCAATAACCTAATCTACTAGAAAATCCACGGTGTATGGCATAGTAATGCTGGGGCTAATGTTCACTTCCAGCAGGTACACAGTACTTACCCTATACCGGTCGTATCAACGGCTGGCATTCTACGGGATTAGCAGCCAACTGTATGGGCATGCTGCTATTTATAGCACACCCTGCCCCGCCATGAAGATATGGCCAATTACAACACCCGCAACCACATTTCGCCGTAAAGCTAAGGAACCATCGGACTTATTATTAACCGTATGGCACGTCTCCTTTTCCAAGCAGCGGATTAAACTGTCAATCAACGCACATCTACCCGACAATGCACCATCGATATGAGACCAGCCATGCTATCCGTGATAAATCAGCACCGCAGAGCTCTGCCAACCATGGCCGGCCGGAACGAGCAGTTACTTCCGTAGACACGTCACTTGACATGTGCCTTTTTTGAGATATTGGAGAGGTAAATTGTCTTCACTCTTGAATTATTATAAAAGAATCTGATCTAAATCTTTTGCGGTGGCTGACGTTCTTATATCATTATTTACTAATATCCTCTTTGTGGTCATGATCCAGCTTATCAGACTTAACAACCTCGTCTCCAAATGCCCCAGCAATCTCCTCTAGGGTCAACTGATTTGTTTCAGGTAGCCAAACCCAGTAGACAACAGCAGCGGCCAGGTTAAGCGCAATGAAGACAAAGTAGAACTTCCAGGCAATAGCCTCAAATGCGTATGGCGTGATCTGGGAGAGCCAAATGTTTGTCACAGACATGGAAAAGACAGCGAAGGCATTGCCATTTCCGCGAAGATGCTGTGGGAAGATCTCGGAGACAACGACCCAAACTGTGCTGTTGAAGAAGATAGCGTAGCAGGCTGAGTACAGGAAAATGAAGGCAACGCCAGCTGCGGCTCCAGCGAGATGGCTACCATCGCCGTAAATTCGGGACATGATGGTTAGGAGAACCAGGAAGATTGTTAGAACAAAAGAACCAAGCCCTAAGATCAAAGAATCAGCTTCACGACCAATGGGTAGTGTAACAATTGGACTGGAGGAGCGCTTACACATTGTTCGCTTACGTGGCCACTTGTCAGATACAAACGCCATGTTGATGACCTGGCCGATGACACCCATAAACCCATAACAGCCGCTGATAAGGAGAGCTGTTCTTCCTTCGAACCCGAGGCCGGCATAGAACAAAGACTGATAATTTTGGATCACGCCCCCTATCGGTATAATTAGATCAACAAGCCTCGTGACACAAGCAAAGCTTTTACGTACCACCAGAAAGTTTAGTCATGTTGAGGATAAAACAGGCCAGCAAGAGTCGCTTAGCGTATCGGAGAGTAAAGAGTTCTACCCAGCTTGCACTCGTCCGTTGGGCTTGTTCCAGAGCAAGCTGCTCTCGGATTTCGAGCATTTCACGTTGAATGAACTCCTCTCCCTTCTTGGCGTGGAGCATCGTAATGACTCTCTGTGCATCTTCGTGGCGCTCCTTTGCGACAACTTCAGAGATGTACAGTTAGTAATTGGGCCTTACGTCTGGTAAGGTAGATCGAATATTTACGCCATCGAGGGGAGTCAGGAAGAAAGACAGTAAGAACAAGTAGGAGAGCGGCCGGATGAATCTGCATAGCTAGAGGGACTCTCCACTGCACATCGCCCTTGGCATATGAGCCAGCATAGCCGATCCAGTTCGCAACGAGATACCCGATGCCAGTGAGCAGACCCTTGAGTGCGACCAAGTAAGCTCGGTTCTCTGGAGGTGCGAGCTCGGCAATGTAAACGGGTACAATGGTCAGTAAGGATCCAGTGGCAAGCCCGGCAATAATGCGACCTGCAATCATCATTCCAACATTGACTGACGAAGTTTGGATCACAGTGCCGATGATGGCACAAAGTGTGGCAAGCATGACAAGAATCTTGCGACCCCATTTGTCCATCATGGCACCAGAAGTCAGAGAGCCGATACAGTTGCCGGCATAATAAGTTGATACGATGGCACCAGTGAGTTGGGGCTTAGCATCAAGCGAACCGTACATGTATGTCTTGAAGGAGTCGTGGGCGATGGTGGTCGCAACAATGCCCGTGTCAACGCCATACACAAGCCTGTATAGGGGAACATAAGTTGTTAGCCTGCCGTAGCCAGAGAAAGGACTGTCATTAAAGGATCACACGTACCCACCGATCGCAATGACCAGGGAAGAATAAGTGGTGATATCCATGCCCAGCATCTTGACTGTTTGACGTGGAGCACTGTTCAAGAAAGGAGACAGGTCTTCTTTATCAGGATATTGTGCAAGTTGACGCTGATGGGTTCATGGACGCACTAGGAGCCTGGAGATTTGTGGAACTTGGGGTTGCAGATCCGGGGAAGCTGAATTCTTTTATGTGTGCCGTGCCCTTAGACTGTGGGGAAGATGGATAAACTCTTTCATTCTGCATGACCCCGGATTTAGGGCGGGGTCGGATGTACATGCAGCGACGAGACATCCTCTGATGATCTCGCTTCGGAAACCACGACGATGGTACGATTTGGAGGACTGTATCTATGTTCCGCTGAGAGGAGGGAAAGATGGCTGGCATGGGGCACTGGTCGCTGGCGTGATCTGCGTTTCGGCGGAACATCGCCGACAAGTCGGAAGAACATCACCGCGGCTCTTGAGCCCCAAGATCAATTGAACAGGACTACATCTCAGCAAACAAGCCCAGAAGAGAATCATACGTCGAATAGATTAGTGCAAACTGGTCTTTGTGGTACTAACCTCCGCCAGTGGCGCTGACGGCACTTCCTCCCCAACCGAGAACCAGAGGGAGCCACCATGGCAAGCGGGGCGTGTTGTGGCATCAGAAGATACCCCGTTCCTGAATGGGTTTACTTACAACGAGTCTCTCTATAAGTCGGATATGTGGTTTAACACACCACTATTTGCGAATTCAGGCTATCAGCAATACTGCGAGGATGGAGATCGTGTATAAATGGTTTATATCGAAAGTAATGAATTCTAGCTCAGTTTCCGTTCTCCTTTACAAGAACTAAATTGCTCTTGCTTGCAGCGTTATGTTTACAAACATTCTTTCCTCTAAAAGCCAGCTCGAAGAAGGAGTAAAGCTCGACAAAGCTGTAAGCTAGGATGGTAGGCAACATCAATATCCAATGTAATAGTCCTCTTACAACACCCCAAGCACCTTTGTTATAATCGTTCTTTCCGTCACAGGGAACAGGGAGATTCCAACGGACAATTACGGAGACAACAAGTAAAAAGGCGTATTGGGTGCCTAAGAAGATGAAGCAAATGGTCGAGAACAGGGAGTTGCTGTTGAAGAGTGGATCCTGTTCAGTAGCGACACCGTTGACCAACTGAACAATGATAGGAGATACCACAGAGAAGATAGCGCTGGCGCAGAGGACGAGGCCGTAGTAAATGAAGAAGCGCGTCGCCCAGCTGATAGAAAGGTACAATCCAGGCATTCGGTAGGTCTTGACGATGAAGTAATGAAACACTTCGCCGGCGCCAATAGTCCATCGGCGAATCTGAAGTGCCCACTCGCGCATCTCGTCAAGATAGTTAGCACCAGAGGTTGGGCCGTTGATGGAAATGAGATTCAAAGGCCGAATGCGGATCTCTCGTTTTGTCATGATGGTGTAGCGTATCAAAGCAATGATATCCTCCATCTGGTAGGCTGGATGAGTGAAAGCACCCTCCTCGAGTAACTTGACGCTAAGGGAGTAGTGGGACATGGGATTGATGTTCCAAGGTATCAATACACCCATGAAGAAAAAGGTTCGCAAAACACCAGTGATATCAACAAAGAAAGGCATGGAGTCGCGTTTGTAGATGATGATGGACTGCCAGATAGAGGAATGACGATCTGCAGAATCGAGCTTCGAGTACTCGGTTTCAAGCTCCAGCATGTATTCAGGATCGAAGACGGCATCACAGTCGCAATTCGTAAAGATATGCTCATGCTTTTCGTAGTTGTACTCAACATCTTGACGGAGAATCTGTAGGCCCTGGCGACAGGCATAGTTCATGTTGGAACACTTGCCGCTGATTTCGCCAGGAATGCCTGAGGGATGGAAGGTAACGATCAGACGGAGGAACTTGTTCTCGTACTTTGCGTAGACCTCATCGCGTTTAGACTCCTTGTCAGGTGTGCGGCATTCCATGCCAATAATGACAGAGAGACGGGATTTGGCATCCTTTTGCTCCACGAGTGAGTCCAAAGTGGCTTGCAGCACACTCATAGGCTCTTTGTAGAGGGTCATGGCAACTATGTGACGGATGTTTGTGGAGCAGCTGGCAGTTGCGTCAGAGGCTTCAACATCTTGGGCTTTTGCAAGCCTGAGTCTGTGTCGACTGTTGATGGCTATTGTTCGACGAATGGCGCAGATAGTGGCTATTAACCAGACGAGTTGGAAGAGACTAATGATGATGATGATGAAGATATTGGTCACTTGATTGACATAAGGGGTGACGGGCATCCATATCGGAAAGACAAGAAAGGTGAAGATGATAACGAGAAATAAAAGGTTCCAGCGGACATAACGATTGGCTGCTTCCAGTTTCGCAGCATCAATGCTAGTGTCCAGACTGTTTCGCGATGAAGATGGTGATGATGAATCCATTTTTGGAGAAGTTGTCCTGGCAGATTCATCAGTATCACCGCGGGTAACGAAAGATTAAATACTACAAATTGTTATATCTAGCTAAGTATGTTTTGAATATTTAGTCTCTCATGCTCTGCTATTCAGCTCTCTGGTAAAAAGCTATTGCTTTGTCCTAGCTATATTTAACGAGAAGGTTTTTCAGCTATCGTTGCAAACAGTCAATAAAAATCCGCAGCCCTCATTGCCAAGGGCAAACTTGTTGAGTTAGTGAATTAAGCGTGCCTGTACGGAGGACGCGGTCAAAAGTCTTGTCTCGACCCCCTGTTAAAATAGAGAGCACTAGCAGGGGATACCCCTGTCGGTACTTTAAGGTACAAGAGATCCCTTATTAATAGTAAGATTAGCGCTATAAAAGGTTAACTATAGTAGATTTAGGGTAAAAGCTATAGAGCTTTTTAGGCTAATAAGATAAGGCTAAAGTACTGAAGTACCTAGCTAGCTTTTAATTGGTTAGGTCTCTGTCTGCCGAACAGGGGGTCAAGACAAAACTTTTGACCGCGACCTCTGTACTGGTAAGCCCATTCAGCTGTGGCGCGTTAGAGTCAATAAAAGCCCACAGGGCGCAGCGCCAGGGGTAGATAGGGTAAGGCGCACGATAAGCATCAGCTCTCAACGAGCCTTAAGGAGCAAGAAAACGCCGAACCTTGACATAAGGTGCCAGAATAAACTTAGTAAAGATCCCAGAAAGCTTAGGCTTGATTTACCTAAATACTTTTATCCCTTAGGGTCAAGGTCCTGAGTTTTCTTTCCTCCCCTTGACGAGCATCCACCCTAACGAAATGGCACGTTGACAAGCCAAGCGAGGAGCTGGATCGACGATTTAGCGTCTTGACAGCAACGGACCCATCCAGTCGGGTCCTACACCGCCACTTATTCAAAGTTTGACAAGAGCCAATTAGCAGGCGTGCTTGAGAGCATGTTCTACGTCAATGGTAGCAAACAAATGAATTTCTCGCAACTCGACTACAGAGCTTTCTATAATACGCTATCTTAAGCCTTTACCTGTTTCCTCCAGATAGCCAAAACATCCTTACATAAAGCAAGTAAAGGAGTATTCAAAGACATGACCTTCAAAACAGACACCTCCACGCCAACCTGCTGCATAAACCATTCTCTAACCCTGACAGCCACGAGCGAATCAATGCCAATGCTAGCAACAGGGACATTGGTGTCAAGCTCCTCGGGCTTCATATGCAGCATTCCACATAATGCCGACGTAAAGCCACCAAGCAGCAGTTCGAGACAAACATCTGGATCAGCGACAGATGAAGCAAGCTGGACCTTCAGAGATGCATTACTGCCTTCTTTCTCTGTAACATCGTCACTGCCGTCTTCGGCCTGGAGGTAATGCCACAAGCGCGGTTGTTCTCGCCAAGTGTAGGTTCGGATATCACCACGAATACCGGTAATGAGATCATGCCGGTCGCCCGCGATAACCTCAGCCAACATATCGTGTAGATCCGTCTCACTGACAGGAGACATAAGCCAATACAATGATTCTTCAAGCATTTTGCGTTTCTCATGTCGTTGAACATAGCCCAGTCCGCTGACACCTCCGATGTGGACAACACAGCCGGGGTAACCACGTTGTCGCATGTTGCTAGCTGTGCCTTGCATAAACCAATTCGATGAGCCATATGCAGTCTGACCGGCATTTCCAGCCACCGCAACTGCAGAAGAAAAGAACACAACGAAGTCTAGGTCCTCGGGTTTGGTTTCTCGGTCAAGGATTGCGACAAGGTTCTGCGTTCCTCTGACCTTGGGACCCATGACAACTGAAAAATCCGACCACGGCTGGTCTGCAAAGAGTTGATCTCGCATGAGCATAGCGCCGTTCATGATGCCGGCTACAGGGGGCATCGATGCATGAATCTCGGCCCACGCAGCCGATAATGAAGTCTCGTCGCAGATATCGATAGCCATGAAGCGTAAAGCAGCACCATAAGTTGCGGCGACATGATCTACCACTGGTTGGAGAGTAACAGGCTTACGAGATGCCAACACAACATGGCGAGCTCCGCTATCGAACATCCACAGTGCAATGGAAATGCCAAAATCACCGGCGAGGCCAAGCAGAAGATAGGTCTTCTCACTAGAGAAAATGCCATCGTGATCTGGCGGAAGAAGCTTGGCCGTGATGGTTGTCGTTGTCGGTCTGTCAAGGACGCTTATTGGCAAGATGGATGAGGGTGATGTCTTGGAGATATGTTCGACGGGGATAACGCCTCCTTCCACTGAATTATCAGACACAAGAGTGCCACTCCTGAGATACCAGTCTACCAGGTCAACAAACGTGGCCTTACTGAGCCCGTTGAAGACAATTCCATCGAAACTGTTCAATGACAAAACTGGCAGCTCAATGCGGAGGCTGGGCCAGCTGTTGCGAACCAAGTCGACCAAGTTATGACCTTGTTGCGAATCGTCCGAGCAAACCAATGCCGCAATGTCTTTCGGCTTCACTAGAACGAGGTCACCCTTGGTAGTGAAAGGATGGAGGAACTTGGAGTTCCCCTTGACTAGCTCGCGGTCGGATGTTGTGTTGAACAACTGGATATCATCACGTCGCGACGCCGCCAGATCCAGCTCTTTTTCCAGCCAGGCAGGGGCACCATGAATCCAAACGTGACCCGAAACGTTACGAAGAGTAGCCTCTGCAAGTGTCGACGTTATCAGGCGTTGAAGCTGATGATGGCACTCGACACCCCCATTGTCTTTCTCGTACTGCCAAAGAATCTCAAACGAATCTTTGTCTGAGAGTGTGAGTGATGCTTCGCCTGCCACATTCCTCGAAATGCAGAGCTGCCTCAGATTCTCTTCACCTTGAAAACGGAAGCCATGTACAGACGATGCTAGTACTTCTAAATTTCCTGCTTCAGTATGTCCATAAGGTCGCTGAATCGCAAGTGTGCCTCGCTCATCGAGCGCTACAAATGAATTCGCCGGTGAAGTTTCCACGTATACTTCTTTGTATCTTGTATCAGCGAGCTCGTTAAGGCCATCAACTGGCCAGATCCTTGGAACGTAAATCGCGTTGTCTCTCAACATCAACTCTGGCTCCTGTGTAAAGAGAATGTCCTGGTTGTCTGAGATACTAGTGCAAAGATTGAGCAATAGCTTGCAAATGACATCAGGATCTACACTCTGTGATTCCTGCTCGATGTCCAAGACTTGGAGCTTCATAGTAGACCGCTCTAGGCGAGCAGATCGTCCCCAGCCAAGCACCATGGTATTTTCCGGCTTAGCTCCACTTCGAGCACCTTGGGTAACCCAGAGGAGAACACTGGCTTGACGCATTATCTCTTGCAGTCCCCTGAAGCGTAACTCGCTCATCTGATGGAAAACTGGGGTATCGAGATCGCAGAGGTTCAGAATAATGGCCTCTGGGGGGACATTGATGCTTTCAAGGCCGGAGACCCTCTGCACTGTAGTGTATGAGGCAAGCCTGTCTTCAAGCTGAGAAGCCAGGTTTTCAACAATCATGCTAGGCGATGGATCTAGAACCAGCAAGACTTCTGCATCGATCTTCTGCGTCGCAGCGATTGGATCCCGCACAGCAAGAACAACATCGTCAACCGCTTGTGAGAGCATAACACTGCAAAAATGATGTGTGTAGATGACATCAACACCCGAGAATCCATTTGCTTTCATCAAGGAATCGCAGTCGGAGACCTTGATAACCTGGGGCTGTGAATCGTCCTTCTCTAGCCAGGATCTTGGGAGCAGGGACTGGACAAAGCGAACAGGAAGATAGTCGTTTGTCAGAGCTACAAGGAGCAGGAAACCACCCGGACGTAGCAGCTTTCTCGCATTGATCACTGTTTCTTGGCTGACCTTGGTAGAGTATGAACTTGTGGCGATAACCAAGTCGTATGATGCTTCGACAAACCCTTGCTGAACTGGGTCCTTGTCAATGTCAAGAAGCTTGAAGATGAGCTTCGAGTCATGATCAGAAGGCTCAAGGGTATTGGTGACTGTATAAGATGTGTAACGGCGCGTGCCTGCAGCATTGATCAACGCGTCTCGTAAGCCTGAGCCGAACCCAGCACCAACTTCGATCATCTTCATAGCTGGGTAACGATGGCAGAGTTGTGAAACAAGGCTAGCTGCATCCAGGAAGACCTCTCGGAAGCCAAAGCTGTCGGCGTAAAATGTTTCAAGTGCGTTGTCTTGCTCCGCTACTTTGATACCTGCAGTGAGACCACGGGTAATGGATGTGAGGTTACGTCCAAGGCGTTCCAAGAGCATGACGTCGGCTGATTTCGCGGCCTTGAGCCTCTTAGCCTCTTGGTCCAACACGTCTTCCGTGTCATCAAG
The DNA here is from genome assembly GCA_024047395.1 of Fusarium circinatum. Classification (NCBI taxonomy): domain Eukaryota; kingdom Fungi; phylum Ascomycota; class Sordariomycetes; order Hypocreales; family Nectriaceae; genus Fusarium; species Fusarium circinatum. Next base: position 2,170,084 of record CM043928.1, read on the forward strand.
CCACTCCTTGTTGGCCTCATGCTCCCCGGTCCTCACACTGGAAATAAGAACCTCCTTTACCCATGCCAAAAAGTTCTTGCGGGCTTTTCCCATGATCATGATCTCAAATGGCTTGAGCTGTTTGAGAACCTTCTGACAGTAGAATAGCACTAGACGCATAGCCAAGTTGCTGAGTTCAGCCCTATTGTCTGAGATGATTGACTTCCGATCAGGCTCAATGCCACATAAAGCGTCGCGTTCCCAGATGTCTTGATGATAACTTTCTCGGCTTGATCTGAGGGAACCAGGCAGATTTAGCAAGTGCACCCCGCAAATCTGAATATGCGTCTTGTTATTCTCAGGGTTGAAGACATTGATATCACCGCTGATACGGCTGGCATCACCGTGCGTGACAAAGGAATCTGCCAGCAGTTCTGCAGGGCCATCCTCGCCATCATCAGTAATGGCCATGCTAATCCGAATGCTGTCAATCCGACTTGGGAGGTAAGTTGACCGTTGCCGTCTGTCTCCTGGGCACGAATAGCCAGCCAACAGCCCATGGATACCGGTATCCAAAGCGGCGGGGTTGACATCAGAACGAGTCAATGAGCTTGCTTCATACCACCCTTCAGGCATAGTAACAACAGCGTGGTGCAAACGGCGAAGCATTTTAGGCGTCTGGAAATGATCTGTATAACCATGACCCAGTCCAGCAAGAGTGCCATAGAGCTCTTCGATGTCAAGTGGAATCAGGGGAAGAATCGGCTCCGATCTGGGAGGCAGGATATCGTCTTTGGGAGCACCAAGCTCAATGCGCAAGAAGCCTTCAACGTGAGAATCGGCTTGACCTGGCATATTCCCAAGATTCTGGCCATGTTCAAAGTCAACTGGATTACTGTAACAAGACCAACTTGCCGTGATCGCACTGTCTGATTGACTTGTAATGCGTACCGCAAAGAGAATCTCAGTTCCGGGAGAGTCAGTTTTGAGGCTCAGAGCACGAAAGACGTCGATATCGTGTAGCTCAACAAGTTTGATCTCCTGCGCTGGGGAGACAAGTCTAATGGCTGCCTCATAGGCCATTGTGACATAGCAGGTTGCTGGAAACAAGTTCTCTCCTTGAATAGTATGTCCGAATAGCCAGGGAATCTCTTCAAGACGGAGGACCTGTTTCCAGTGAACCTCACGCTGCTTACCGCTACCAAAGGTCGAGGCAGAGCCCAGGAGCTGATGTCGCTTCTGGCTCTGTGTACGGACAATCGCGGATTGACGAGATTCTTTCCAGTATACAGTATCATGGTCAAACGGATAAGATGGTAGACCCTTGAGAAGACTCAGCCTGCTGTTCTTTCCTTCGGGAGCAAAGGCTCGCTCAATGCCGTCAAAGCCGATAATGGACCGTCCACTCTGAAGTGGAAATGCTTTCCACAAGAGCCCCAAAGCGTCAAAGAAAGATTCCACGTCGTGCTGGCCGCGCTTAAGCACGCCGGAGTATGGGAGGCCAATGCCTGTAATGTTGTTGATAGTCTCTGTTGCAGGGCCTTTCAGAGCGGGGTGAGGTCCAACCTCAAGTGCAAAGTCAAACACGTGGCTTTCATTGACCGCTCTCTGAACCGCTTGACTAAAAAGCACAGTGTTGGTCATATTGTCAACCCAGTATTGGCCCTTCAGTGACTCAGCGTCGTCGCCCGTGAATGAGCGGCTGCGTCCATTGGACCCCCAAACGCTTGAGTACCAAGCCACATCGTTTCCAGGACTTTTGTTAATCTTGATGCTGCACTTCTGAAGCGAGTCGAGATATGGCTTGGCGACTGGCTCCATGTGATGTGAGTGATAGGCCGTGTCGACTTGCAACACTCTCGCAAATGTCCCAGCTGCGTCGAGCTTCTCTTTGGCGGAGTCAATAGCTGAAGCGTCACCCGCGAGAGTGCAACTGCGAGCCGAGTTACTGGCTGCAATCTTGATGGTTCCTCTCGACTCCGCGCAGAATCCAGCAGCTTGATCAATCGACATGCCTACTGCCATCATCTTGCCACTAGATCCATCGGGCCCTCGAGCCTTCTTCGAATGGACTCCGCGGAAGTACGCAATACGAATAGCGTCGTGCGCATTAAGGTAACCAGCCGTATACGCAGCAGCAATTTCACCGGATGAATGGCCAACAACGCCTGAGAACTGTACTCCAGCCGCACGCAGCATGTCGACAAGGGCCACTTGTACAGCTGTACATATAGGCTGCGAGATAGCTGCTTCCCCTATGCGTGAAGTTGAAGGAGAAGCACGGAGTTCTTCAATGAGAGACCAGGATGGACGTCCGTCTTTGACAGCCAGGTTATCAAGACTGTCTTGCATACGTAAGAAAGCACTGCGGAAGACATTCGACGATTCATAGAGTTGAACACCCATGGTAGCCCACTGGGCACCCTGACCTGTGAAGACACCAAGGATGCGTGGTGGCATTTTCTCCGGGATGCTCGTGGTGCGAGGGACCTTGTTCAGGACAGCTGTCTTGAGCTTTTCGGTGAGCTGTTGCACACTTGTCGCAGAGAAGGCCGCGCGGAAACCGAAGTTGGCGCGATGGAAGAGGGTGTATGACAGACACCGAAGGTCTGTCTCGGGGTTGCTTTCCAAGTAGTGACAGAGTTGCGACGCCCTCGAAGCCAGGGACTGCGCTGAATTTGCGGACAATACAAATAGACCACCTTCAGTCTTAGAATGACTGCCTGGCTCCTGTCTTTTGCTTTCCCAGGCCTCAAGGATAGCGTGCGCATTTGTTCCTCCAAAACCGAAACTGTTCACACTAGCACGGCGAGTCCAGCTGTTGGGTAGAACTGGCCATGGCTGTGTTTCAGTTGGGACTTGCAGATTTCCATAGAAAGGCTCGATCTTGGGATTGAGGGTCTTGAAGTGAAGATTGGCGGGGATTTGGCCATGTTGAAGAGCTTGTGATGTCCTCAAGACACCAGCGAGACCTGCACTACCCTCGAGATGTCCTATCAGGGTCTTGACAGAGCCAACTGTGAGTTTGCGGTCGTAAATGGAACCTTTGGGGAAGAAGACTGTCGAGATTGCTTCAGCCTCCCTTGCTGTTCATAGGAAAAACAGATCAGCATTCATAATTGTGAGCTTGGGACGTGACGTGGACTTACGGTCGCCAGCCTGTGTTCCAGTCCCATGGGCTTCAAAGTATTGTGGTCGATCAGATTCAAGTCTCAGATCAAGACCTGCCTTGGCATATGTGGACCTGATGAGCTCGGCTTGTGCTGTTGGGCTTGGCATAGTAATACCTATGTGACTAAAGTTAGTCGGTCCCAATCACCCATGGTGCATTGCGTACCCGGAGTTTGGCCGTCTTGGTTGACGCCTGTCTCTCGAATGATGCATTCAATGTGATCGCCGTCAGCAATGGCCTGGCTCAGCGTTTTGAGTATGACGGCCGACGTTCCTTCTCCACGGGTATATCCATCTGCATCCTTATCCCACATATAGGAGCGTCCATTGGGAGACAGCATGTTGAGCTACATCGGGTGTTAGCACGGTCGTTGAAACCTTGCGATAGGTAAAATAGGAGAGGTCTACTAACACTTGACTCCGACACAAACAGATCTGGCACCAAGATCAGGTTCGATCCGGCGGCAACAGCCATCTTGGCTTCACCCTTCTCAGAGTCTGCACGGCGTAGTGCAACGCCACCAAACTCGAAGAACATGCTGTATCAATACCCACAGACGGTCCTTTCCAGTCGTAGAAGTAAGATAGCCGGTTCGCCAAGATAGACATGGCAACACCGGTAGCATGATACTGTGGTAGGCTGTCAAGGCCACGCGCGGAGATGAGCTGATAGTCGAGGAACATGATCCCGACAAAGACAGCTGTATTGGATCCGCGTAGCTGTTGCATTGAGTAGCCAGCAGACTCAATACCTTCATAGACTGTTTCGAGCAGCATGCGCTGTTGTGGATCCATGGACTGAGCTTCCTTTGGGCTGATGCCGAAGAACTCTCTATCAAAGGCCCTTGGGTCTTGGTCCAAAAGGTACACATGTCGAACATTAGAGCTCTGCATTTGTTAACATCCGTATTTGATACCTGTACTGGAGTACCTACGCCATGATGCTGACTATCAGGATGATAGAAGCCGGTCGTGTTGAACCGGGTGGAAGGAATCTCGGTAACAACATCTCTGGGGTTCTTGAGGAGGTCCCAAAGCTTTGATGGGGAGGTTGCATCGCCTGGGAAGCGACAGCTACTACCCACAATAGCAATTGGCTCGTTGGTGTACTTTGGCCCCTGAGTTATGCTACCCATATTGAAGTACGAATGATCCAGTGAATCGTAAAGTTGTATGTGATTGTCAGTTGAGTGGCAAAGGAGCGATCTCTAATGCGTGCGTTCAATATTGAGCATCCTGGGTTTCACCGCATCTTTACACTTTCTTCAACAACTACTTTCTCTCTCAAACACCGGAAAGTAAATGCCAGAAAGTCTAGATACGAACCTTTTCTGAACCACCGGCCCGAAAGACCGACTGCGACCCTGCGAGTGGCTGCTTACTCCGATAGTCACGGTCGGAACACGGAGCTTGCTGCGCCTCATCTGTCCTCCGGTGCACGGATTCCGGTACGACTAAGATCTTACAGACCGAATATGCTCCCGGAAATGTGAGGGTATGAACCTACAGATAAGCTAAACGAAAGCGTGGATGATGGTGAAGGCTTAATCATTAATCAAGATCGTTCCCTAAATTTAATATCTGGCACTCCAAGTCAGGTTAACAGCCGCTATACCGATTTACACTCCATCATCCGATAGCATCCAAATCTCCTCGCCATCGTTCAGTATGCCATCCCCAACAACAATGAAAGCTATGGTTAGCAACGCATCAGGAGGCTATTGCCTCAGTAGCGCCATGTCGCAGCCAAGTCCCAGGCCAGGCATGATGCTAGTTCGCGTTGAGGCCGTTGCACTCAATCCTTATGATACTAAGGTTATCGAATACGGTATCATCAGTCCTGAACCATATGTTGGAGGTTGCGATTTTGCCGGGGTTGTAGTCGCTGCTGGCCCAGGAATCACACGATTCCAACCAGGTGATTCAGTTCTCAGTATGCATACACGCGGCGGCTTTGCCGAGTACGCATTAGCTTTTGAGGATATGAGTTGCCATATTCCAAAAGGCATGTCATACAACGAGGCTTGTTCTCTTGGTCTGGGTATTGGAATCTCAGGCCTAGCTCTGTTTCAGCAGCCTGGGCTCAATCTGCCTTTACAACATGGACACGATCTGGGTGACATGACCGGTAATGGCCGAAGCAATGGACACACGAACGGTCATACAAATGGCCATACGAATGGTAGTACGAATGGCCAAGTCAAAAGCGAAGAGGAATCCAAGGATCCTATCATAGTCCTCGTGGCTGGGGGCGCTTCAGCCTCGGGTACAATGGCCACACAGCTTCTCAAATTGTCAGTCACCCTCCATTGCTGATTCAAGAGACATAAGACTAATACTTATAAAATCACTATCTAGGGCCGGATATAACCCTATTGTAACATGCTCACCCGCCAACAACTCCCTGTGCGAGTCATTTGGAGCTTCAGCCTGCTTTGACTATAACTCTCCAACCTGCGGCGCCGATATTCGTCTCCATACAGACAACTCGCTCGCATACGTTGTCGACTGTGTCACCAATGTCGCCACAATGACCATGTGCTACGAAGCAATCGGCACTCAAGGTGGTACCTACATTGCGCTAGATGCCACAGCCAACACAGTCAAGTACACACGACGTGATGTCCGTGCTGACTGGGTCATGGCCAACACCCTCCTCGGTGAGCCCTGCAAGCTCGATGGGGTTTATGGACGGCCTAGCACCCCTGAACATCGAGAACTTGCCAGTCACTTCTTTAAACTAGCGGAGCGATGGCTGGCTGAGGGCATGATTCGTAATCATCCCTTGGAAATTCGTACTGGAGGCTTGGAAAGTGTTGATACTGGACTACAAGATCTGCGAGACGGTGTTGTCAGGGGTAAAAAGCTTGTTGTTCCCTTACATGTAGGGGCTTAAAGACTTGTGGACAATGAAAGGGCTGTGATTTTACCCCTTTATAGGCCGCAGTCATCCTATAGATGCAGAAGTATTATTAAATTTTTATTACCTGTGCAGAAGATGCTTTACTATAGTTATATGTAAATACTTACCTTTAGAAGTTAGACCTAAATCTAGCTTTTAATACTAAATTATAAATTATAAGTTATTATATTTACTAAAATTCTTATTTATTAATAATTAATTAAAATCCAGCTTATTAGCTATAAGCCCTAGAGATATAATATTTTAAAATTTAACTAATAGTAATAATATACTTGTTTTTTTACTAGAAACCAAAGCAAAGTGCTCTTCTAATCACTAAACCCAATCCGAGGATAGACTCGATCTTAAGCATATGAGTTGGTTGCTTTACTGAGGGCCGGCATCTCGGCGTTACAGGCCGCAGTAGTCGGATTTCCTTGGTTTTCTCCGTCTGGTAAGATTCGGAACCCGAAGTCCTGCATGTGTAGCCACTATCTTCTGATTTAAGCTCTCAGCCATAAGTCCCGACTGCACCATGTGTAGCCACATCTGACATTTCCGACCGCGTCGACCGGGTTACCCTTTTCCGTGCTGACTGAATCCGATTCCGTCTTACATGACTCAACGCGAGAGAAAGCACTTCGTGGTGCAAGATGCGCCATAGAATAAGCAGTATAGCAAGAGGAGTATGATTATTATTAAGGAGCTGCGAAACGATAAAATACAGGGCCGTTTAAAGTAACAGCGCAGTATATGGAAGCTCACAGTCCGAGTATTAACGTAACCACAGTCGAATTCATACACATTACAGTCGTAAGCCAACAACATGTCCCGCCTTGACGTCACCTTCAAAACACTGGATGGCCTCACCCTGAGTGGATGGCTATACCCAGCCGCCCAATATGGGCCAGGCATTATTGTTTCTCCAGGAGTAGGTTACTTAGTTTCGCCCAAGAATACCGTTTGCTAAGCCCTTCCGTAGTTCAACATGCCTAGAGAGGCCTTTGTGCCTGATATCGCGCAGTGGTATCAGAATCATGGCATCACGGCCCTCATTTTTGATACGAGGACTTATGGCCTAAGTGATGGCCTACCGAGACAAGAGGTGACTAAATCTTTAATCCTCCTTAAACTTCGCATTGGTACCTAAACGTTTACATCCAGACTAGCGCTCGTAAACGAGTTGAGGATTTTCAGGATGCCGTCACGTTCCTTTCCAAGCACGAACTGGTTGACCCTCAGAAGATTGCCCTTTGGGGCCTCTGTTTTGATGGGAATATGTGTCTTGCTGCTACAGCACTCGAGTTAGTACCGTGACAACGATCTAAATCTTGAGCAGTGCTAACAAAGACTTCAGTCCACGTGTACATGCTGTCGTCGCGGTCGCACCTGTCATTGACCTGCATGGATTTCCCGAGCGACGAAGAGCTATTCTTGAGCTGGCCATGCAGGATCGCGAAGCTCAAATGGCTGGGGAAGGTATTTTGCTCCTCCTTATGTGGTGAATTATCTAACTCTCATCGTCAGAGCCAATCTATCTGCCCTACGTCAACGAAGATGGCACTGTTCCTCTCGGCCCCTCAATGGGCTCAGACTTTTGGCCCATGATGACACGCTTGAAAATCCCTGTCGAGAACCGCGTCACGGTGCAGACATTCTACAGTGCTTTCTCGTGGGATATCATGACGCTCATTCCCTATGTCAGCCCTACGCCTGCAATGATGGTAACACCCGAGAATGATATTGAATGTCCCGCAGCGGAGCAGATTGCCGCGTTCGAGAAGATGGGTGAGCCAAAGACCTTTCATTTGCTTCCTGGAAAGGGTCATTTGGACTGGGCTTTTGGCGATGTTGACTCTGTGATGGAGAAGCAGTTGGAATTCTTGAAGGGAGCCTTGAATTTCTAGAACCGCGACAATTGTTATTCATCTCGGTAAATGCTCATACAGACAATGAGACACAGTATATGCACTCGGAGCTCAGAATAATCAGTTAGCTGTGTTTACTATGGATTACTGAATAGAAAGGCAGCTAAAATGATTATGAATCCTGCCCCTGTAACTTATTGTAGCCACGATTATATCATGAGATCTTCTTCAGTACTTATTCTTTTAAGCCTTGTCTGCCTATATATATAATCTGTGTCTATATTGGCGCCATTCTTTAGAACACGCCATCTAATCTCTTCTAATCAAATCTCCTCCAGCGTGTCCATCTGCCCCTGCAGCTGAGAAATGATTTGGCGCAGTCTATGATGCTCCTGTGATAACCCTGTAATCGATCCCTGTGCGTAACCAGGAATGCTTGTTTTATCGGATCCAAGTTCATCTGCACTCTTCTCCATGGGCGTCAGATCCATGACACCTTGATAGGCATTGGGACTCGGTATTGTTTGTACACCTGAGAGGAGACACCTGTCCAGCCGGTTGATAAGATGTACCAACAATTGAAGGACCATCGTAAACTGCACTGAGGAAGGAGCTGGGTCCCCTATCAGCGAGCTACTATGGTTGACTTCAAAGGCAGTCTTTTCCCTCGACTTTTCATCGATACAATGTTCTATAGATTTGCAAATTGCCTTGAAAAGATCCAGAAGATACTGGTGGCAGGCAAGGGTTGTGAGAGCCAGTCCTCCAATGCCATAGCCCGAGACACCTTCTGAAGTATTCTCGCCCTTCTCCCCGGAAATGATTATGGATATGGTGTTGATAATACGTACCAAGGTTCTTGTGCCATCGAAAGCTTGGTTCACATACTGTGACGACACAGTTGGTGGAGTGCTACCGGGACAAAGCAGAGCAATTGTAGCTGAGATGGTCTTAGTGCTCACAGCCATAGCCTGCGAGGTAAGTTCTTGTGAGAAATTGGGCGTCGCACTGTCATCACTGGCTTCGAAATTGGGCAATGGTGTCTGAATCGGTGTTGTCTCATCCCACCATTGTCCTTCGTCGAGGTGTACATCCATCCCAGCCATAAAGTCATTACTCATTTTCAGTTCTGGATTAATATTCTGAGACGTATTCTCGAGGTCAAGGTCTGCTTGGGCCATTGAGCCCGTCTGGTGCCAGTTGAAGTTGTCATAGTCAAGCCAATCATCTTCCAGAGAACCACTTGTCTGTTTCTCTAAAGATGGCAGGCCCATATTGTTCTCGGAGTTGAAGCACGGTCTTTTTGTCTTGGCTCCTAATGTAGTGATACCTTCACCTTTTGTTAGATGGTGGGATCAACTCGATCGATCCACAGTTGTACACACATGCTGTGCCTGCCTTTGCACACTTGGAGCATTTTGGTAGAGGCTGGCCTGGTGATGGCTTCTGAGAGGTGGAGTCTCGAAGACACCGAACCTTTTGCTGCCGGCAGCGCTCGCATGATTGGCGGTGGGACATTGAGCCGAACATGTGGGTGCCAGACGGACGTGTCGGCATCGCATGGTGGCTCCATGGGTTACTTCTCGGGCATTCTCTTTATATCATCTGCGAACTAATTAACTCACTGCCAGGATCCTCTTCTCTCTTACCTCTGACCCAGACCGTAAGGTGCTGTACATTATTTGTAGAAACTGTCAGATTGAGGCACTTTAATGGCCTGATTGTATGATTATGCAGTCAGGATTATGTGAGGACTGAATTAGGAGCGTTACACAGGATAAGATCCTGCACTCTTTTGTCTCCAAGATTCCATACCAAGCCCCATTGTGAGGTGATGCCAAGTCCAAGCTTCGTAATACGATTGCAAGAGAGCAGTATTCCCCGTTGATCGAAACTTTGATTTCTACGCAACTTTCTATCTAGCTGCGTGGTTGCTTATCTTCATTTTGTCACACGGGACACAGTTGCATATTCCCCGGCCATTCAAAGGCCGCGTAACAGATCGTTCCTCTTCCATTGGATCCGGTGGGAGTGTAATTGTGACGAGATAACGCGGCAGCGCCACTTAGGTAGGGGTGATGCTTACATGCGTGCATGTGCTGACATCACTATCGCTGTGAGAAAAAGTCAGATTAGGATGCATTAAGTCCGGGCCGTGCCGATACTAACAACCGCGAAGCCGACGCTTATACAGCATCTCACAAACAATGGGCCGACTGGTGCAGATCGCATGTTGTTTGATATCAGCGCTTACCAAAAGTAGCAATAACCGATGCTGTGCGGCATATCAATAGGCATAGTTAGAGAAGTTTCAGTACTCCTCGGGTTCCGAAATCGATTATTATCAAATACGTCTGGCATAGATATATATTTCTGGAAGTTCTCGGATTAGCCAAGCCCTGCAATTTATGGCCTGTTTATCAGCCTCTCCCATAGATTGTGTGCAAGATAGCAGAGAAACACACATGATTGCCAGCGATATGGTGACCAAGCAGTAGATATACACCCAGTCCTCGTTCCTCCTTCCGTTTGTTCCGGTGTAAACGGTGTCAGACCCTGTGCCAATAGAACCGGCTGAATCGGATAAGATACACCGACCTGATCAATCCCATTCATTACCTAGATAACAAGTAGAAACATTGCAGCAGGCAGAGTGGGGAGCTTGACCTTGTCTATTGGGGCTGAAATTGCCTATCGTAGTGATTTTTAAATTATGGGCTTGAATGCTAACCTCAGGACTCCAGATCACGGCTAGCTATACAACATGATTGGGCGAAAGTCATGATTGCACTGTGAAATCGTCTTAGTAGGTGATTGGGCTACCTGTTGACACTGCACCTTTAGTACTACTTTTTAATTAGCCTAGATTGGGTTCTTGAAAGTCAGTGATTTTTTAGCGTTTATGTGAGGTTTTCGTGAAACATAGAATCTCATGGTTTTGCTTTTACATCATTGTCACTAGGCACAGCATTTCATCCTGAAACCACCCCGCATTGTGAAGGAAATCGGCGAGGTCATTTGTTCACTAGTATTTGGGGCGCTTATACCCGAGAGACTCCATACCCCGTCGATCAGGCTTCAAGACCAGTCGTTCCACTCCCCTCAGCAATGCCACTCAATCAGTGAAAGATATACCCTAACAACTTCAAAGCTCAACCTTTGAAACAGCAATGTCAGACTTGCGAGTAGCATCGCCACTCTCCTCGATGGAGCTAGACTCCCGAACAAGGCTCGGAGCCTTAAGATTTCTTCTCTGTTTCCAAGTAAGACCGGGTGTCTCAAAGATAGTATCGATCTCCTCAAGGGTATATCCCTTGGTCTCAACAAAGAAATACCAGACGGCAACAAGCTATTAATAGTAATCAGTTAGTTGTGTTCTAACCATAATAAAGGCAGGACGGAAGACTTACCTCGAGGAATGTGTAGACAATGAAGGCAATGTAGTACTTCCACCCAGCATTTTTTAAACCAATTGGATTTACGAAAGAAGAAAAGAACCCTGCGGCGTGCATAATACCCGTCATGTAGGCAACTCCACGAGCTCGCACTTCGTAGGGAAGAAGCTCGGCCGGATAAGCCCAGAGAGGAGTCCATCCAAGGTCGTAAGCGCCATTACTGAGAAAGATGGAGACAATAACACCAATCGCATAATTGCGTGTGCCGTGTTCAGTGTATACTGTGACGATTGAATTAGTACGTTTTGTTCAAATTGAATTGTCGTTCTGGAAGAACTCACGAGCTGCAAATGTAGTCCACAAAATGAAGGCAAAGAACATTCCCGCAGTAGAGATGATAAAGAGCTTGCGGCGGCCAATGCGATCAACCAAGAAAGAAGCACCAAGTGCCAAGACAAAGTTGTAGATAGACAAGCAGCCGTTTACTGTAGTTTGCTCAATGGTCTTGGTGATTCCGATGCTGTTCAGCACGGAATGGAGATAGTATTGAACCAAACCGTTACCGGAAATCTAGAAAGATTGTGAGCAAAGGCGCTTTTGGAAGTTTGCTTCGGCATTCTTACCTCGAGGAACAGACCACAAAATGTAACAAGAATAAGTCTTCTCCTGTTCGGCTTCGTGCGGATGAGATCGAGATAGCTGCCCTGCTCCTTATACTGTGCATCTTTGAGGATAGCTTTCTTGATCTGTGTATATTCAATCTCCACAATTGGATTGCTCTCATCACCGTTGGCATGATGCTTTACCAAGAAGCTTCGGGCTGCTGCGCCATTACCCTTGGAAACCAGCCAACGAGGGCTTTCGGGGATAAACCAAAGAAGGGTGATCTGGATGACAGCCGGGACAGCTTGGAGACCACTAGGAATACGCCAAGAGCGCGAATCCTCGATGAATTGAGTACCGTAGGTTGTCCAGGCTGCAATGATGGCACCCGTATACCATGCAGTGGGAAAATAGGACAAGATCGTTCCACGGTGCTTTGGAAGGGCAAGCTCGGCAAGGAGCAGCGGGGCACCAACAACGGTGAAAGCGAGACCGAAACCAATGATGAATCGAGAAATGACAAATTGTGCGATGTGCTTAGAGGTAGCCTGTAGAATCGCGCCGAGCAGAGTCCACGAGGCACCAAAGGCAATAGACTTGCGGCGTCCGATCTTATCGACGGTCCATCCAATGAAAGGCAGCGCTAGCATGGCTCCAACTGTCTGGATAGAGTTAAGCAGGCCCAAAACGGGTCCTTCCGGGTGGTCAAACTCTGTAGTCAGGGTGAGGGGTTAGTCCCTTGTAATTTACCATCACGATTCACTCGAGACGAATGTTAGGGGTACTCACCTTCTTGCCAAGATGGCAGCAGCTGCAAGCCATTCATGATCATGCCATCGAAGCCTTGATATGAGCTGCTAAGGATGACAACTGGTAGCCAGAGGTAAAGCTTCCTCAAGCCGGCATCATTCCACCAATGGGTGGATGGACCAAGTGCATCAGCCATTGTTAAAAGGTTGCTTTGAAGATTTGCTGCAAGTTTGAAGTAATAGTCCAAGATATGATTGCAATGACAAGCGATATAAGTAAACAGAAACGATAATAGTCGTTATGAGCCCACTTCTCTATTTATCAACAGTGTTTTTAAGTGCTATACCATAACGCTTTATGGTGTTTGCTGTTGTGTCTACTAGGCTTAGCCCGTACCCAGCAATCTGGAACCGCAAGTAGTACGCCAACAGACATGCCACCAACATAATTTAGAGCGTCACGCAATAATGAGGCTGAATAATGAAAAATACAGAACCAACAGATATTTCCTCGAAATCGCCTTCAACCACAAGACTAAGATGCCAAGTAGCAGGGTCGCGTAGTCTAGCAATCTTCTAGCACCAAAGAAAACACGTCCTGACCAGGGCAGAAAAACTTCGCAATCCTTACTATCACAGAAATCAATGTTTAGTGTGTAGTCGAATGGCTCCGATCATGGTCGGCCAAGTCCGAAGAGACGAGGGTATTGCCATTTTGCTCCGAACAGGGGTCGGACATTTTTGACAGCTCCGCCAACGCTAGAGTGCAAATCCCAATCGCGTAATGCCGCGACGCTATGTAGCGATACTCCTGTCTCGGCAGGCAATCAACTGAAACTCGGAGATTAATTGCCCTGAAAATGGAGGAGCCAACCTCTCTTAAGGCACCTAAGTCAAGTTGTTCTCTAGTGCGACTTGGACCAATCACCAGGATTGACTAATCAACACCACATCCATCTGAATTCAGTCTAAGTCACTACCAGCTTGACTAACATCGACGCTCAATAGCAAGAAGATTGAGGACCTGCTGGGACTTTGGCTAACAGCCTCTTCCAATTGATCTTGTTTTACCATTTGTTATCCAACCCATTTGGTCTAGCTTCTACTGCCCAGGTTTCCTTCCAGCACAGAGCATCCACCATGTCTACGCCGACTGACGGGTCGGTACTCGAGACCCAAAAGGGTGCTTCCATTGAGGTATCGGTCCCAAAAGGCCTTGATTCAGAAGGTCTCGACGCCATTCGGGTCCTTCTTCAGAGTCAAGGTTTAGGCGGCAATGATACACCAAAACAAATTGGCGTTTCCTTCAAGAATCTCTCGGTCACAGCTCCTTCGGGCACCCAGATCCAGGTCAAGACTCTGCCTCAAGCCATCCTCAACACCTTTGGTCCCGACCAAGTTCGCTTCATCAGAGAACAGGTCTTGTCACGCATCAGTCCACGAAACTCTATCGCCGAGGGGAGGACGATCCTTGATGGATTCTCGGGCGTTATCAAACCGGGGGAAATGCTTCTCGTCCTGGGACGCCCGGGTAGTGGATGCTCCACGTTCCTCCGCACTATCGCCAGTCGATCCAGTCTGGCCACTACCGGTGACCTCGAGTACGCCAACGTATCTTCGTCTGTCTTCAAGCGTGACCATGCGAGGGAGACCATCTATCTACCTGAAGAGGACAGGCACATTGCTTCCTTGACCGTTAGACAGACGATTCAGTTTGCTCTGCGTAACTCTCTTCCTACAGACGCTCGCAACACGAAGCTTGTGGCAAGCTTAGTTGATGCTATAGCCAAGATCTGCGGCCTCTCACATGCTCTCGACACTCCTGTTGGTGGTGCATTCTCACCGGGAGTCTCAGGCGGAGAGAGGAAACGGTGAGAGATAAACCTTAACCTCGCAGCAACTATTTTGTCTAACCTGTGACCTTCTAGTGTTTCCATCGCCGAGGTCCTTGCAGCTGGTTCCTCGGTCCAATGCTTCGATAATTCGACCCGCGGCCTCGATTCCTCCACGGCCTTGGACTTTGTCAAAGCTTTAAGAGCCTTCACCGACATCGGCCACAAGACAACTCTCGCAACACTCTACCAAGCCGGCGAAGAGATATACCGAAACTTCGACAAGGTTGTCGTTCTCTCTGAAGGACAAGAAGCCTTTTTTGGAAGCACTTCCGAGGCTTGGAGCTATTTCAATGACCTTGGATTCATCCCCATCCCTGGGCAGACCACGGCCGAGTTCCTCGCGACCGTGACAGATCCCGACGAAAGAAGGGCTATTCCTGGGTCAGAAGCCGATAGCATCAAGTCTTCCACCGATCTTGCCGCAGCCTTCAAAAGGTCCAGCAACTATGCAAACCTTGTCAGTGAGATCGACGAATATCGAGAGAAGCAGGGTCAGGCAGACGCTCTACTCCCATCCTATTCGTATCGCTTGTCGCTGCCTTCTCAGGTGAAGGAAAGCTTGAAGCGGGAGTATCAGCTCGTCAAGGGACAGAGACGGGTCTACTATATCAAGTGGATCACAACCATCATTCTCTGCCTTGTCTGCGGTAGCGTGTACTTTGACATCGAGAACAATGCCCAGGGTGCTTTTACCCGTGGTGGAATCTTGTACTTTGCATTGATCTTAAATGGATGGTTGCAGTTCCCTGAGCTTTTCGATGCCTACACAAACAGGCCTGTACTAGAAAGACAAGGTATCTTGACCCAACCCGGCGCTAGATCTTTTGAGATTGTGTTACTGACGACTATCCTTCAGCCAACCTCCACCTCACCCGTCCTGCTGCAGTCGCACTGGCCCGTTTCCTTATTGACCTACCGCTCATCGCCTTCCAGCATGTCCTTTTTACTCTCGTCTTTTACTTTCTTTCACGGCTTCAGGTTGAGGCTGGCAAGTTCTTCTTCTTTTACCTCACGCTCTTCATATCGACAGTATGCTTCAGCAACCTCCTCCGCATGTTTGCCTACTTTGTTGGAACGTTGGATGACTGTAAGAATCAATCACTCCCATGTTATGTCAGCGTCAGCACTAACGCAGAACTATGATGACTAGGCTTCCGCTATGGAGGATTCTCTTGCACAGTCCTTCTTCTATTTGCGGGCTTTCTGATCCCTCCCAATGATATGAGTCCAGCCTTCGGATGGCTGCACCACATCAATCCCATGTTCTACGGCTTTGAGAACGTACGTTCCGCGATCGAATCAATGTCCCTCGAGATGTATCGGACACTAACATTTGCTTCAGCTCTTTAGTAGCGAGTTCAGCAACTTGAACCTCTCATGCCAGGATAACCTCATCCCAGCACAGGGTGTTGCAGGGCATCAGACCTGCGCCGTGAGAGGTGCTTTACCTGGCCAGACTAGCGTGCCGGGACTACAGTACGCCGAGTCTTTCGGCTTCTCCTACTCCCACAGATGGCGAAACATCGGTATCATGATCGCTCTCGGTCTGGCCTATCTTGTTGCTGGCATCTTTGGAAGCGAGTTCATGAGCTTCGCACCCAATGGCGGGGCTCCCCTCATCTTTGCCAAACGCCGCGATACTTCTACTTCAGACTCTCATGACGTGGAGAAGTCCGCTCCCTCATCCGGCCACGTCAGCGTTCTTTCGAGTCGGATTGGACAGGTTGCCCTCAAGTGGGACCAGCTCAGCGTCGACATTGGCGATAGTCATATTCTCAAGAACATCTCGGGGTACGTCAGGCGGGGAGAGCTTACTGCTCTCTGCGGTGCTAGTGGAGCAGGCAAGACGACACTTCTCACAGCGCTGAGTCAGACCAACTTTGCGGGCAGTATCGTGGGTGGAGAGGTTCTGGTCGATGATCAACCTCCTAGCTCGAGCTACAGGAAGACAGTTGGTATGGATCAGTCCCACGCAGGTTTCTGTGGAATGGTAGCTAACGATGGTGGTTAGGATTTGCGCAACAGATGGATCTGCACGACGGAACAGCGACTGTTCGGGAGGCTCTTGAGTTCTCTGCCCTTCTACGACAGCCGAAGCATTATTCCAAGGCCGAGAAGCTGGCGTATGTCAGCAAAGTCTTGGACTTACTCGATCTGAATGACGTCCAGGACGCTCTGATTGGAGAAGATGGCGGCGGTCTTGGTGTCGAGCGACTCAAGAGAGTAACGGTATGCTTTAGGGTCCCTCCCGATTCCGACCATCGAAGCTAACCTTTGGCATGATTAGATTGGTGTTGAACTTGCTGCGCGGCCCGAGATCCTGTTCGCCGATGAGCCAACCTCCGGCCTGGATTCTCAAGGTGCATCTCGCATTGTCCACTACCTCAAGACACTCGCTCGTCAAGGTCAGGCAATAGTTGTCACCATTCATCAACCCTCGGCGTTGGTGTTCTCCCAATTTGACAATTTGCTGGCCCTGTCTTCAGAAGGCAACCAACTCTAGTATGTCTCCATTCCCAAAACATTAATCTTCGCAGACTGACCAGGATGTAGCTTTGGCAAGGTCACCGAAGCCCTCCCGTACTTTGCTCGTAATGGTGCAACATGTCCTGAGGGCGCCAACCCCGGCGAGTTCATCCTCGAGACTGTTGGCGCAGGTGTCAACGCTCGCACCTCTGATAAGGGAGCTAACTGGGCTTCGACATGGGCTACCTCCCCAGAGGCCACTGCACTTGGGCGGGAGATCACTATCAGTAGTGATACTCCGAAGGGTCTCTCCCCGGCAGTCGACGAGGAAAATACGTCTGAGCACAATGCCTCCGTGGTACTTCAGACATTTCTTCTCACAAAGCGGATGCTGCTTAACCAGTGGCGCAGTCCCCCGTATATCTACTCCAAGATCTGGGTCCATGTCATCAGTGCTATCCTCGTCGGGTTCACCTTCTTCCAGATCGGCACAAGCCCTCAGGATCTACAGAATCGGTAAGTATTGCTTCAACTTCTATTCTCTCTCCCAATCGCTAATAATTTCTATAGCATGTTCAGTGTCTTCTTCATCCTCTTCCTTTGCAACGCCATTGTCAACGTGATTTTGGCACGTTACTTCTTTGCGAGTCTGTACTGGCAGTTTCGCGAAGGACCGTCTCATGCGTATGGCTGGATCGCTTTCGTGTCTTCAACCATACTCTCAGAGATACCCGGCGCCATCTTGGTCACCGTTCTGTACTTTGTCATCTGGTACTTCCCAGCCGGTTTGCCTTTAGACCAAGCCGGTTATATCTTTCTGTTCCTTCTCACATATGAGATCTTCCAAGTAGGTCACACCTAGCTCAGTTTGATCGGGGACACTCCACTGATACTTGCAGGTCCTCCTTGGTCTCTTCATGATGGCCCTTAGCCCAGATCTTGGAGCAGCAGGAAACGTTCTTGTTTTTATTGTCTGCACTTGTAATTGGTTCAACGGCATCATTGTTCCTTACAGCCAAATCCAGGTCTTCTGGAGATACTGGGTAAGCCACAGCATCTTCATAACTAAACTCTCTAGAATTTCGTCTAACGCAGATATAGCTCTACTACCTGTCCCCATTTACTTACCTTCTTAGTGGGATGGTGACGGCCGTGACTTCATCTGTCGAGGTGTCCTGTTCACCAGCAGACCTCACGGTGTTTACTGCCCCTGCTAATGAGACCTGTTCTTCCTATGTATCGGAATGGGCTCTATCCGCCTCCGCTCAGCTGCTCAACCCCGAAGCCTCTGGTGACGACTATTGTAAGGTATGTCGTTGGACTACTGGGACTCAGTTCTTGGACCAATTCAACCTTGGAGATGGCCAACTCGGTGGACAATGGGGCAGTTGGGGAATCTTTGTCGTGTTCACGTTCAGCAATCTTGCCTTGGTCTACTTCTTCACTTGGGCCACCAAAGTGAAGGGGTGGAAGCTGTTCTACTTCTTTTAGATGAAGTCTACTCGGTATTACCACCGGTCATACCGTTGAACCTGGTTCTGCGAGTCAATATGTATCACAAGCGTAATCAGGCTGGGGGAGGTACATGTAGTTTCGAAATTTGTATTCGTCCAAGACACTTTTGATACATTCTTCCTACGCATCTATCCTGCTCTTCTGGTGAAATGATGGACTCACGTCTCTATGCTGACAAGCAGCGTTCCTCATCGCCCGTGAATCTGTTTAATTGCCGCTGCGATGTCATCGGAAACCGTGGAGAGTGGACAGTGACAGACACCACCTCGAGAGGCCGCCGCATGGCGAAAGGTTATGAGCTTAGTTGGAACTAATCCACTTCACTCTTCTGTTGGAAAATTTGATAAATGAATGTGTGTTTCTATATAGGCCACTATATCTATACTACAGACTATGAGCACTACTGCGCCAATCTAGCCCAGCGCCCATCACGCGCTGATTGCAGCTCTCAGTGGGTGCTCGTGTCTCAGATGACCCTCTTCCTCCACCAGTGGGCCTAAGTGACTAATAGCGACATCGGGCACTTGCGCCCTTCCTTTCCCTCGAGCAACAGCATTCGCTTTAACCATGACCTCGTCCCATTCCTTGTCCGCCTCGCTCAGCCAGGTGATCGCTCCTCCCGCACCGAGTTCTAGATCATTGCCGGACTTGACGATTGTGCGGATCACAACGGATTGGTCGACGGTACCGCTGGCACAAATGTAACCAATGCTTCCAGAGTATATGCCTCGCTCACGTTCACCTTCGAGAGAGTCGAGAATCTGAACTGATCGAAGCTTTGGAGCACCTGTCATAGAACCAGGAGGGAAACAGCGCTCGATAACCTTGGTTCCTCCGACTGATGGAGCAACATGGGACTGTATTGTTGTGACAAGCTAATTGACAGTTAGTTATAATGTCATCAAGTAACACGTGAAAAGTGACATCTTACCTGATGAACAGTCTGATAAGTCTCTACATGCAAGAGCTTTGGCACAGAAATGGAGCTTGGTGGTGAAATGTTGTGAAGGTCGGATCGAATGAGGTCAACGATCTATCTAATATTAGACAAACGAGTCTTAAGCAAGGAATTGTTGCTTACCATCAGATTCTCGGCTAGCTCTTTGACGTCGGTCGCAAGTTGATGCTTCCGCATCTCATCCTCAACTGGATCAGAGTCAACAGCAAGGGTACCCTTGATTGGCTTCATCTCTGCAACTCCATTGCTATCGATGGAGATGAAACGTTCGGGAGATGACGAGAGGATGGTTTTGTCATGCGCGGCAAAGTGGATATAGGCAGAATAAGGTGCGGGATTTCGTTTTCGAAGGTCAAGATACAAGCTGTAGGGATCTACCTCCGGGCTCTTTGCCTTGAACTTTGTTGTCAAAGTAAGCTCGTATGTCTCCCCTTCTTTAATGGCCTCCTTGGCTGCCCTGATTGTGTTGGAATAGGATGCTTCGTTGTCGAGTGCGACGAAATTGGGCAAAGGATGCGCTTCAACGTAGGGTGGCGATGGTGGCGCGTCAAATACCTCACGGACACGATTCAGATAGAGGTCAAACTCGGCCTCGTCGATACCTATCTTGCTCGAGGCGCCAATGGCATTGCCGATTGGATCCTCTTCACCTCGACGTATCAAACTGAACAGCGTCCACTCTCCAGTATAATTATCGAGCCGAAGCACAGTGTTTGCAAAGAGTTGCTCGCTATCGCTGTGATTTAAGCTGACATCCTTCTCATCAGGTGGTGTGAACTGGTAGCCAGGTAGTGATTCTCTCTTGAGCTCATAGCCAAAGTAGCCGATGAGCCCAACCTGTAGCAATGGCTGGCCAACATCTGTCTCTTGATCCAGTGACTCAGAAGGCAGTGTTTCGGTGTTGGCTACGATAGTTTCCTGTTGGAACTGCTCCAGCCAGGACCAGTAGGAAACACTCAACCTCTCCGATTTGATGTTTTTGCCATGCTGGTAGAAAGACACATGTCTCGACTTGGTTGAATAGCTCAGTGTGAAGGAGGCCCACGACAAATATGAGTTGCGAGAGTGTGAGTCTCGAACCTGCAACCAAGTCAGCATGTGTAAGATGGCTGGTACTGGATAGAAGGAACGTACCTTGGCGCTATCAAGCCACGCCTCACCGTCTAGGGACCGACCCCGAAACAGTGTTTGGAACACAATCTCTGCAGATGGGCCTTTGCCAATCTTAGCTGACTTGACATAATAGGGTGAGGCCGGTAGCGCTGTGTTGGCTTCTGCAACCTGTATCTTGCCCAAGTCGGTTTGCTCAACGGCATTCTGCTGGAGAATGTGCTGAGGGAGCGACGCATTCTCAAGAACCCTACGCTTAGTCCATTGGTTTCTTGGGTTACTAGTCACCCAAAAGTCCAAGACGATGTCTCGGAAGTTTGAGAGGATCTGCTTCCCGTGAGCAGAGCAAACGCTTTCTGGATGCCATTGCGTGCCAAAGACCGGGCGTTCCCGATGTTGAAGTCCCATCAAAACCTTTTTGGAGGGATTCTCTGGGTCGTATGTCCATGCTGTGACTTGAACCTCTGGTGGGACATCTGGAACGGGTCAGCAAGAACACGATGTGAAAATTAGCTATGAGAGATACAGCTTACCTTCAATATCCAACACAAGACTATTATACCTTACTCCATCGAACTTCTGCGGCAAACCACTGAGGATACCTGTGCCGCGGTGATGGATCTGACAGATCTGGCCATGTTTGATGTTTGGTGCATGAATGATATTGGCACCGAACGATGTACCAATACCTTGATGACCGAGGCAGATCCCTAATATGGGAATGTTGACTTCTCTTATAAGCCTAGCATTGAAGCCAAAGTCTGCTTCGCGCTGCGGTGTGCCGGGCCCTGGTGATAGGATGATGGCATCTAGATGAGGGAGGATTTCCAATTTGAAATGATCCCTGGGAACAAACAGTCAGCCTTTGCTTAAGTTAGAGGCTTGGGAGCTTTTTGTTCCTACGTACCATGAGAACTGGTCGAATCGAATAATAGATGCACTCCACTCAGGATAAGACTGGCCATCATGACCCTTCCGAGTACCTTGGAGAAGTTGCAGAATATTGTTGGTGTAGGAATCATAATGATCAATGATGAGAACCTTGATCGTGCCCATTTTGGATAAGTGTGATGCAATGTGAAAGTCTCCGATGTTAAGATGAATTTTACCAAATGTTACTTGGCATATAACAAGAATATCGAGTATATTTTAGCAGTAGACCTGCTTGACTTCAACTTGATGCGACTAGCGCGGGTTATTATGCAAGCCGAGTTGATAAGAGCAACTCGATGTAGAGACAAACGTTGTCATCGAGACCACATACAGTCTTACCCACTCTAATCCCCACGAGTCCTGCTAGCCAAAGAGAGTTTCAGGCTTGGCCAATGCTAGCCAGTAACTGGCTGTTGTCGGGATCCTCGATGTACCTCCATATTCAGGTTCCTAGTCAGGAATGACTTAAGAATCAACCCGTATCGTATCATTATAGCTTGCGTCGGGGATGCACAGCATAAGTCAGAGATACAAATGTCGTCAGCCATGGTTCAATTGCTCGTAGATGGCTCGGCGTACCCGAAAGTGCATAGCTGCCTTCCGTTTCTTGTTGCAACGGCAGGGAAGGCTGTCTGCCGAGGCGTAGACTTACAGCGGTTAGAGCTTCACGTCAGTCTCATACACTGGATATAAGCATGTGTACTGCCTCCGTTAAAGATTCACTTAAGCAGGGCTACTTACCATTGACCTCGGCGGAATCTCCCCGCGTGCCATCACGACATTGAAGGACCATGTTGCGAGACGTGGCAAAGAACAACATCAAGATCAGAATTGCTAGGAACGGTGATAACAGAAGCGATTTTGGCTAGTCTATCTGTAGGCATGCGGCTGACATTACCAATCCCTCACTTTCGGGTACGGAGTGAGGCAGCCTGACAGGAGTCTCCATGCAGGAGGTGTGTTTGAAAAGGCGTAGGGTAGGTATGCCCCCACTCCCGGCTACAGACCACAGATACGCATTTCCCGATACGACTAAGCGCGGTAGGACTGTTTGGCTAACTGCAGATCCCTGTAATCACGCTATAACGCGCTAACTTAATCGGAAGGACATGCCGTGCTTAACCCTCGCGTCCCTCTCGGAGCTATGTAGACGTCCTCTGCTGTCTTCTGTCCAAGCCCGTTCCCTCTTACCATCGCCTCGGAGGAAGTGAGAGATGCAGCCGGTTCTGTTTTCGCCGAGTCGCTCTGAGGCTACCTCTCGCCGGGCCAGAGACGCCTCCAAGCAGGGCCCCTGGCGGTGCTCCAACTGTCCCAAGGAGTTTGCTCAGAGTGAGTACTACGCCCTGTCGTGCCTTGTTATGGTCAATCCCTGCGAGAAGATGACGGTTCGTGCCTGTACCGCCAACAGTCGCACTCCTGGCTCTACTCTACCGCATCCTTTCCCTAGTTCCTTGGTAGGCTAATTAATTTTTCTTCGTTTCTGAAGAGGAATATCGGTACAAGCACCAACAGCGCTGTATTCAATCGTCCCAACGACAGAAGCTATCCAAGCAGAAGTCTTGCACAGCCTGCGCATCCTCGAAATTGAGCTGCGATCTGGGTACGCCGTCATGTTCACGCTGCATCAACAGGAACAAGACGTGCCGATACGTCTCGGCCAACAATCCCAACGCCACGTCTCAGCAGATCGAGGCATCCCAACGGGGACACCACGCTCGCCCCAATTCGGGGCAGCCCTATGATAATACCGTTATCGGGAATAGCTCATCGCTGTCAAGTTACTCTACTCGCCGTCAATCAGATCTTGAGCTTGAAGCTGTCATGCATAACGCCGGGGACCAAAGCCGCACCTCTGCCACCTCCAATGGCCTGCCGCTTGCAGCTCTCCAACAACAGCCATTGCCTGCACATACGCCTCACAGCATCAACATAAATGGGTGGCAGGCGAACACGCAGACAAACAGACCAAATGTTGGCTTTGGAGATCCTACGCCAAGTCCGGGCCAGCTTGAGAGGGACAGCATTTCGTTATTTAACTTGGCCAATGAGACAGAGGCTGCGTCCCGATGGCAGCAAGAAATACCTTGGTTCTCACAGAATGCATTTCTGTCCCCTGACTTGCCTATATCGCCGGAACTCGAAGACCCTTTGCAGGGAAGCGGCTTCACGGGAGCTTCTGAGGATCTCAACTTTGATCTCCTGGGCTCACTTGGGATCTTGACTCAGAATCGGATCACTCCGGGTCAGGCATCTCAACCGGGCGGATTTTCAACTATGCTAAATACTCCAGCCTCATCTGACGGTCACTACCCGAGAACAACATCCATTGCCAATCACCATAGTAATCAAAACTCTCCACTTGATACTGAGGCCGATACCGAACGGGGCGGAACTCTGCATGGTGCTGTCAAAGCTGCGCGTGGTACGGAGTTGCCAAATACGGTCGCACCGCGTCTGCCATATGGTATCAGTCCAAACCTGCAGTCGTGTCCTTTTCACAGACTCCACAAAGATGATGATCTGATCAAAATGGTCAGCAACTACCCTAGTGTCATGCTAAAGCCCGGAGTATACCCCCCCTTCGTACATCATAAGCTGTACCGATGTTCTGCTGGGGATGTTGCAGAGCCACTAGCAAAGGCATTCTGTTGTGTCGGGGCGTTCTACGCATCTGTCCCTGTCAGCGAGACATTTGTTTACTCGCTCATAAATGAGGAGACCAATAAGCTTGTCAAAGGATTTGTAAGTGAACTGCCAATTACGAAATAGTCATCGAATCCCATTAACAGTGTGCAGCATCAACTGCCCGGTTCTGATGCGGACATGCTTGCGGTGGTCCACGCTATGTGTATCTATCAGATCCTGGGGTTCTTTGTGAGCGTAAATCCGGAACAGACGCGCGCAGCCGAGTCGCAGCAGATGTTCTTCCTCAAGGTACGAATATCCCATCTGTTTGACTTTGACAAAAAGCATGAGCTAAAAGTGCATGGCAGATGACCAGGCGTCTCGCCAAACAATATCTGCAAACCTCAACAGCCGAGGACGGCGAAGAGAGCAACTGGCGTAAATGGCTCATGGATGAGACAATACGAAGAACCGTTTTCCTTGTCAATGCCATAAATACTCTTTCCTGTCGTGTTCAGAAGCAGGATCCAAACTACTTTGAGCCTCTAGACAACGATCTGATTCATAACTTGACCCTCCCAGCACCTGAGGCTATTTGGAAAGCCTCATCGGCAGAGGAATGGACTCTCGCCAAGTCTCAACTTCCTACTGATGACTTTACACGGACAAAGGTCACTGTCCGTCAGGCTGTTGATCAGATTAAGCGCATTGGAAGATCTGGGGATCGAGGCACTCATGTTAGCCGGCTCCAGTTCGATATGTTTGACGACTTCACAAAGCTAGTCATTGCTGCAGCAGATGTACAGTAATAGTGTCAGGACTTTTCGTCGAAGTAGGTGAACTCAAGGGCATCTCTTTCTGTATTTGCAATACATAAAATTTCTGGTCATGTCATATTAAGGTTCTCTCCTTGAACATTGAACAACAAACTGGTGTGTAACAGTGCTTGGTAATTATGTTCTGTGGCAAAAATGAAGATGCTAATCGACCTATGCTGGGATATTAACACTCTCAATTGAATGAGTGGCACTTAACGCTTGAAATAAATAATTGAGATATAGTTGACATATCCTGTTATGCACAGATCGTTGAATCTTATGCAAGTGCATATATATATATAGAAATTGAGCAATGCATCTGATACTTCCTTCCGGCATTCATCGGCGAACTGCACTGGCCTTTAAAGCTACCTCTTAGCTTATAGCCTTCTCATTCATCCGGTCCAAGATTACCAGGCGCTCCGCAAATCCCTTACCAGCCTTACTAAGAGCATCGATATTGTCCTTTTCTTTTGATAGAATTACATTCTCAGGATAGAACTTTCCCAGGAGCGCTAACTTCAGAATAGGGTCTGAGGTAGGAATGATGTGGATGGTGTTTCCATGACCGTCCTTTACTCGCGGTGAGATAACAAGTCCAGGTCGCGAGAGAATGTCTGCCGCATCGTGGACAATTGTCTTATGTATGCCGTTGGCGCCTTGTGCCGTCAGGGCACTAAGGATGGGTGACGATGTTTTATTTGTAGAGCCCTTGTCTGCTTTGACCTCATACGCGTAACGTCGACCACGGGCGATTTGGCCAAGGTCAACGGACACGGACTTCCCAGAGTACAGCGTCAGGCGAAGTTTGACAATGCGTCGAAGAGCGTCCTTCCCGGCGTCAATGGCCAGAGAAGACTCAGTGACCCGGGCGTCTACCCCCAGCAGAGAAGGTAGGTTCCAGCTTCCATCGCCAGAGACGGCTTCACTTGCTGCAAGCTCTGTTCTTGGAGCATCAATGTACTCCTTGTGCTCGTAGTCAAATAAGACCTCGCTCTCCGAATCATGGACATGGGCTGGATGATAACGTAGTAGGTGCAGGGAAGTAGATCCGGATAAGAAAGCTGGCAAAACAAGGCCTTGAGAGTACTGAAAGCCGTAACCACCTCGGGGAAGATGTCGCGCTGTGAAGATTTTGGCCAGATCAACAATGGCGACATGCTGGATTGTACCTGTCAGACAGTGCACAAGAAAAAGCTTCCGAGGCTCTTCCAGATCGCGAATACCTCGGTTTGAGTCCCGAGGAATAACGAAAGGCACCTTGTCATAGTTCTCAAAGGGTATCAAACTGTCACGAAGAAGAATCATTCGATGAAGCCACTCGTTATAGAGCTCCATTAGCTGTGAGTCGCTCCGAGGTCCCAGTAGAAGGCTTGCAACAGCTGGAGTCCAGAGATGTCCCTCACAGGGACTTCGGAGTCGTATCTTGGGATTGGCGTTGGTAGGGTCGATGCTATCGTGGACGTATCCAACAAGTGTCTTTGCGATCTTGTTTGCTTGGATCACAATCTCTCGCCGCGCAGTGTCCTGAGACGAGTGGACCAGTGGTAGTGTAGATTCTCTACCCGTAGTGGCAAGAGAAGCTGCCAGACCATTGACGAGGACAGTGCGAGCAGGGACATCGTTCGGTCCATCTGGACCAAGGCGGGATATGATGATATCGAGAAGGGGCGAGGCGGTAGCAACCAGCTGTCGGACACTATAAACTCCGGATGGAGTGTAGAGCGCATTGTTTATGATGAGAGGGTAGCGCTCAGCTTTCGAAGAGTCGTCGTTGTAGGGAGGAGATGGGGGAGATGTCATGGCAACAAGTCCGTCTTTCTGAGTCCACGAAGGGTAGACAGTATGACCCAAGGTGAGATTTGCAAGATTGGCGAGTCGGTAGGGCGGTGCGGAGGAAGGGGGAGGAGTGATAGCGGAGACCATTGTACGCGCCAGAAGGATGTGGTTGGAGAGAATCAAGGTTGGACAGAGTTTTCGAGGGGGAAAAGAGTAGGCGAGGAGGAGGGGCAGGGCTATGATAGAGGACCGAATGATGGACTGTACCGACAGCTCGGTCGGTTGCGGATGCAATGTGACTTTGTCTGAAGCGTAAATATTGTCCCGATGCTGGATATCCAGACCGACTTTTGCAAGGTAAACAATTGTTTTCCTTACTCTTTTTTTCTGAATTTTGTTCTGGGGAATCGGGCGCGTGCACGAAAGGCTATAGAAAGGAATGGCCAAGATGATTGATGAATAACGCAACGGGAAGGGAGATTAATCGCTGGCATTAAAACATGCCCATGCGAGGCTTAACACAACGGGTCCTCGGGGCGTATCGTCTGTCGATGTCCGATGGCCCTGATCAGATGTTGGTCCTCGCTACGCCCCTTAATCCTGCTGTTGGTTGAGATGACTGCTGCTCCCAGCGCTTTCTTTCTTAATCCCAGGTAGTCTTGTCTGGGCTGAATCAAATTTGGCGTGTTTTCACTGATGCTGAAGCAGTTGGTCTTGTGCCAATTCCAGACTAAGAGAAAATAGGTTAGGCGTCGTGGGTGAGAGAGGTTAGTGAAAGCGCCATCAAGAGCTTCGCCAAAATGGTATTAATTGTCACCAATGGGAGGTCTGGCGCAATCGAAGGGCCGTGATACGCAATTGTGAGCTTAGCTTCGGAGATTTATGGCAGTTCAAGGTTGCTCAACTCCGACGGCATCGGAGTTGTATGGCATGGTGGGGTTATGCAGAGATAGAAAGGCAGGTGAATCACTTCTGGTACATTCAGTAGATCCAATGCAGAATTTACTGCAGAGTAACTCATAGGAGGGATTGCGAAGGTGTATCTGTGTCGCAATTGGACATTGATTATGGTGATTGTGAATATTGCCAGATGCAGTCGACAGCTCAATCAGGGTGATAGTTAGTTCCGATTGCGATATTTCACCATAATCATGCTGAATTAGTAGGCAAATCCAATATCACGTCAATTTCCATTAAATACATGTCACGATGTCACTCCTACAGTAATAACCCCTACTAGGATCTGGCAGATAGACAAACTGGCCGCTGTTAGCTCTGTACTTTGACACAAACCAACACCAACCTGCTGAAATGTCTACTGCAACTTTGAGTGCCGTTGCTGGCTCAGTGACGGCTTCTACGCCCCTTGCGCCATTCTCAGGTACAGAAGGGAGCTATATGCTACCGCATCATGCCCAAGAAATTGAGAGGCTGCACCGTCAACACCTCTTTATGAATACTACCACGGGAGGCCAGTTGCTCGTCGTACCAACCATACTTGACAAGGAGTCCTTGAGCGTGCTTGACTCCGGTGCCGCTGATGGTAAGTCCCTGTTGCTCTTAGCGAATTCCTGATATTGACGTTCGTAGGCTTCTGGCTACGTGATCTGCCTCGCCAGCTCCCATCGCACGATCTGGAGCTTTATGGAGTCGACATTGGATCTGATCTCTTCCCTGCACCAGATGAGATTGCACCTCACAAGGTAAAGCTTCGGAGCCATGATGTCAGAACTCCTTTTCCACAGTCGTGGGAATGGACCTCCAAATTCGACGTGATCAACCAGAGGCTGCTTATCTGGGGTATCCAGTCTGCCGAGTGGCCTCGCGTCATCTCAAATCTCGTTTCATCTCTCAAGCCTGGTGGTTATATACAGCTTGTTGAGGCTGAATGGATTGATCCCAATAATCTGGCAGACGAGAAGACACGGCCTCAGCTTAGGAAGCAAGCTGCCCTGCAGGAATGGTCTACCGCCAGCTTTGGTATGGACATCCATATTGCCTACAAGCTTGAAGGGCTCCTTCGCGACGCTGGGTTGGAGGACATTCGCAAGGTGCAATTTGATCACGGCTATGGCGCCCTCGCAAGATCCAAGGATCAGAGGAATGTGTCGGCTGAGCTCTGGGTCGAATGCTTCAGGACACTGGATGAGAAGATCCCTGGTAAGTCGAACATATAACAACAAGAGACCCGGTACTAATTAAAATTTGCATTACAGAGGCTGGAATTCCCGGGGTTGCGGTGAATTCGAAAGAGTTCCACGAGTTCCTTGATGCTTTAGAGGTCGAGATCAAGACTTATGGCTATCAGCCCAAGCTTAACTACGTCTATGGACGAAAGCCCTTGGCTTCATGAGAGAAAAGAGTTGTATCTATATAGATTTATAACTCTTTATTTCGTTATTTAATGTGGGACGCCTTGCTACGATGCTTATAAAAATAACACGAACTGACTTAATGCCATACAGTGAGCCATATGTAGACGGTCTGTTCCAATGTCATGCCCAGAACCAGTGTTATTGATAGTCAAGAATTCGGCATATAAACACTTGAAACTCATAAAATGTCGTGGTCAATGTTACCATTGATCTTTGATCTGTATAATGCTTAGAAACCTG
Source organism: Fusarium circinatum (assembly GCA_024047395.1). NCBI lineage: Eukaryota > Fungi > Ascomycota > Sordariomycetes > Hypocreales > Nectriaceae > Fusarium > Fusarium circinatum. Next base: position 2,199,465 of record CM043928.1, read on the forward strand.
CTAGTTACAGCATATAGCCTTTACGCAAATAATGCCATATATGAAAGGTGCTGGTGGCCTCAGAATGCAGGTTCAATTTGCGGCTAACGTTACATAAGTAAGAAGTATCTGATCCTAACTATTCAATTGAAGTTCTTCACAAACTCAGCGAAGCGTTGCACCAGATTCAGCGCCTGCTCACCAGATAACCTAGGGTCACACAACGACTCGTAGCATGCCTTTAAATCTCCCTCGGTCTCACAGGATGAACCGCCTAAGCATTCTGTGACATCGTCTCCCGTCTGTTCCAGGTGGATACCCCCCAAATGACTTTCAAGGCTCCGATGAACAGCGTATGTCTCCTCAAGCTCGGCCAAGAGTTCATCAACCCTTCTGGTCTTGATTCCTTCTGATGTCGTAAACGTGTTACCATGGCAAGGGTCACACATCCAAATAGGCAGATGACCGCTAAGTTGCACTGCTCTGATGATGGTGGGAAGCACCTGCTTCACCTTGTCATGTCCCATACGAGTTATGATGGTGACCTTGCCGTACTGTGATGTATCGGGAGCCAGAGTGTCAAGGAGAGCAATGACATCTTCTGCTGTGGCTCTTGGACCGATCTTGACTCCGATAGGGTTTCTTAGTCCACGAGCGTACTCGACATGAGCGCCATCCACTTGACGAGTTCTCTCGCCCAGCCAGATCGATGTTGCCGAGAGGTTGTAAGAGTCATGAGTGAGAGCAGATTCGTAGGGAAGATGGAGTGCCTCATGCGATGTGTAAAGATGGCACTTGCTGAATGTCTTCCCGGGCACTGAATTCGCTAGCCCAGTCACATGACGGATGCTGTTCTGCGTCGCCGCAGCATAGAAATAGCCCAGCATGAGTCGCTTGGGATCTGGTTCTCTATCTTCTAGTCCCTCTGAGTTTATGATGTGGCCTCTGAATGCGTGCACCTTCTCCCCGCTTGGGAGAATTTCGAGAGGGTTTGACCTTGGCTTGGCGTATTGTCCTGCAATACGCCCGAGTGGTATGACAGGTTTACCTATAGCATCTTCGAGTATCTGACTCTGTTGATGGAGCAAGTCAACCTTGCGATGGATGATATCGTGCTGTATGTCGTGGAAGCTCTCTGCACAGTCACCTCCTTGGATGATGAAGCCACGGCCCAGAGCAACGTGGTAGAAGCGAACCCGGGCCTGCTCTATCTCCAAGCGACTGACAAGAGGAGGGAGCTGCTTCAGTGATGCGCATACGTTCTCCAGAACATTTGTATCATTGTACTCCACCGCTTGAGCAGCATGCTTTGAGCGCCATGAGTCTGGCGTCCAGTGGATGGCCTCATTGCCATTCGTGGTGATTTCCTTGACTACCGCTGAAGCCGCAGCCTTTCGGTTCCGGTAACCGACAGGAAGTCGGAAGTTATATGTCTAATAAGAATATATTAGTATTGGAACATATAGGAAATTTGCTGGATAAAGACTTTACCGGTGTCTCAACATGCATCGTGGGTGTATGCAACATATCCCGTAGTGGCTGCCACTTGTTTCGATGGTTGTTTATCAATGTATCACTTCAAAAGATTTATGAGTTCCGATTGCAATGTATTTTGGCGATAGATGTGACTTGTGGAGATATGTGTGATCTCGATATTTAACACGAAGAAATAGATAAAGGCGTCTCTTTCTAGATGTAATCGACTGAAGTCCTTCCTGGCAGACACTTGACTTGGGCCTTAGTCAATAGCAGCGGACAAAAGCGAGCCACTCATCTAAAATTTTGCGTGATTTCGCCTCTGATTGTTGTGTTCCAGCTTGTCCCAGTTGCATTCCGATGCTGACCAAAACGTGCCTCGTAAGGCGTGGGGGGTTGGTGAACGATGCTGTCGTGGCCAACAGATCATGTTAGAGGGCCCGATCCGCTAATGCAAGGTCTGAAGGCAACTTTCTGCATGTCGGAGTTGGAACTGCGTTCATTTGGTACACCGAATCATTAGGGAGGCCATGCTCGGACATAGTTGACCATAGTACTTGGCCAGAAACGTGGTTGCATATGCACGTCGAGTCACCAAACTTCGTCAGAGTTGAGAGGGCTTGTATGGAGGCGACATGATGAGCTAGATGGCGGGGGGCTTGCGTTAGGGAAACTGTCTTTCGTTTCATACGAAATATCTCAATTTTGAGGTTTGTCCGAGAGGAACAATGTAGATCTACACATCAATAGCTCATAGACGAAACACCAGAGGGTGAGACGACATCAAAATTTAACTGTTTTCATCTTGTAATACTTAGAGATAGAATTGAAGCATTTAAATAAAGGACGACTATTTAAAATATCTACTTGAAAATCATGCACTACCTGCTTGCAGCAGCGGAGCATTGGCTACAGCCTCAGACGTCTCGCGCTGCATATCATCAGTCCAAGTCGTGGTGTTTTGGCCGTTTTTATGCAGATACGCCAATTTCTCCACAACGTGCTTTCCAGCGTAAACAGCGCCATACTTCTGGGGGTTCGAGGCGGTGCAGCAAGCCTTGATCGGTTCAACTAGCGCCTCTCGATTAGGATGGCCGAACCAAGCAATGGAGTAGCGTGCCGGGATAATGTCAGGAATGTTGCCGTCGGCATCAGGCTTGGGAACCGGCTCCACAACGCGGTGCTCGGTAGAGATGAGGATGTCGTTGAACCAGCGGGACAGCAGATCCCCAACTATTCTTGGTTAGTCACTTCTATCTTGCATAAAAGTATCTCGATACTCCATAGCTTACCATTGATTATGGCGCATCCGGGAATCGGCGGGGCATCGATGTACTTCCCGTCCACTCGGCGCACTTGCAGACCACCACTCTCATCGTTGAAGAGCAAGGTAAGGGTACCATAGTCTGTATGTGCTGACGCCCTCGACCTTTCTTTGAAGGCATCGCGAGTCGTCTCAGGGTAGTAGATGACGCGAAAGAAATGGTCTTTTTCGCCAACATGAGGCTCAAAGAAGTCCCCGTCCACACCGACCAGCTCTGCCAGGACACGAAGCAGAACAAGATGAACCTCATGACATTTCTCAAAGAAGAAGTTCATGTCGTCGCGGAACTCGGGCCAGTTCTCAGGCCACTGATTTGGCCTCGTTGGGTCGTTCTCCTTCCCGACATCAAAAGCCTCTTTGAGATCAGAATGACGAGAATCTCCTGAGGTTCGAGCGGGAGAAAACCATCCATGGAAGCCCTTCGACTCTCCCGTCTCGACCTTTGCCTTTTCTGATACAGGTAGAGCGAAGAACTTCTTGGCGTGGGAGAAGAGATTTTCCCGAGCAAAGTCAGGGATGGAGTGGTTTGCTAGGTACACAAATCCGACATTGACAAAGGCGTCGAAGAGTTTTTGCTTCTCTTTGACACTGTCTTCCAGTACCTCCGGGGACCTAGAAATAGAAGGCCCAATGATCTTGGCAAAGTCAATGACCGGGAGACTGGTAGTTTCGTTGGACGCCATCCTTAGAGGTTGTTTAACGAAAAGGAAGTTGCTCTGGAAAAGTTTTGTAAGAGCTTGGTAGTTTCAGCTCACAGCACTGATGTATCTGTTAAGCCTAGCTGAAGAGCTCAATTTTGGACCTGTGATTGATTTATGGATTCACACCAGAACAATGTCTCGAAACGCACGCTCAATCACCATCATCAACTAAAGAGTCTCCTGCAAGTATCTGCCGATTCAATTAGAAAACCGTGTGTCCTTCCGTCATGCACAAGCCATGTCTGCCTAAGTGGTAGAGACGATCCGGGCCGCATCGGAGGTGGTAACCCTGTCAACATACCCTGAACCGTGGACGACATTACAATTGTCACGGCGAAGTAGCTAAGAACCCTTGACTGGGCTTATGCATATAACCCGTATATCCATGCAAGTCCGACTAAGACTGCGCCAAGTCGTCGCGTCATCGAGGACCCCAATGTCGCGTAGACGCGGAATTATGTACGCGACCTGCTTACGTGAAGCTCGGGTCGCCACGTCATGGTTTACGCTAACCCGACCAAAGGCTAATTGATCTTCACGAGCCGTTTCGAGGTGGTGAGTGATATGCATTAGCTCTTACAGGGCTCGGAGCGAGCTGGAAAAATACGAGAATAGGAAGTTCATATGGCGATTGCGTCAATTTCAGTTACATGTTGAAACACGGTAAGTGAACGGACGGCATGCAATTCTGTTGGTGTGCTTTTCTCCCAGGAAGACGAAATTACGGAAATGGAGGGGCTACATACCTCTGAAGCCAGAGACCAAGACTCATGTAGAAGGCCAAAGCAGCTTCAATACTTAATTCCTTGATTTGAGATCAATTAGACGGTCTTCACATATTTATTCAAGCCACCATCTGTACTTCATCAAAATGGTCTTTGAGTCAAAATTCCCCAAGGTTGACCCGCCCTCTACGGACGTGTTCAACTTCATCTTCAACACTGCCCGAGAGAAGTATCCCAAAGACAAAGTCTTATACCGGGTCCATGACACCGGGGAGACTCTGACTTTGGAAGAGCTTGAAAACAAGAGCTTGCGTCTGGCTAGCGTTCTTGTCAAGAAATACGGAATCAAGCCTAATCATGTAATTGCATTTTTAGCCAACAACTCTGTGAGCTGTCCCTGCTTCCCGATCCACAAAGCTCATTTAACTAACATATGAGAGATCAACTATCCTATTGCATTTTTTGCAGCGCTGGCAGCTGGAGCTACAATCTCCCCGATCCCTGTTCAGCAAGGACTTGATGCTCTGGCAATTATTCCCAGACTCGAACAAGCTGACGCCAAGTTGATCATAACGGACTCAACCCTGACATCTATCACAAAGCCGGCAGCTGAGACGTTCAATGGTATTTCGCTGATCAGCCTTGATGATTCTTCCGAGGGAATCAGCAACGTTGAGGACCTACTTAGCAAGGAAAATGAGCTCTTCACTGGGTTCAGACTCTCCACCCACGAGGAATCTGAGAAGCACTATGCTTTCATTTACCGTACTAGTGGATCATCGGGCAACGTCAAGTCATTCCTCACAACTCATGCCCACTGGGCTGCCAATCTCCTCACAACCCGCCTGACTGTACCCTCTGACACAGATCCTGAGAAAGACGTTTGGCTGTCCTCTCTGCCCTTCGCCTACGGAATCAATGCAAAGCTCAACCTTGGCCTGAATATTCTCCTTGGTATTCCTGTTATAATTCTTACTCAGCCTTTCGACCAATCGACCTTTCATCTCATTGATAAATATGCCATCACCTTCCTTTTCGTTACCCCGCCTCTCGCAGCCCAGATTGCAAAGTCAGAGAAGGTTGGGGTTACCTACAAGAGCATCAAATGGCTTCTATCTGCTGGAGCTCCTGTTCACACAAAGATTCGGGATGCCGTTCAAGACAAGTTCAATGGCGTTCGCCTAACTCTAGAATGGGGAACGACAGAAACTCTTCTTATCACCCTCCAGGTCGATGAGGCCTCCTCTGTACCTGGATCAAGTGGTACTCTCGTCCATGGTTTCGAGGCCAGGGTCCTTAATATTGAGACCGGCAAGGATCTAGGCCATAACGAACAAGGAGAGATCCTCGTAAGGAATACACTTGCTCGCTTTGCTGGGTACAAGGACAATGACGAGGCCAATAAGGATTTTGACGCTGACGGCTGGTTCCACTCTGGTGACGTCGGCTACGTTGACGAGAACTCTAATGTCTTTATCGTTGACCGGTTGAAAGAGCTGCTCCGCGTCGGTGATGGCTATGGTACCCACGCCTCAGCTACTGAATTTGAGGCTGTTCTCTTCGATCACCCCGCCGTAGCAACAGCCGTCGTAGTAGGTATCCGTGACCAAGAGACTCAACAGGAGCATCCTACGGCATTTGTTGTGCTGCAGCCAGACGCGACACCAAGCCACGGTTTAAAGGCCAAGGAAAGGTCTTCGGCCTTGGACAACTTGGCTAAAGAGCTAGAGGGATACGTTGAGACAAAGCTGGGCAAGTTCAAGAGGCTCTCAGGTGGTGCGTTCTTCGTGGAGAAGTATCCCTACGTTGGCTACAAGATTAATAAGAGAAGGTTGAAAGAGCTGGTACATGTTGGGCCGTCTTCGGATAGCCTTACACGGTGGATTGATGCGGCAGCTTAAGATTGGCCAAGTCCGATAAATCAAGTAGCTCTCATAATCGAAATTATGTTGCAATTGAGGTCATCATTAAAGATACTAGCAAAGTCAGTCCCGAGGGCAAACTTAGCCTATAAACATTTGCCAGTCTGAATTCCTGAAGATGGCGAGAAACCCATATCCGCGCTGTAATAAATATAAACGCATTGTTATTTAGTTATATAAGACTTAAGACTATGATAAAAAGAAAATCACAATCCACGATGCTAATCCTTTAAATGACTTTACGTTGCTCTATTAGAATTAAAAGCTATAGTGATTTTTCAGACCAGAGTTATAATTAAAGCAGTACTATTAATGTCCATGCATATCCTTCTCTCCCAGGCGCCCGGGACGCTTGATAAAGCTAGCCTGTTTCTTTTTAAATACTTAATTACTAAACTTACCTCTATTAAAAATTTATACTTATTATATATTAAAAAGGGGTTTATTAGTATTAATAGCCTTACTATTATGCTTTTAATATTATAGTATATTTCCTAACTAACAGGCCGCTAGTAGTTTAGGCTAAACTATTATTTAAAGTTCTAGGGTATAGATAAATAGCCATGTAGAGATAAATATAGGTGTAGAACTGTAATGTAAATAGGAAGGCTAAACTACTAATACTAAACTACTATTTTATACTCTAACTAATAAGGATCTTTAGAGGCATTACTATTAAGGTTTAAGGAAAAAGTAATATATAAAAAGGTAGGAAAGTTAGAAAGCAGGATATATCTAAAGTCTTTTTCCTTTTTAAGCTAGCTAACATTTTCTTCTTTTTCTTTATTTACTATATTTATAAGTACTTATTAAAATAAAATATTTATTTTAATAAATTATATAGTAATACTATTCTAGTTATACTATATACTAAATAGATAGATAGAGTAATAAAGGTTATAATAAAAATTTTATTATTTTATAATAAAAACTTAGTATAGTTTAAAGAGGATTAATATAGCTATATAGCTATATAGCCTTAAAGCGCTTAATAAAGTTACTTAGTAGAAATAAGCTAAAATAGTAAAGGGATATAATAGAAGAATCTACTAGTTAGGCAGAAAGTACTAAATTATTATTAAAAAAGGGATAGCTCTTATATAATAATAAATACTAGACTTTAATTTATACTTTTTATAGCTATATAGTCTATAACCTAAAAGGCTATTTAAAGGACTATTACTTAAATATTAATTATTAGGCTTATAGTAACCTTATTTACTACTACAGAGACTTATAGCTTTAAGAGCTAAATAAGAATTAGCTTACCTTTTATAGCCTATTAAATCCTATATAGCTTATTAAGGGGCTTTTTATTTATTTAAGGTTTACCTATACCTAGCTAGCTTATAGGTATTTTATACTAAGCTAAAAGTATTTATAGGTTTATTTTAATAATAAGTATAGTATTAAGGGTATTAAGGCCTAGAAAGACCTTTAGACTAGTATCTTTTTATAAACTTTTTTTAAGGGGCTTAAGAAGGTAATACTTTACTTTTATATAAGCCTATCTATTAATAGTAGTAGTAGTAGTAATATAGTCCTAGTAGGTAAAAAAAGGAAAAAAGTAAGGAAAATAATAATAGCTATTAATAAGTACTAGATCCCTTAGGAAGACTAGGTAATTATTAATATTACTAAAAGGTAAATACTATAAAAGGAGGAGTAAAAGGAGATATAAAAGGTTATAAAGAAAGGTATTTTAAGGTATAAGATAATAAATTAGTTAAAATAGACTAGCTAGCTAGCTTACTTTTCTAGAAGGAACCTAGCTAATATTTAAGCCTATAGTAAAATACCTAGCTATAATAAAAATAAGCTATAATAAATAGTTACTATTTTTAATTAACTTTTTTTTAGCTAATATATTAATAAACTAAAAAGTATACTTTTAATAACTTACTTACTTTTTACTAGCCTTTATTTTTATAATATATATAGCTAATTATTTAGTTTTTTATAAAAAAAGACTAATATAAATAGATACTTAATATATATAAAGAGGTTTTTATACTATTACTTTAATATACTATTACTAAAAAAGGATATTTTATTTACTATATATAGCTTTTGCTTTACCTATGCCTAGTAAATAGGACTTAAGGAGCTTTAGTTATATCTTTAGGATAAGGAATAATTAAGTAATAATAAACTGTAGGAGCAGGTACTTTAGATTTTAGTAACCTTCTAGATATAGTGCCTTAATAGGGACCTTTTTAAGAGCTTGCTATAGCACTTTATAGAGGTATTAGGAATTAATAGAAAGATAAGGTAGCTATAACTAGCTTACCTATTTACCTATATACTTACTAGTTTTGTCTTTATAGATTAAGCGCTGCTAGGTAAGTAGGCTATACTTACTTAAAAGTAGGCAGGGATAGTAGATTTTATATAATAGTTTACTAAGGTTTAAGATACTTAGCTATATAAGGTAATATACTTACCTATAGGTTATATACTTAGCCTGCTATTATATAAAAGAAAGATTATATAGGAGATAGGTAGCTAGCTAATAGTATTTTAAAGTAAAAATAGTAAAATAATATACTTTATAGGCAAGCTTATCTTAATAAAAGATATTTACTATATAGTAGCTACTATAATAACTAATACTAAGGACTTGCTATAGGACTAGCTAATATTTAAGGTTCTGGGGTATGGATAAATAGCTATATAGGGATAAATATAGGTATAAAACTGTAATACAGATAGGGAGGCTAAATTACTAATACTAAATTACTATTTTATATTTTAGCTAATAAGGATCTTTAAAGGTATTACTATTAAGGTTTAAGGAAAAAGTAATATATAAAAAGGTAGGAGAGTTAGAGAGTAAGATATATTTAAAGGTTGTTTTCTCTCTAGGCTAGTTAACTTCTTTTTTTTTTCCTTATTTACTATATTTATAAGTACTTACTAAAATAAGATATTTATTTTAATAAATTATATAGTAATACTATTCTAGCTATACTATATACTAAATAGATAGATAGAGTAATAAAGGTTATAATAAAAATTTTATTATTTTATAATAGAAACTTAATATAGTCTAGAGAGGATTAATATAGCTATATAGCTATATAGCTCTAGAGCGCTTAATAAAGTTATTTAGTAGGAATGGGCTAGAATAGTAAAGGGATATAGTAAAAGAATTTACTAGCTAGGTAAAAAGCACTAAACTATTATTAGGAAAGGGATAGCTTTTATATAATAATAAATACTAGACTTTAATTTATACTTTTTATAGCTATATAGTCTATAACCTGGAAAGCTATTTAAAGGACTATTACCTAGATATTAACTATTAGGCTTATAGTAACCTTATTTATTACTATAAAGACTTATAGCTCTAGGGGCTAAATAAAGATTAGCTTACCCTTTATAGCCTATTAAATCTTACGTAGTCTACTAAAGGGCTTTTTATTTATCTAAGGTTTATCTATACCTAGCTAGCCTATAGGTATTTTATGCTAAGCTAAAAGTATCTATAGGTTTACTTTAATAATAAGTATAGCATTAAGGGCACTAAGGCCTAGAAGGACCTCTAGACTAGTATTTCTTTATAGACCTTCTTTAAGGGGCTTAAGAAGGTAATACTTTACTTTTATATAAGCCTATTTATTAATAGTAGTAGTAGTAGTAATATAGCCCTAGTAGGTAAGAGGAGGAAAAGAGTAAGGAGGATAATAATAGCTATTAATAAGTACTAGACCTTTTAGGAAAACTAGGTAATTACTAATATTACTAAGGGGTAAATACTATAAAAGGAGAAGTAAAAAGAAATATAAAAAGTTATAAAAAAAGGTATTTTAAGGTATAAGATAATAAATTAGCTAAAATAAACTAGCTAGCTAGCTTACTTTTCTAGAAAAAACCTAGCTAATATTTAAGCCTATAGTAAAATACCTAGCTATAATAAAAATAAGCTATAATAAATAGTTACTATTTTTAATTAACTTTTCTTTAGCTAATATATTAGTAAACTAAAGAGTATACCTTTAATAACTTACTTACTTTTTACTAGCCTTTATTTTTATAATATATATAGCTAATTATTTAGTTTTTTATAAAAAAAGACTAGTATAAATAAATACCTAATATATATAAAAAGGTTTTTATACTATTGCTTTAATATACTATTACTAAAGGAAAATATTTTATTTATTATATATAGCTTTTACTTTACCTATATTTAGTAAATAAAACTTAAGGAGCTTTAGTTATATCTTTAAAATAAGAAATAACTAAGTAATAATAAACTATAGAAGTAAGTACTTTAAATTTTAGTAACTTTTTAAATATAATACCTTAATAGGGACCTTTTTAAAAGCCTACTATAGTACTTTATAAGGGTACTAGAAATTAATAGAAAGATAGGGTAGCTATAATTAGCTTACCTATTTATCTATATATTTACTAATTTTATCTTTATAAGTTAAGTATTATTAGGTAAGTAGGCTATAATTACCTAGGAGTAAGTAAGGATAGTAAATTTTATATAATAGTTTACTAAGGTCTAAGATACTTAGCTATATAAAGTAATATACTTACCTATAGGTTATATACTTAGCCTATTACTATATAAAAGGAAGATTATATAAAAGATAGATAGCTAGCTAATAGTATTTTAAAGTAAAAATAGTAAAATAATATACTTTATAGGCAAGCCTATTTTAATAGAAAATATCTACTATATAGTAACTATTATAATAATTAATATTAAGGACCTGCTATAAAACTAGTTAATATTTAAAAAAGGTAATAATAAGTACTTTATTATTTTTTTAGCTAGTATTAAGAATAATTTTACCTAGATAAGATAGGGTAAATTGTTTATTTATAGTAATAGCCTTACTAGAAAAAAAGTTAAGATACTTAAGGATTTTATTATAAGCTTATAAAAGGCTAAATTCCTAGATTAAGTAAGTAAGTAGGAATGGGCAGGTGTTAGGAAATATTTTAAGCTAGTAAGGAAGTTTAAAGAGTTCTTGCTACTCCTTGTATATATTACGGGGGGGCAGCCTAGCCAAGTTATACTAAGGTATTAGGGTTAGGTTTGTCTATATATCTAAGATAATTAGGTCCTTACTATTATATATATAATCCAGGCCTTACTTTTATATTTTTCTAAACTTATAGGTAATATAAACCCTAGTCCTTATTATATATATAATTAAGTCCTACTTTTATTAAATATTAAAGTCTCTTCTTAAAGTCTTAATTTGTATTAATTATAATTTTTATTATCTTCTTCCTTACTTTTATTATTATTATTATCCTTATTATTAGTACTATCTTTACTGTTTTTATTATAATATCTACGGATAATAGACTATTAGTAGATTAGTATTATCTTAGCTTTAGTATTATTTTTTATTATATTATTTAACTTCTTTATAAAACCTTATAGAGATATATAAATACTAAGCAGTTCTAGAATAGACATTTTTTATAAGCTATATAAATTGCTATCTGTAGCTATTTAAACCCTAGGAACTTTTAAATTCCTGGAAAGATCTTATATATTATTACTAGTAAAAAGGGACTCCAGGACAGGCTAAATAATATATATATATAATGCCTTATAAATTCCTAAAAGGTTAGGGATTTTATTTATAATAGTAAGCGCTATAGTATAAAACTTATCTTTCTTTTTAATACTATTAGTTAAATAAATCTTATTATAGTATATAAAAAGGCTTCTAGAGATAAAGATATAAATACTAATACTAAATATATTTACTATTACTACTAGTAGTTACTAAATATAAATCTTTTTAGCTAAAGTACTTTTAGAAATACTAAGCTTTTTACTAAAATACTTAGCTATTTTTATTAAAAAAGCTAGCCCTGTATTAGTATCTATTTTATTCTTAATAAGAAAGTCTTTAATATTTTTATTAAATTCTATTATAGCTAGGTTTAACTAGTAATCCTATTTATAGATAAGGGATACCTTTATATTAATTAGTTAAATATTATTAATTATTAATATATTAAGGCTATTATACTAAATAGCCTAAGCTTAATATAAGGTAAAGCTAGATAGTATTACTTACCTACCCTGGTATATCTTATTTACTACCTTACTTATATTTTAATTAAGGTTAGTAAAGTAATACTACAGGTAGTAGCTATAACGATAGGTTAGTGTATTAGTAAGCTATTTTTAACCTTAGTTACTAAATACCTTATATAGAATAGCAAGACCTATAATACAGATTTCTTAAAAGGATAACCTGCCTTTAAAGTCCCTTTTTTATAGCTTCTAAGTAATAGCCAGGGTATTAAAAGCCTTATATCTTTCCTTAAAATAGTTCTTAAATCGGTTCTTAGCTTATAAAGCCTTTATTAAGGTAACTAGCTTATTATCTTTACTAAGTCCTTACTTTAATACTTATATACCTATACTAAGCTATATTATAATAGGTTTATTATTAGTTTAAGGGACTTATATAGGAACAGGGTTTATAGATAGTTATAAGGGTATACTACTATCTTTATTATTATCTTTATAATTATTTAGTATATATAGTAAGACTTAGGTAAATACCTAGAAGAGCTAGGTACCTTTTAAAAGTATATCTAAAAGAAAGTATAGCTTCTTTATATAATATATATTATAGCTATCTATTTTTAAATTGTTTTCTTTATTACTAGCTTAAATATAGCGCTTAGTAAGCTTATAAGCTTAATACTTTAATATACCCTTTTTAATAAAAGATATATACTACTAGTTAAAAAACTTCTTAAGCTTTTTCTTATATCTAGAGAGGGTCTTAGGCAGGTTAGTAAGACTCTGCTTATTTAATGCTTTAAATAGTAGTAATATATATTATATTAATAAGCTAGCAGTATTTATATTTAGGATAGTATAGAAAGTAGAATTTAAAAGGAAGCTAAATAGTAAATTACTATATATATTAGTATTAGGATCTTATTTAAAGTAAAGTATTTTTTATAAAATAAGCTAGCTTAACTTAGCCTTTAATATATTAAGGTTATTAGTAATAAATAAGCCTATATTAAAAAATACTAATAAACTCTTATTATATCTAGGAGCTGTAATGCTTTTACTATTTAGTATATAGTAAGTAAATAATCTAAGCCTTTTAGGTTAAGATTTAGGTATATTTAAAAAGTCTTTAGTATAGTTAAGTAAGTAAATATATTTAGTAGTAGGCTTTACTATAATAGTAAAGGCTAGAACTATTATCCTTTTTCTACCTATTAGTAATATATTACTAGTCTATCTTTTAATAATTATAGCTTCTTTTTATAGCCTTTTCTTTCTTTTTATTATAAATAAGGGAGGAAAGGGGTTTAAAATAAAGTAATAAGTATACTTATAATTTCCTAAAGCTACTAAGGTATATTACGCTATAGCCCCTGCTTAAATGGTTTTAATTAGTCTTTTTATTAAAACTAACTACTTATTATATATATAATAGTATACTAGATATTATAAGTATAAAAGTAAATTACTTTAATTATATCTAATTTAATAAATAAACTTAATACTATAGTATATAAAACTTTAAAGGGATATTTAAGGTATCTATTATTTATAAGTGTCTTTTACTATTAACTACCCTAGACTTAGTATATTATATCTTTATAGTAAAGCCTAGGGGATATTTTAAACTAGAATAATAGCTATTACTATATATTAAGAATTTAAATTACTATTTTAATTATAGCTCTAGAGTACTAGAAAGCTAAAGGGATATTAAAAATATAATTTAAGTCTAAAGGTTATAAGGAAAAAGGTATTTTTTTCTCTTACTTATCTATATCTAGCTTCTATATAACCTAACTTTAAGATACTATCTTATAATACCTATAGTTAAGTTTACCTTTACCCTTAGCTTTTAAAAGAAAAATATCTTTAAAAGAAGCAAGCTTTAGTATACTATATTTAAATTTCTTTTTTATTATTAGTAATACTAAAGGCCCTGTTATAGCAAGTACTATATTCCCTAAGCTATTATTATTATTATCTATAAGGCTAAATATATTACTATTAATTAATAGGTCCTTTAATAATATTAAGTTATAACAAGGGAGGTATTTAAATAAGCAGCCTTTATTTAGATCTTTAGTTAGGTAGCATTACAGTAAAAAAAACTATATATTAAGTATAGTTTATTAAATATAAACCTTAATATACTAAAACTAATATAAAGTTAATTTAATCTAGACTTAATAAATAATAATATAATAGAAATAGCTACCTTAAACAGTAATATATTACTAAATAACCAGTTACTAGTATTTAGCCTTAATATATAAATAAATTTAGCTAATAAGGATAACAGGTTATAGTAAATATATTCAACACCTTTACATAGTTATAAGTCTTACCTAGGTTAAATACTTAATTTCTATATAGTATAATTAGCCTTCTAACTATTAGCCCTAGATAATATAATAAATAGGGTAAATAATAAATAATATAAAAATAGTATTACTTAAAGTAAGTATTCTTTAAATAAGATATATAATAAAGAGTAAGTAGACCTTATTACTATAAAACTGCCTATACGTAAGGAAATATATAACTAGGTTAAAGAGGAAAAGTTAGATAAAGGGAAAAAACTAGCTTAGTATATTATTTATATCCTTACTGCTAGTTTTATATTATATCTAGTAAATTAATATAAGAACTAGGATATATTATACTTTATAACTTACTATTACTATTTATACCTCTGTAAGATATAAGCTAGGTCTAGCGCTAGAGTTAGTAGATTGTCCTTTACTAAGTAAAAGGAATAGTTATAGCAGTTTAGCCTTAACTAGACTATCTAACCTCTTAATACTTTAGTTATAGGCCTTTATTATAACTAGCTACTTTTAGCTAGCTAGCTTAAGGCCTAATTTACAAGTTAGTATAAAGATAAAGAATAGTTAGATATTAAGGTTTACCTATATTAAGATAATATACTATAGTAAAAGCTAGTGCCTGCTATTTATAATATTAATAGCTTTTTATATATTATAAAAGACCTATATAGCCTAAAAGAGCTATTAAATATATATATAATAGTCTAGCTAAGTCTTTTTCTCTTTAAATCTATTTATATTTATATACTAATATAGGTAAGAGATAAGATTAAGTAAGTCCTAATTTACTAAATCCTATATACTATATTTACTTACTAAAGGCTATAAATAGTTTATATATTCTTTTTATAGCTTTATAATAAAAAGCGCTAGAAAAAAGGCCTAGTATTACTATAAAAGGAATAGAATTAGCTATTCTTTAATGGCTTTATTAGGCTAAGTATTAAAAAAATTAAATTATACTTTATATACTACTTACCTAGAAGCTATAACTCTATTTAGGTAGTATTATATATTACTAAGAAGTTATTAAGCTTAGTAGCTATATATAGAGTAGCCTTTAAGGTACTATATAGTAAAAAGAACCTCCCTAGGTTATAAAGCATTATATAGAAAGTACTTAATTATATAAAGCGTAATATAGTAGCTAATAGGCTCTAACCTAGTAATAGCAAAGGCTTATAAAAAATAGAAAATACTAATAAGCTATAGCAATTTAGTAATACTATCTTTTTTTATAGCTATAAGGATACTAAGCTATAGTATTAATCCTTTAGTAATAGTATAGTAAAGGTATTAAAAGACTTCTATACCTAATATAGTATTATTAGCCTTAAGCAGGAGCTAGTAGCTAGTATTTATAGTAGTAACCCTGCTTATAGTAATAATAGTATAAAACTAGTATTATAAAGGTAAACCTAGTTTATTAATATTATATTTAAGCTCCTGCCTATAAGAAGTAGGCATACCTTTTTAGCTTAGCAGTACTGCTAGTATAATACCTTACGTTTTTTTTATAGATAGTTTAAGGAGGCTTTACTTAGAAAGATAGCCTTACAGGTAGAAGATAAGGTTAAGAATAACTAGGATAATAATACTAATAGTAGCTAGGAAGATAAGAAAGGGGAAGGTAAAAATTATAGCCTTAAAGAAGATAATTAGTAAGCTTTAAGTAAAAGGGAAAGGGAGGAAAAGTAAACTATAGGAAATAGTTAAAAGCTTTCTTAGATCCTATATACTACTATAATAAAGTATCCTATATATATACTATAAGACTCTATTTTTATTACTTTAAAGCTTAGGAGAACTAGTTCTATCTTTAGGTATAGTATTTTATATATACAGTCCTATACTATAAAGAAGGGAAACTTTAATATAGCTACTATCTAGGCCTTTTTATACCCTAATATCTTTAATCTTATACATAGCAATAAGGCCTAGGCAGCAGTAGCCTAAATAAGTAATATTAAGGCTAGCTACTAAGATATAAAATAGGCACTATTGCAGTTAATCCTAAGAGCATCCCTTACGTTATTTAGTAACTAATAAACTAATCTTAGTAGGAAATAAAAAGGCACTAGTATAATATAAGGCAGCTAATAAACTAAATCTAAGGTAACTAATAAACTCTAGTTTACTTATAAAATATAATAAAATCTCTATAAAAACTAGTAAGCCTATAATATTTTAACCTAAGATTATAATTAAATACTTTTTACCTTTAGAAACTATTATAAGTATAACTAATTATTAAATTTAATTATTAACTCTAGATTTAATATTTTTAGTTAATAAGGGTAGCCTATAAATAGTACCTAATTAAAAACTTCTCTTAACTACTACGTAAAGATATAGTAATTATACTTATACTAGCTATTATTAATAAAAGAAAGTAAGTTTACCTAAGATATAAGTAAAAGGGAGTTAAGCTACTATATAATTAAAAAGAAAAGGGTTACTTTATTTTATTTTTATTTATATTATTATTACTATTACTATTAAACTATAAGTTAATATAATAAAGTATTTTATCTATATAAATAACCTATACCTATTATATTATAAATTATATAAGTATATAGTTATATATTAAAGAATCTAAGCTTATCTCTATAGCTATCTATATAGGCTAATAAAGAAGAATATTAATAAAGTCTAGTTATAGGCTAAAGCACTTAACCTTATTAAAGGCAATAAAACAATCCTAGCCTTACTACCTATTCTAAATAACAGTCTACTAATTAAGGAACTTAGTAAGCCTAAGAGCAAAGGATATTAATATACCTTTATAAGAGACTATAATACTATAAGCATAAACTAGAAATAAAGAAATAAATACCTTTAGAAAGTATATAGTATTAAGCTAAATATAAAGCCTAGTTTATAAAAAGCTAGTACTATTAAAGTAAATATAAGCTTAATATACTAAAGAGATAGTATATTTTATTAATAGCTTTTATTAAGGGCCTATATAGTAAATACTTTAAGGTAGTAAAAAGCTATAATCTAGTAACTCTAGATGCTAAGTAAGTAAGGGAAGATATAGCTATTTAACAGGCTATTAAAGTCTTTTAAATAAGATCTAAAGAGGCCTAAAAGAAGGAAATAGAGGCTATTAAAGAAATAGATAACTTAGCTATACTAAACTTATAGCTTTATTAACTAGAATTAATTACCTACTTAAAAGACTTTAGTAATAGAAAACAGTATCTAAGGGGCCTTATATTATTAAAGTATACTATAAAGCTAGATAACCCTATAGCTAAGGATAATATTAAGCTTTAGTATATATATATAGCTATTAAATATCTTATTTAAAAAGCTACTAGTATAACTAGGCTAAGTATAGTCTTATAAAATATACTATTTAAAGTTAACTAGAAAGAATTATATAAAGAGCGTAGTATACCCTTTTACTTTAAATTTAAGTAATAAACTTAGAAAAAGTATATTACTATCTATCTTTAATTCTTTACCTATACTATTTAGGCTATTTCTTATAAAGATACCTTAAACTAATTACTATTTAAATTAACTAAAAGTTAAGACACTGCTTTTAATATAATAATAGATTATATAGCAGAACTTATTAATATTAATAATAAAGTTAAGCCTATACTAATATTATTATAGATTAATAAGCTATACTAACTACTTAAGGATACTGTACTTATATTTTATATTTCTATTCTTAATTACTTTACTAAAGTTACTAAGTATAATAGTATTTTTATTAGTTTCTTAACTATTCTAAGTATTTAAGATAATAAGACTTAAAAGACTTTTATAAATTTTACCTTTAAACTATTAGCTATTATAGCAATTTCCTAAGTATTTCTTATTAAGTATATAGTTAATAAAAAGGCTTTATATATTTAGTAAAAAGTAAATTAAGGGCAGGCTAGATAGGAGGCTAAAGATAAGAGCCTAGATTACTTTAAAATTATATTTAAGATAATATACTGGTTTCTAGTTAGTAGCGCTAAGGGTTAGGATACTATGCTAATATAATTTATTATTTAGCTCTGTAATTATAGTATAGTAGCTAGTAGTTAGTAGGCTATACTAGGTTTAGTTAGTTAGGATAATAAAAATGCAATATATAAAGGCATTTATATTAGTATTTTTAGTATTTAGTCTATACTCTAGACTACTTTATAATAAGCTAAGGCACTGCTATATAAGTATTTGCTTTTTTATAATAAGTATAAAGACTAGTTACCTATTAAACTTAGATTACTATAGGTTCTGTAGGATAAGCTTATTAATAATATAGTAAATATAGGTATAGGCTATTTATTTATAAATAATATTTTTTAGCTAGTACTAAAAAGTAATAGCTAGGTATTTTATAAAGTATAGATTAAAATAGTTTTATAAAAAGTATAGTTTAATAAAGAGTTTAAGGCTAAGCTTAAGCTTTTTAAAAAAAAAGCTTAGTACTATAGTAAGTACTTAGAGGAATTTTTTAAATATTTACTATTTATAATATATTTAAGTAGTAAGTAAGCTGCTTAGTTATTAGAACTACTTACTTTATAGTATAGAAATACTACTAATAGTAGGATTTAAAATATTTTTTATAACTATAGGCTTATTATACTTATAGCTAAATACTATAAAGGATTCTTAAAAACTAAGTAACTTAAAATTATATACTATTTTTTACTATATAAAGTAAGTACCTTAGTTATTTATTATTTATAGCTTATACTGCTATTTTAGAAAGATATACAGGTAAATACTTAGGATAAGGCTAAATTCTTTTTTAATTTCTAGGCTCTGGAAAAAACCCTTAATAACCTAAATAATAATAATAGGAAAGATAGATATAGAATTAGTAGTAATAAAAGTAATAATAATAAGAATATATATAGGTATTTTTAAAAAGAAATAAAAGCTAAGCTACTATATCTAGGCCCTAGCCTATATTAAATATCTATATAGATAACTTATATCTTATACTAAATAAGCCTTAAAAGTTATTAAGGTAAACTTACTATTAGTAGCTAGAGATATCTTTTTATTGTAATTACATAATGCTATTTCTATAATAGTATTATTGCTTATATATCTCTTATTAGAAAAGCTAATAAAGGCTATAGTAGTAATAGTAATAATAATATAAAACAGAATAGTATTTAAAATATATAGGCTTATTATAGCTTTTTAACTACAGGGTTAGTATATAAAAGGCTTATTATAGAAGGTTATTTTAAGATAAATAAATAATATATTAACTTCTAGTTTATTAGCAAATAGTAGTATTACTTATTTAGTTTTCCTTTTACTATTAACAGATTTAAAAAGCTTTTTATACTAGGGTATAAATAGAAAATACTATTATTATATTATAAAGTAATAAAAGACTTATAGCTAAGGTAATAAAAGACCTTTAGGTAAGTTAATATTAACCAGGAGCTTAGCTACCTATATAAAAATTATATTTAGTTTTATAGTAAGTAGTAGGAAGCAGTAAATATAATTATAATAAATAAAAGTCTTGTAGTTATAATTATAAGGATAGGTACTAGGAAAAGTCTTTACTTTATATTACTTATAGCTAGCTATCCTAGTAGGCTTACTTTAGTAATTATCTTGCTTATATTTCTTTAAGGTAATCTAATAAATTAGTACTAAAAGCTTAGGATATTCTATACTAAATAGAAAAGTAATAGAGTACCTAAAGATATATTAATTATATTTATAATACTAGAGTTAGCTATAATAAAGTACTTCCTAAACTTTTTAGAGTTATAGTAAGTTATAGCTAAAGTAAACTAAATTATTATTAATAAATACTATATAATTATAAAAAAAAGCCTATCCTTTTAGCCTAAGCTATATAAGCTAGGTACCCTTATATTAATTAGGGTTTAGATAATCTATCTTACTATAATACTGCTATTAGCTAATAAACTAGCTTTTTTTAGCCTAATTAATATATAGTATAAAGATACTATTATAATTTAGGCAAGAATAATATATAGTAATATAGCTTATAGTATTAGGTTAGTCCTTACCTTAACTATTAAGGAAGTAGTTATTACTATTATTAAGCAGGTAAAGGTAATAATTAATTAAAAGCTAGAAAAATACCTATAGCTAGCTAAGATTATTATTTACTACTAGTAAGTAAAGGCTATAAAGCATCTAGCTATAAAGCTAGATTATAATACCTACTATTAAGAAATTAATATATAAAATAGAAAGGCAAAAAGGCTTAAGTTCTAAATAAGTAATATAAAGTATAAGTAATATAAAGATAGTTAAGTAATTATAGTAATAAATGTACTTAGCCTTAGTATTAATATACCTAATATTTAAGCAGTAATATATATAAAGATACTATATAGGATAGCTAACTATATATAGTAAAGTAAGTATATAGGCTAAGATAAATAATATAGTAAGGCTATTATTATTTAGCTAGATATATAAAGTAGTTCTAAAAGGCTATAGCTATTAGTATCTAAGTATACTACTATAAATTACTATATTAGTAGTAATATATACTAGTATATAGTACTTAATTTAGTTATAAATAGGTAAAATAACTAAAAGGGCTATAAAAAGGGTAAAGAGCTATATAATATCTGCTAATACTATATAGATAAAGAAAAAACAGAAAATAAAGGTAATATAATAAAAGATAAAAAAGAAAGTAATATATAGTAATAGGAGCTATAGGTAGAATATACTTAGTATTATACTATAACCCTAGTAGCTTAAGAGTATTAAGACTTTTTAAACTATAAAAAAAAGCTTATAGATTAAGTCCTTAAAGGTTACTTATTCTATAAGTAGCAGGGTTTAGGTAATAATAAAATATACTTAGGGTTATATTATAATAAAGTAATAGAAATAGATAGGTAGGTATAGAATGTATATAAGCTTACTATAAGTATAGAAAAGTATATATAAAGAAAAAAAGTAATAAAGAGTTTTAATTATTATTTAGGGTGTTTTATACTATAGAAATTATATAATAGCTAGGAAAAGAACTGGAAAAAGAGTAGTTAGAAAAGAGTTATAAATAGTAAGTACTAGTATAAGAAGGTTATAATATCTATTATTACCTAGGTATAGGTATATTTACTAAGTAAAAGTAAAGAGCTATATAGTTAACTTAGATTTTCCTATAAAAATAAGTAAATAGATAAGGAAAGAAAGAAATAAGTTTAAAGATAGATAGGTAAAAAGGTAATCTAGGTAGGTATAGAGGCATTATAAATATATTAAGTTTTTAATAATATAATAAAGTAAAATAATAAGGAACTTATAGCCTAAATAGGTCTTAAGTAAATACTAATATAATAAAAGTAATTAATAAACTTTAGTTTACCTATAGGGTAGTATAGATATATATTTAGTCTTTAATAAAATAATAAAGTAATTAGCTATATATATATAACCTAGTATATTAATATTATCTTAGAACCTATATAGTAAAGATACTTTATTATTAAAGAGGTAAAGAAGGTAGTAGTAAGGAAGGAGAAGGCTATAGTCCTTAGGGCAGGGGTAGTAATAGTATAGGAAAGCTTATAAGTTTCTTACCTCTAGGTAACCCTTTACTTCTCTTTTTAGTAACTTGCTTTACTATAACTATATAAAATATTATAGAGAATATAAATATAAGCTACTTAAGTACTTAAAGTATACCTTTAACCTTAATATATAGCAGAACAGTGCCTAGCTTCTTTATAGTAAACTGTAGTATATTTTCTATTTAAGTTATAAATACTATACTAATAATAGAAATAGTAATTAATACTACTAAAGCTTTCTTTAGCTAGCTTTATTTAATTAAGTACTAACTTTATATTCTTTTTTTACTAAACTGTATATAAATATAAGTAATAAAAAGAATAATACTAATAGTAAAGAGAATACTAATAAAAGCCTATAGATAGAAAAAGATACTTTGTTATAGCTAAAGGGCAGTTTTAAGGGTATATATACTAGGTACTAGAAATCCCTTGCCTCCTTAACCTAACTAAAAGGTTAGGGCAGTACTAAGTAACTATATAGTTATTAAGTAAGAGGTAGGGATATAATTATAACTATAATTTCTAGATATATATACTTTTATATTTATTAACCTTAGACTTTTTAATAAAATAATTTATAAGAATATTAAGTATAAATAAAGAAGGCTTACTAAAATAACTAATTTAAAGTTTTGCTATGCTTAAGCTATTAATTGTTACTAGGAATATACTAGGTAATCCAGGGCTATTAGATATATATCCTGTTAGGGATAATACTATATTAGGTTAGTATATATAATAATAAGTATTAAATAAGAGAAACTCTTACTGTAAAAAACCAGGCCTATAATAGGGAAGATAGAAATAACTAGTAATTTTATAATTCTAAGCTTTTAAATTACAGGGTTAGTTAATTCTCTGTATTATATATATTTATTAGACTTATATATTAAAGTAAGGACAGACTATATAAATAGTAATAATATAAAAAGGTATTTTAGTTAAGGTATATAGGGTAGTAAGTTAACTAATAATAACTAAGGAATAAGGGCGTTTTTCTTTAGTAACTATATAAAAGTAGTAAATAAATATTAAACTTAATAAATATATAAGTAGTGTCTTTCTTATTACTAGGAGTCTTTAAATAACTTTTACATTCTGTACTTTAATTTACTATCTATACTACTAAAAATAATAAACTGTTTTTTTAATAAAAGTACTTAATATTATTATAACTATATATAACTATATAAGTATATTACTATCTAGCTTTAGATTCTTTATATTAGTTAAGATAGAAGTATATACCTTTATTTAAGTATATTAACTTTATTTAGTTATAGTATAGGGATTATTAAAGTATTTAGCCTTATAGCTATACTCCTATTACTTTTAGTCTAGACTTTATATTTACTTAAGCTCTATTTACTTAAAACGTTTAGCTTTTATAAACGGATACTGGTAATAAAGGACTAGCCTTATTGTATTATAAATCTTACCTTAGATATACTTTAGTATTATAACCCTAGGCTTTCCCTATATATTAGATAGGCAGTTACGTAATAATATTAGTCTGCTTAATGTATTAGGCTAGGATATAAGGGATTAATTTAATATAATACTATTTACCTAATATTATAGTAATATAACCTTATTAGCTAAGGCTAGTTACTAAAAAGAAATAGGCTATATTAGTAAGCTACTAGATATGCTTTACTAGGCTAGTAGGATAGTCTTTAGTAAACCTAGCCTTAAAGATAAGGTATTTAATTAAGTACTAGTATTTTATTAGCTTTTAATTTTTAAATTAAAATAAAGCTATTAATCCTTCTTTTTATTCTTTACTCTTAACTGCCTAAGTAAGTAACCTTTAGCTTAAGCTATTAGTACTATACTTTGCTTTTACCCTAACTAGTATATCTAGGCTAGGCTAATAGAGGTATATAGGTAGTTATAAAAGGTTATTAATTTAGATATATAGTAAATCTAGGCTTTAAAGAAGCACTTTTATTAGCTAAACCCTAGTAAGAGTTTAGAAATATTAGCTTATTAAAGGTTTATAGCAGGGGTTACGGAACTAATAACTAATATCTAAATAGTAACTAATAGTATAAAGTAAATAAGGCAAAGTTACCTATATTTACCTAAAACTTATATAATAGCTAACTATAA
This sequence comes from Fusarium circinatum, assembly GCA_024047395.1. NCBI lineage: Eukaryota > Fungi > Ascomycota > Sordariomycetes > Hypocreales > Nectriaceae > Fusarium > Fusarium circinatum. The sequence continues at coordinate 2,223,603 of CM043928.1, forward strand.
AGAGGTAAGGTAGGTTTAGTTATATATAACTAGTTATTATAATTTTCTTTTAGTAAAGCTTAAGCCTTTACCTAGTCCTTTATAGGTTAGGGCATTTTAATTATATACTAGCCCTTAGCCCTAATAAAGTCTACTTTAGTTATAGTTAAAAAAAGAAAAGAAAAATAAGATTTAATTTATTCTGTCTTAAGACTAATAATCTATATTAATAATTATATACTTTAACTTTAAGTAATAGCTATATAGTTCTAAAGTCTATATATAGCTATTAGCTTCTTAAAGGATATATCTTTTAGAAGTTGCTTAGTATTAAAGTAATACTTAGGTAAATATAATAAACCCCTTTATAATATAAAGAGTACTAGCTATTACTTAACAGGACTAATATTATATAGTGTATATTTAATCTTTACCTTTAAAGTATAATAAGGATCTGGCTATCTATTCTAGCTATACTATAACTTATTATACTGCTTGCTGCCTTTATAAGAGCCTTTTTAAAATAAAGGAAAAGGCCTTAAACTTTTAACTATAAATTTAATAACTAAAAAGTCTACTAAGCTGTAAAATAGGGAAAAACTAAGGGTTAGCTTAGTAAAGATATATATATAGCTTTATATATTAAAAGCAAAGCTTAAATCTATACTATAAATATATTTTAAGGTATAGTAAATAGCAAGTAGCTAGCCTTTATAATTTATAAAGGTACTAGACTTAACAGCCAGGCTAAAGTTAGCAAAGGTTATAGTTTTCTGCACTATAGTACTATATAAGATTATAAGTATAACTAGCTAGCTATCTTTCTATATAGGTTAGTATATAGGTATTAGCATTTTCCAGGGGCGCCTAAGATAACTATATTTAGTAGCTATAGTAGTATTATTCTTAAAAGGAGTAAGTCTATATAAGATATTAGTACTATTAATATTTACATTATATAGTTAATATTCTATAATTAATATAATAAAGTTATATAGTAGTATACCTTAATATATAACTTAGCTATTATATAGCGCCTTAATAGCTTATAGTAGTTACTTAGCAAATAATCGCTAAGTAGTAGTAAATATAAAAAAGGTATATATTTACAGGCTAGGGCCTAGTAAAGGAAAGACCAGAACCTTATAGTATATTTAAGATATGCCAGGCAGTAAAAAGGTATTTTAGTATATTAAGAGATAAGATATATCTTAAATAGTACTAGTAATTATATTTTATATAGTATACTTACGCTTACTAAAAGGCCTAGGTAATATAATCTTAAGAGTAATATTATTATTACTAAGTATATTATTTACTATCTAGATAGTTAAGAAGCTACTATAGCCTAGCTTATACTTAATATAATACCTATTAATAAGGACTTCTTTAATATAGACTAGATAATAAAGCCCCTCCTTATATTGCTTAACTAGCTTGTATATATCCTTAACCTTACACTTATTATTTAAGTTAATAAAGTTGCCCTAGATAGGGTTATAATTTAAATTATTCTTTCTAGTAGCTATTATAACTAACACTAGAATATACTAGGAAAAACTTAAGAAACTAATTAAATAATACTTAATTTAAGTAGAAAAAGGGAAAAAAGGAAAAAGAAAGTAGTTTAGTTACTAGAAAGTAGTATATAAAATGCTATTTATATTATATAGTATGAATTTTAAGAAAGAATTGCTATATAGGCTGGTTTATAAATAAAATAAAATAAAATAGAAAGGATATAAATAGAAAGGTTAAATTATTAATTATTCTATATGGCTTTACTTAAAGCATAATTCCTCTTTCTCTTTATAGTTATAGGTATAGCTAGGTAGTCTAGGTTAGGTAAGTTAATTTAGTGCTATTAGCTAGCGTTTCCTGTATAGGTAAAGATAAGTAAGGGTTAAGATGGTGGGATAATATAAGTGCTATAATTTACTAATAGCAGGGAAAGCTTCCTATGTTGTACTAGGTCTTATGTAGTAGTAACCAAGCTAAGCGGCTATATAATAGTAGCTATAATCCTAGAAATATATTAATAAGGTATTTAGGTTATATAATAATAGAAATATAAAAGGAGGATAAAATTATAGCTTATATTACTTATTTTTATAAAAGAGTTAGATACTACTATTTAAAGAGTATTATACTATTATTACTTAAATATTTATATTCTATCTATTTTATTATTTAAATAAAGGATTATTATTATCTTTTATTTCTATTTACTAAGTAACCTTTTCTATTTATTATATTTTAAATAATAAATAATAGTATCTAGGTACTAAAAGAGCTAAGCTAGTAATATACTTAATCTATATCTATTACTATTATATTATTACTATATACCTATAGCTATAAGCCTAGTATGTATAATAGCTAAATTAGTATTAACTTTTCTATTTAGGTTTTCTAGTAAGCTATAGGCATTATAAAACTAGTATAAAATACTAGTTTACTTAATATACTAGTAAATATAGTAAAGAGGTTAAGTAAGTACTTTAGCTATTTATATACCTACTAGTTAGGGTCTATAGAGGTAATAATTAAGTATATATAAAAAAAGGGCAAAGAGAAATAAAAGAAAGTATAAGGTTCTAATATAAATATATAACTTCTAGGTTAAGGCTATATAAGTTTATAGTAAATACTAAGAATAATAAAAGATTAGCTAATAATAACTATATATTAGTAAAGCTTTATAAAGGAATATATAAAAAGAAAACATACTATATATATATAAAGGGGTATAGATCTAGGGCAAAGGCTTATAATAATATAGAGATAAAAGGAAAGGGTATAATAAAAAAGAAAAGGAAAGTGCCTAAAAAAGATATAATACTCTATAAAGAAGAGGTAAATAAAGTTCTTTATAGGGCAGTAGTAAGTACTATAAGGTCAAGTTTAAGTAACTAAAGGACTATATATTTAAGCTAAGAAGCAGGGTACTAGGCAGGAAGGTACTAGGCAAGAGAAAGTAAAATAGAATATAAGTTAGTAATAAGCAGGGTAGGGGTAAGTAGTATAGGATATAGTATAATAGTAGGTAGTATAAGGCTAAGCTTAAGTAAATAAGGAGAGATATATATAAAGTAGAAATTAGTATTAAATAGGTAGATATAAATATAATATAATTACAGGACTAGGGAATAGGAAAACTAATATAAATAGGCTTTAGGAAAAAGCTAAAAAAAGAAAAGTAAAAAAAAAAAGTAAAAAAGAAAATAATAAAGTAAAGTTAAAAAGTAAATAGTATAAAAAAGCAAAATAGGGTATAGTTTCTTATAACTATATAAAGTCTATATATTAAGGTTAAGGTAAGGTTTTACTATATAGTTTTATATATTAAAATAAGTTAGGGGGAATAATAATAGGTAAATAAAGTAATAAATTAGTAAGAAAAAGAAGTAAGTAAATATAAAAGTTTACTATATATAGGTTAGGGAGTGATATAGGGTAGGGGGCAGTAAGATAGGATGTAAATAGTATAATAAAATAATAAAGGATAGAAAAAAAGGAGAAAAAAGAGAAAAGAAAAGATATAAATATTAAGCTATAATAAAGAGTTTTATAGTAAGGTTAAAGAGAGGTATAAAGTAAAAGGAAATAGCTAGTCTTTAACTTTTAGTAAAGGGGTTATAAAGTAAGAATAAAAAAGAAATACTAACCTGGTATTAGGGTTATGCAAAGCAAGAGGTAGTTAATAAAAGAGAGGGTAATTACTAACTGCTAACGTTTAAGGTAGCGCGTATTATACTAAGGTATTAGGGTTAGGTTTGTTTATTACAGGTAAGTATTAGGTCTTTACTATTATATATATAATTAAGGTCCTACTTTTAAATAATAATAATATAATATTTATATTTAAATGTCTAGGTTATATAGACCCTAGTCTCTATTATATATGTAATTAAGTCTTACTTTTATTAAATATTAGAATTCCCTTTTAAACTCTTAATTTATATTAATTACAATTCTTATTATTTTCTTTATTACTTTTATTTTCTTTACTACTTTTATTATTATTATTATTATTATTACTATCTTTACTATCTTTATTATTATAATAATATTTATTATAAAGATTAGAATATTAGCAGACTAGTACTATCTAAGTATTAGTATTACCTCTTATTATACTATTTAACTCTTTTATAAAACCTTATAGAGATATATAAATACTAAGTAGTTTTAAAATAAATGTTTTTTACAAGCTATATTAATTACTATCTATAGCTATCTAAACCCTAGAAACTCTTAAGTCCCTAAAAAGACCTTATATAATGTTATTACTAGTAATAAAGGACTCTAGGACAGGCTAAATAATATACATATATAATACCTAGTAGATTTCTAAAAGGTTAGGAATCTTATTTATAATAGTAAGTACTATAGTATAGAACTTATTTTCTTTTTTAATACTATTAGTAGTATAAATCTTATTATAGTATATAAAGAGGCTCCTAAAGATAAAAATGTAAATTCCAGGACTAAAGATATTTACTATTACTACTAGTAGTTACTAGATATAAATCTTCTTAGCTAAGGTACCTTTAGGAAGATAAAGCTTCTTACTAAAATATTTAGTAATTCTTATTAAAAGGGTTAGCCTTATATTAATATTTACTTTATTTTTAATAAAAAAGTCTTTAATATCTTTATTAAATCTTATTATAGTTAGGTTTAACTAGTAATCCTATTTATAGATAAGTAATACTTTTATATTAATTAGTTAAATATTATTAATTATTAATATATTAAGGCTATTATACTAAATAGCCTAAGCCTAATATAAGGTAAAGCTAGATAGGGTTATTTGCCTACCTTTACAGATCTTATTTACTACCTTACTTACATTTTAGTCAAGGTTAGTAAGGTAATGTTATAGGTAGTAGCTATAAAGATATATTAATATATTAGTAAGCTATTTCTGGCCTTAGTTGCTAAATACCTTATATAGGATAGTAATACCTATAATACAGATCTCTTAAAAAGATAGCCTGCTTTTAAAGTCCTTGTTCTGCAGCCTATAAGTAATAGTTAGGGTATTAAAAGCGCTATATCCTTCCTTAAAATAGTTCCTAAGTCTATTCTTTGCTTTTAAGGCCTTTACTAAAGTAATTAGCTTATTATCTTTACCTAGTCCTGGCTTTAGTGCTTATATACCTGCCTTAAGCTATATTATAATAAGTTTATTATTAGTCTAAAAGACCTGTATAAAAATACAGTTAATAAATAGCTATAAGGGAATATTATTATCTTTATTATTATCTTTATAATTATTTAGTATATATAGTAAAACTTATATAAATACCTAGAAGAGCTAGGTACCTTTTAAGAGTATATTTAGAGGAAAGAGTAGCTTCTTTATATAATATATATTATAGCTATCTATCTTTAAGTTGCCTTCTTTATTACTAGTTTAAATATAGTACTTAATAAGCTTATAGGCTAGATACTTTAGTATACCTTTCTTAATAAGAGATATATACTACTAGTTAATAAACTTCTTAAGCTTTTTTTTATATTTAGTAAGGGTCTTAGGTAAATCTATAAGATCTTACTTATCCTGTAGCTTAAGTAATAGTAAAGTATATTATATTAATAAGCTAGTAGTATCTATACTTAAAATAGTATAGGAAGTAAAATCTAGAAAGAAGCTAGATAGTAAACTGCTATTTATATTAGTATTAAGAATTTATTTAAAGTAAAGTATTTTCTATAAGATAGGCTAGCTTAACTTAGCCCTTAATATATTAAAGTTATTAGTAATAAATAAGCCTATATTTAAAAATACTAGTAAACTTTTATTATATCTAGGAGCTATAGTACCTTTACTATTTAAAGTATAGTATGTAGATAATCTAAGCCTTCTAGGTTAAGATTTAAATATACTAAAAGAATCTCTAGTATAATTAAGTAAATAAATATACTTAGTAAACTTTACTATAATAGTAACTAATAAAATTATTATCCTTTTTCTGCCTATTAGTAATATATTACTAGTCTGCCTTTTAATAATTATAACTTCTTTTTATATAACCTTCTCCTTTCTCTTATTATAAATAAGGGAGAAAAGGGATTTAAAATAAAGTAATAAATATATTTATAATCTTATAAGGGCTATTAAGGTACATTACACTACAGATCCTACTTAAATAATTATAATTAATCTCCTTATCTAGGATATTCCTACTATAATAAGGGTTTAAAAGTATTATATACTAGAACTAACTATCTATTATATATATAATAGTATACTAAATATAAATAATAAGTATAAAAGGAAATTACTTAAGTTATATTTAATTTAATAATAGACTTTTTTACTATTAGTATATAGAAACTTTAAGGAAATATTTAAGGCCTTTTTATTAGTTATAGGTTTATTTTATTACTAGCTACCCTAGACTTGGCCTATAGTATCCTTATAATAAAGCCTAAGTAATATTCTAAACTAGGTTAATAGTTATTATTATATATTAAGTATTTATATTACTATCTTTATTATAGTACTAAAGTACTAAAAAGCTAAAGGTATATTAAGAATATAATCTAAGCCTAAGGGTTATAAAGTAAAAGGTATCTTTTCCTCCTACTTGCCTATATCTAGCCTCTATATAGCCTAACCTTAAGATACTATCTTATAATACCTATAGTTAAGTTTACCTTTACTTATAGCTTTTAAAAAAAGAATATCTTTAAGAAAAGTAAGCTTTAATATACTATATTTAGATTTTTCCTTTACTACTAGCAGTACTAAAGGCCTTATTATAGAAAGTACTGTATTCCCTAAGCTATTATTATTATTATCTATAAGGTTAAATATATTACTATTAATTAATAAGTCTTTTAGGAATTTTAGGTTATAATAAGGAAGGTATTTAAAGGAGTAGCCCTTATTTAGATCTTTAGTTAGATAGTATTACAGTAAAAAAGACTATATATTAGGTATAGTTTATTAAATATAAACCTTAATATACTAAAACTAATATAAAGTTAATTTAATTTAGACTTAATAGATAATAGTATAATAGAAATAGCTGCCCTAAATAGTAATATATTGCTAAATAACTAGTTACTAGTATTTAGCCTTAATATTATATAAATAAACTTAACTAGTAAGGATAATAGGTTATAGTAAATATATTTAATACCTTTATATAGTTATAAATCTTATTTAGGTTAAATACTTAATCTCTATATAGTATAATTAGCCTGCTAATTATTAGCCCTAGATAATATAATAAATAGGGTAAATAATAAATAATGTAAAAATAGTATTACTTAAAGTAAGTATTCTCTAAATAAGATATATAATAAAGAGTAAGCAGACCTTATTACTGTAAAACTACTTATATATAAGGAAATATATAACTAGGTTAAAAAAAAAAAGTTAGATAAAGGGAAAAAACTAGCTTAGTATATTATTTATATCCTTACTACTAGTCTTATATTATATTTAGTAAATTAATATAAAAACCAGGATATATTATACCTTATAACATACTATTACTATCTATACCTTTATAAGACATAGGCTAGGTTTAGGGCTAGAGTTAATAGGTTATTTTTTACTAAGTAAAAGAAATAGTTATAGTAGTTTAGCCTTAATTAGACTATTTAACCCCTTAATACTTTAATTACAGACTTTTATTATAACTAGCTGCCTTTAGCTAGCTAGCTTAAGGCCTAATTTACAGACTAGTATAAGAATAAAAAATAGTTAAATACTAAGGTTTACTTATATTAAGATAATATATTAATAGTAAAAGCTAGTGCCTGCTATTTATAATATTAATAGCTTCCTATATATTATAAAAGACCTGTATAGCTTAAAAAGGCTATTAAATATATATATAATAGCCTAGCTAAGCCTCTTTCTTTTTAAATCTATTTATATCTATATACTAATATAGGTAGGAGATAAGATTAAGCAGGTCCTGATTTACTAAATCCTATATACTATACTTGCTTACTAAAGGCTATAAATAGTCTATATATTCTTCTTATAGCTTTATAATAAAAAGTACTAAAAGAAAGGCCTAATATCCCTATAAAAAAAGCAAAATTAGCTATTTTTTAATAGCTTTATTAGGCTAAGTATTAAGAAGATTAAACTATACTTATTACGGGCTGGTCGCGGCATATAGGTAAATGGAGAATGCTTCTGGCAAAATAGGATTTATTGCTATAAATAGGCACTACAGGCAGGTTAGGCTTTATTAATAAGATGTAGCTTAAGGAGCTATATTTAGGATCTGGCTATTAGTCTAGCTAAGATTCTAGTAATAGTACTATTACTATATGATCTACTCTGCTTCTAGGTATAGGGTATATTAGTCTAGTCTTAGGCTATAATAGTACCCTCTTCCCTTTAGTATTAAGCTTTATTAAGATAGTTACTATAGTCTAGGCTTATTAAGATAATAGTAGTAGTAGTTTATTATAATCTTAGTAGTATTCTATATATAAGTAGTAGGTACTTTAGTTAGGTCTATATATTTAGCCTATTTAATAGTATACTTTAGTCTTAGGTAGCTACTGCGTCTGTAGCAGTTTTAGTAGGAATTTATAATATCCTTAACTTTTTATTTTTTTATCCCTTTAGCTTTTATTAGTAGTAGCGGTTTTAGGTTCTAGCTAGGTAATAGGTTAGTAATAGCTGGCTTTAGTAGGCTTATATAGAATACGGGGTAGATCTTTATATTAGTAGGCAGTTCTAGGCAGTAGGTATATAAAGAGATAATCTTATTAATCTTTAGCAGTCTAATATTTTTCTAGTTTAATTTCTTTTATAGTCTTAGAGTCTTAATATTCTAGGTATCTAGCTATACTAAATCTCCTGCTTAGTAGTATTATACAGGTTATTTATATTAATTTACTTAGGCTTTATAATAAGCTTATACTATAATACTTTTTAATCTTAGGTACTCTAGGATATTATTTATTATTTTTATAAACTATTCTATATTTCTAGTAGTAGGATTTCCTTTAATAATAATTATAGGTTTAAAGCCTATTTATAGATAGAACTTATAGTTTATAAAGAATAGGGATATACTAGTAGTTTTAGATTTTAAGGAGTTTACTATAAACTTAGCTAAAAGAAGCTATTAGTTCTAGTTATTCTATAAGTATAATATATAGGCTTATAGATACTGTTTTAGTATAGTATTTAGGTATTTAGTCTATTTATTAGTCTTAGGGTAATAGGCAGTAGATAGTAGTAAGTTAATTAATAGCTATTAGGTAAGTTTTTACTAAAACTCTATTATAAATTGTAGTCCTTAGTTTAATACTATAGTCTATAGAAGCCTATATAGCTTCTATACTTCCTTTAAGTAGTAATAGGCTATATCTTTAGTATTATAGGTTCCTTTATATATAATAATATATCTTATCTTAGTTAGGTAGCAGGTAATAATTAGGATAGTGTTGTTTCCTTTACTAGGTAGTAGGTGCATAATAAAGTCTATTAATATATACTGCTAGGCTTATTCAGGGATAGGCAAGGGTTTTAGTATACCTTACTTTACTTCTTAGGCTAGGTTAGCTCTCTGGTATATATAGCAGTTCTTAACTTATTATTTAATATAAGCTAGTATTCTAGGCTAGTAGTAATCTTAAGAGAGCAGATTATAGGTATAGGTATGGCCTAGATATCTTGCTATAGGATATTTATAGTAAGCTTTTAGTAAAGTAGTTTTAAGTAGGTTATAGTTTAGGATATAAATGCGGTCTTAGTAAAGTAGTTATTTCTAAATAATCTTATACTTTATAAGTGTGATCTTTAGGTATTGTGGCATATTAGTCTTTAGAGCTTATAGTATTAACTATAGGTTATTGTCGGTCTGGTATTCTTTGTTTAATAGGTAGCTAATTTTTTTTAATAACTTTATAGAAAGCGGTAATTCCTTAGGTATTAGTATAGGCTAGTTTTAGTTTTATTATAGTAAGTAGTAAATATAGGCTCTTTGGACTTATAATAGCAAGAGTTACTAATTTTCTTTCTTTAGGACTACCTAGCTTTAGTGCGCTAGGCGCTTATCCCTCTCTTTAGGTAGGTCTTCTGACCTCCTGGTTAGGGTATTAGGCTTAACTCCTTGTTTCCTAGGTCTATAGGTAATCTAGAAATTAAAGCAGGATAAGAATTTAGACTATCTAGCTTGCTTTTTATTTAGTAGCTTTATAGTTATAAAGTACTTAAGGTTCTTATGGTTAGTAATAACCTTAATAGGCAAGGGCGTTTCCTTAAGCTTAGGTCTTTACTCTTTAAAATAGTAAATAATAGCTATTAGTTCCTTATTATAAATCTTATAGTTATACTTTATAGTAGTATGCTTCTTTAAGAAAAAGGCTACTAGGTATAGCCTTTTTTTATTGTTATACTAGGAAAGTATACTTGCTAAGATATAATTAAAGGTATTAGTCTTAAGGATTATATCCTTAGTCTAGTTAAATAGGTATAAGATTGGTGCTATTATAAAGGCTTCCTTTAGCTTTATAAAGGCCTTTTTATAGGTATTATCCTATATAAAGGGTATATCCTTCTTTATTAGTCTGTTTAGGGGTGCTGTAAGCTTTAAGAAGTTATGAATAAACCTCCTATAAAAGTTCCTAAAGCTAATAAAGGCTTATATATCTGTTAGGCAGGTTAGTATCTTTTAGTCCTTAATAGTCTTGACCTTTATAAGGTTTATTTTAATGCCTTCCTGGCTAATAATTAAGCCTAGGAACTTTATCTCCTTTATTAAAAATTTATATTTAGCTGGGTTTGTAAAGAGCCTGGCGGCTCTAAGTTTCTAAAGTACTATCTTAAGGTGCTTTATATGTTCTTCCTGGGTTTAGCTATAGATTAGGATATTATCTAGGTAAGCTATATAGAATATATCTAGATACTTTCTTAAAGTATTATTAATATAACGTTAAAACGTTATAGGGGCTTCTATTAGGCTAAAGGGTATAACTAGGGACTTATATAGCCTGAAATAGGTCTGGAAGGCTATAAGATATTCCTAGCCTTTCTTAATCTAGAGGTTATTAAAAGTAGATATAATATTTATATAAAAGAAATACTTTATGCTAGATAGGTTATTTAGGGACTTCTTAATTAGGGGTAATAGGTAGTAGTTCTTTATAGTAATATTATTTAGGGCTTTATAATTTATATAAAATCGTAGTCTGCTACCTGGCTTCTTAATAAAGAGTACCGGGGAGGTAATAGGTAAGGAGCTAGGTTAGATAAATCCTTTATATAGGTTCTTATTAAGCTACTCTTATAGGGCTATTAACTTTTCTTAGGATATTCTATAGAGCAGGCTAAAGGGCAGCTTCCTACTGGGTATTAGTTTAATATAGTAGTCTCTGGCTTAGTATAGAGGTAGCTTCTTAGCCTCCTTAGGTAAGAAGATATCCTAGAACTTATATAGTTCCTTAGGCAGCTTAAGGTCTTTAGCCTTATCTTATAGTATTTAGTTTATCTATTTTAGGGTAATAGTATAGAAGCAGTAGTATAATCTTTAACTATATAATTAGATAGCCTTTAAGGATATAAAGAGGATATCTTTTTTCCTTAGGCTTTTAGGAATACTTTACTTTAGCTAGTATAGGGATTTCTTTAGGATAGTCTATAGGGCTTTAATCCTTATAGGCTTAGCTAGTATATTATAGAACTTTTAGTAGTATAGGCTATTAAAGGTAAAAGTATAGGCAGTAAAGCCTACCTGTAGGTTATATTACTTTAGCTAAGGCATTTTTAGTACTATAGGATAGCTAGCTAGCTAGGTAATATAAAATAGTATATTTTTCTAGTAATGGTTAGTAATATAGAGTCTAGTATGGATATAGTAGGTAATCTGCCTACTCTTAGTAAGGTAGCTATTGAATACCTTTATATTAAAGGGCCTCTTTAGGGGGCAGAATTATAGGTTCTAGGACTTTGCCTAGCTTTTATTAATAAATCTCTTCTCCTTTGCTTTACTATCTGTTATAGTATAGAAAAGTATAGGATCTTTCCTAGTTACTAGTAGACTAGCAGGTAATATTATTAAGTTAGAATGTTAGTTCCCTTTATCTTTAATTAGGATTCTATAGATAGAGGTAGTAAATAGTTTGATTTTTAATGTAGTTAGTAGGGAGGCAGAAGCCTATTACTAACTTAGGATAGGCTTACCCCGTTTTCCTAATATTTCTATAAGTTATGGGATTTAGATTGGTTTAATATAGGGGATCTTAGGGAGGAGTAGTAGCTATAATGGCAGGGGCTTTAGGGAATAGTAGTGTATTAGAACTTAGTAAGGCAGGTATTAGGCTTAGGGCAGTTATAGAGGTAATAATTAGAAAAGCTATAATAGAAATACTAGTTATTTTCTTATTATTAGTTAGGGCGGTTATAGTAATGCTAGTTACTTAGGTCTATAGGGTCTTTAGCTAGTTAGTAGCTCTTAGAGGGACTTCTTTCTCTATAAGGCAATAAGGACTTTTTTTAAAGTATTTAGGGGTACTTTTTTAGTAGTATATTTATCTTTTATAATGCTAGCTATAGGTTAGTTATAAAATAGTATTATTAGTTTTTTAATTCTTATAGAAAGGTGGCTAGGTTATAATATTAGTAGCTAGGTAGTAGGTTATATACTAGTATTTTATATAGCTTTTAGAAAATAGCTTACTTTAATAGGGTAGGAAGGGCCTCTTTTAATATTTCTCCTTTTAGTGTAAGGCGTTAGAACTTAGTAAAGAAGGTGCTAAAATCCTTATAAGTCTAGTAAAGGTAGAATAGTTTAGTATAGGTATTATTAATGCAGTTTAGGTCTTTAAAGGTGTATTTTAGCAGGTTAATAATATTTTAGTAGTTAGGGAGTTAGTATTTTCTATTTTTAATATACAGTAAGACCTAGGTATAGGCATGTCCCTTAAGATAGCTAGTTATATAGGATATTTAGGTAAGGTAAGTAAAGAATTAGTTATAGTTAGCCTTTAGTTTTAAGTATATCTAGGAGATAAAGCAGTATAGGTTAGTTTAGTTACCTTTAAACTTATTAGGGTTAGGTAATTATTTAGTAAGACTGGTTAATTTAGTAAATTGGGAAGAAGGTAAAGGAGTTATTCTTATAGAAGCTGCTATATAAAGCTTAGTAGGCGCGCTAGTTTTAAGGGGTTTGCAAATAGTAAGTATAGTAGGTTAGGTAATATTAAGGGTATAGCGTTTAGTAAGGCAGGCCTTAAAGATATTATTATCCTTCCTTTTTAAAGCTTTCTTATATTACTATTTAGAGTATTTAAGCTTAGCTTATATAGTATTGCATTTCTTTATAACTTATTAAAAGGCTTATTTCTATTCTTAGCCTTTCTTTCTATTAGCTTAGAGCTAGCTTTTTAGAAGGGATATACATTTTTAGGTATCCTTAGTATAAGTATAGATATTTCTAAAGTAATTAAACTAATTATTAAGGTAGTTAGGAATATAGGCTTAGAAGGACTTTATGCTATTAGGCAGGAATAGTAGGAGCGGGTAGGTAGATATTACATTTAGTATCTAGTTAGTAGGAGCTATGTAGTATTATAGGCTAGTTGCGGTATATAGGTAAATAGGGAACGCTTCTAGTAAAATAGGATCTATTACTATAAATAGGCACTGTAGGCAGGTCAGGCTTTATTAATAAGATATAGCTTAAGGAGCTATATTTAGGATCTGGCTATTAGTCTAGCTAAGATTCTAGTAATAGTACTATTACCATATGATCTACTTTGCTTCTAGGTATAGGGTATATTAGTTTAGTCTTAGGCTATGATAATACTTTATATACTACTTACCTAGAAGCTATAACTCTATCTAGGCAGTATTATATATTACTAAGAAGTTATTAGGCTTAGTAGCTATATATAGGGCAGCCTTTAAGGTACTATATAGTAAAGAGAACCTCTTTAGGTTATAAAGCGTTATATAAAAGGCATTTAATTATATAAAGTGTAATATAGTAGCTAATAGGCTTTGACCTGGTAATAGTAAGAGCCTGTAAGAGATAGAAAATACTAGTAAGCTATAGTAATTTAGTAATACTATTTTTCTTTATAGCTATAAGGATACTAAGTTATAGTATTAATCTTCTAGTAGTAATATAATAAGGGTACTAAAAGACTTCTATACTTAATATAGTATTATTAGCCTTAAGCAGGAGCTAGTAACTAGTATTTATAGTAGTAACCCTATTTATAGTAATAATAGTATAGAACTAGTACTATAGGGGTAAATCTAGTTTATTAATATTATATTTAAGCTCCTGCCTATAAAAAGTAAGTATACTATTCTAGCTTAGCGCTATTACTAGTATAATATTATATATTTTTTTTATAGATAGTTTAGGGAGGCTTTACTTAAAAGAATAGCTCTATAGGTAAAAGATAAGGTTAAGAATAACTAGGATAATAATACTAATAGTAGCTAGGAAGATAAGGAAGGGAAAGGTAAAAATTATAGCCTTAGTAAAGATAATTAGTAAGCTTTAAGTAAAAGGGAAAGGAAAAAGGAGCAGGCTATAGAAAATAGTTAGAAGCTTCCCTAGATCCTATATACTGCTATAATAAAGTATCTAGTATATATACTATAAGATTTTATTTTTATTACTTTAAAGCTTAGGAGAACTAGTTCTATCTTTAAGTATAGTATCTTATATATTTAATTCTATACTATAAAGAAAGGGAACTTTAATATAGCTGCTATCTAGGCCTTTTTATACCTTAATATCTTTAATCTTATATATAGTAATAAGGCCTAGGTAGTAGTAGCCTAAATAGGTAATATTAAGGCTAGCTACTAGGATGTAAAATAGGTACTATTATAGTTAATTTAGTATATAGCTAGTAACCTTAAGGACTTATTATAGAGGTATAGTTAGTAAGTAAAGCTATATATTATAATAGTACTTACAGCTTAGTTATAGCTAGTAAAGAAGGCCTAGTAATAACTAATTAAGTAGGTAAACTAGCTACTTAATAAGCTAGGTATTATTACTATAATACTAAATTAAAATGCCTTTTATATACTTTAAGC
Organism: Fusarium circinatum; assembly: GCA_024047395.1. Taxonomy (NCBI): domain Eukaryota; kingdom Fungi; phylum Ascomycota; class Sordariomycetes; order Hypocreales; family Nectriaceae; genus Fusarium; species Fusarium circinatum. The sequence goes on from CM043928.1 coordinate 2,238,634, forward strand.
TAAAGACTTTAATATATTTATATAATAGAATATTAATAAGTATCTATAGTTTATAGACTATATTATATTATACTAGGTATAAGACCTATTTATGCTATAGTTAGCTATATTACTTTATACTATTATAATACTTACTTTTTAGTATTTTATTAACTATTAGCTATATATACTAGCTATAATATTATTTATACTACTTATAGCTACTGTAGGGGGTAAGATTAGTCTTAATATAGCCTGCTTTAGGAAGTAGTAGGGATTTTCTTTCTTTCTAAAAGATATAGTAAACTAGTATAAGCTCTAGCTTTATAACTAGGCTATAGACTTACTTTAAGTACTATAGCTTATTATTAAGGCATACTGGCTAGAAAAGGCATTACTATAGTAGTCTAGATACCTTATTAACTAAGTAATTAGCCTTACTATTAGTAAGGATATTTATATATAGGTATAGGCTAAAGATATACTAAGGATTTTTTTATAGCTTTTAATTTATAGCTATAAAAAAGCAGCGTACCTAGCTCTCTTTTTAGTAAAAGGTAAAAAGAATAAAGTACTAGATATAGATATATTTAAGTTTACCCTAGCTAGTATCTATACTAAGTCTAGAAATATATAAAGTAAAGACTATAATCCTTTAGGGAACTACTGTTTTTTTATTAAGTATATTTTAACTTATTTTACCTAAGTATAGACCTTTACTAATAGTAATATTAGCTATAAATATCTTAAAAGCTAGTATTTCTGTATAAAGGCTAAGAGGGCTATTAAGGCATTTAAGTAGCTTAGCTATAGTCTGTTTATTATAGTATAACGGTTTCTCTATATATTATATTACTGCTTTTACTAGTAGGTACTTTATTTCCCTAACCCTAATAAGATTAATAGCATTATATCTATAACTACTAAAAACAGCAGCTATATAGTTCTTTATATATATATTATTAAGCTATATATAACTATTTCTAATAATACTAAGCTAATAAATACTATTATAGCTATTATACTAAACTAAAATCTAAATACCTATTTATAATAAAATATATACCTATTTTATATTATTTATTTTATTAAGTAAATCTATAGATATTTATATTTACCTTTATTTAAAGATAACCTATAAAAGTAGTAAGTGCTATATAGGAGCTAAAAGTAATAAAATAGTAAATACTATATTATAAATTACTACTAGCTTTATATAACTAAATATAAAAATTAGCCTATATATATTATATAGTATAAGGTAGTTTATTAGTATTTAAAAGATAAGGCTAGTATAAGCTTTTATAATAATAAACTACTAGTACTATTTAGAAAAATAGTATTATAACTTTAGTATTATTATTACTTTAATATATATTTATTTAAGTAAGATAGGTAGAGAAGTTATATATTTATATTAAAAAGTATATACTAAAGAAATATACTTTAATATATTTCCTTAAAGTATTTTATACTATAATAAATTCCTTTTTTTTAAAGCTAACTTAGTAATCTTTTTATTATACCTAGACTAAATATATTTTCTTTTAAGATAAAAGGTATAGTAATTTCCTTAATTAGGCTATAAAAGTTATAGATATCTTCTTTTTTAATATCCTGTTTAGGATAGTAGGAAATAAAAAGGATATTACCTTAGTAAAAATAATAGTAGTAATTAGGTATACTAACCTATTTCCTATCCTTAACTAAGATTTTTATAAATAAAAGCTAAGTTAAAGGATTCTGCAGATTATTAGCTAGAGGTATCTTATTATTATTAGATTAATTATTACTATAAGACTTTATAATAAGGTTTATATTAAAAAGCGCAGGAATATTATATAGGTTATTACTTTCTAGGTTAAAAAGAAGGTATATCTTAGGTATAGTTACTTTTACTATTTATAGTTCCTATTAGCTAATTTAATTATAGAGGTAATTAATATAAATACTAATAACCTTAAAGATTCTATTGCCTAGTATAAGCTTAGAGAAATAGTCTTCTTAGCTAGGCTTAATTATATTACTAATTATATCCCTATAATAGCCTAGGTAGTTTATAGCATTGCAGTAAATAGTAAGGGTAATATTAGTAAAGTAGTATAGTTTAAATTCAGTTCCTTTCCTTATAACTATAATAACTAGGCCTTTTTAAATAAAGTTGCCTTATATATTGCTAATTAGAGTTAGGATTATACTATAGATTGCCTTATTTATTACTATATTATAAAGTAGTATATTTAGATTAAGGAACTAAAGGTTAAAAGTATTCTATATACTAGGTCTTCTATAGAGAATATTACCTTATACTTAGTGTAAGTTATGCTTAATATATCTGTTTTTAGGGATATATAGGAGTTAGTCCAGGACTAGGTAAAAGTAACGGTTAACCTTATACTTATTTTTCTTAATATCTACTTACTTAAAAAAAGGCTAGTTCTAGTCTATAGGGAAGAAAATAGTAAGATAGTATAACGGAGATAGCTAACTAGTAAAGCTACGTTAGGCTTACTTTATAAACTTAGTATAAAGAAGGTAATATATATACTAATTAGTTTACTAGTATTTAAGGGAATAGTATATAGTGGAATAGCAGTAAGTATATTAGTAAGTATTAAAAGAACTGTAAATAGTATACTAGATATTAATATTTATATTTAAAAATAGGGAACAGGGTATTATAAGTAAGAATACTAAAGAGTAAGGAAGTAATAGTAAAAACGTAAAAAGAAAGAGTTTAAGGGTATATTATATAAAATAGGTAGCAGTATTTTTTTTAAGGGCTAGAGTTATATTATATATAGCAGCTAGGATTATAAAGGCTAGGATAGGGATAGCTATAAGCTAGGGTTAGGGGGGGGGGCAGTTAGAAAGGTTTAAAACTAAAGTAATCCTTAAAACTTTAAGTTAGCTAATTTCTTTACTTTTAACTATAAAGCTTAGAATAGGATAAGTAATAATAATTATATAACAGTAAATTAAGGTAACTAAACTATTATAGGCTATAATTAATTCTATTTCCTAATTAGTTTATAGTATAGATATAGTAGTAATAGGTTATCTAAATAATTAAGATATCTATTAAGTAATAATAAATATATTTATAGGCCTAAAAGCTAAATTCTAAAAGGTTAGGCCTATATAAAAATCTATTTAAAGCTACTTAAAACGAGATAATATAGTTTAATAATTTATAGCCCTATATAGCGCTAAAGCTATTTACTAGGTCGTTTTTAAGCTGCTCTTTAGCAAGGTATATAAGTTAATATTAACTGTAAGTTATTAATTCCTAGATCTATATAATCTATTAGTTATTTAAAGCGCAGTAAGGGATATACTTAAAGTAAAAGTTACTAGTAATAAACAAACTACGCTTAAAGGCATAATTTAAAGTTAATTAACTAATAGTTATAAAATATTTAATTAGGCTGGAATTATAGTTACCTTATATAGTAAGCTTTATTAGTTACTAGGGTTATTATATATAGTAAGGTTAGGCTTAGGGAATAATATCCTTAATAGCCAGGCTAGTAACTTATTATTACTATTTTTAGTATATTTACTATTCTTAATAGTATTCCTTATGTTGTTTAGTAATTAATAAACTAATCTTAGTAAGAAATAAAAAGGCACTAGTATAATATAAAGCAGCTAATAAACTAAATCTAAGGTAACTAATAAACTTTAGTTTACTTATAAAAAGTAATATAATCTCTGTAAAAACTAGTAAGTCTATAATATTCTAACCTAAGATTATAATTAAATACTTTTTGCCTTTAAAAACTATTATAAGTATAACTAATTATTAGCTTTAACTATTAACTTTAGATTTAACGTTTTTAGTTAATAAGGGTAGCCTATAAACAGTACTTAATTAGGAACTTCCCTTAACTACTATGCAGAGATATAGTAGTTGCACTTATACTAGCTATTATTAATAAGAAAAAGTAAGTTTACCTAAGATATAAGTAAAAGGGGTTTAAGCTACTATATAATTAAAAAAGAAAAAGGTTACTTTATTTTATTTTTATTTATATTATTAATACTATTACTATTAAATTATAAGTTAATATAATAAAGTATTTTATTTATATAGATAACCTATGCCTATTATACTACAGGTTATATAAGTATATAGTTATATATAAAAGAATTCAAGCTTATTTCTATAGTAATCTATATAGGCTAGTAAAGAAAGATATTAATAAAGTCTAGTTCTAGGCTAAAGTACTTAACCTTATTAATAGTAATAAAAAGATCCTAGCTTTACTGCCTATTTTAAATAATAGTTTACTAATTAAGGCATTTAGTAAGCCTAAAAGTAAAGAATACTAATATACCTTTATAAAAGACTGCTACATTGTAAGTATAAACCTAAGATAAAGAAATAAATACCTCTAGAAAGTCTATAGTATTAAGCTAGACTTAAAGCCTAGTCTATAGAAGGCCAGTACTATTAAAGTAAATATAGACTTAATATACTAAAAAGATAGTATATTCTATTAATAGCTTTTTATTAAGGGCCTATATAGTAAATACTTTAAGGTAGTAAAAGGCTATAATTTAGTAACTCTAAATACTAAGTAGGTAAGGAAAGATATAGCTACTTAATAGGCTACTAAAGTCTTTTAGGTAAGGTTTAAAGAGGCCTAAAAAAAGGAAATAAAGGCTATTAAAAAAATAAGTAACTTAGCTGCACTAAACTTATAGCTTTATTAACTAGAATTAACTACTTACTTAAAAGACTTTAGTAATAAGAAATAGTATTTAAGGGGCCTTATATTATTAAAGTATACTATTATAAAGCTAAATAACCTTATAGCTAAGGATAATACTAAGCTTTAGTATATATATATAACTATTAGATATTTTATTTAAAAAGCTATTAATATAATTAGGCTAAGTATAGTCTTATAAAATATACTATTTAAAGTTAACTAAAAAGAATTATATAAAGAGTATAGTATGCCCTTTTACTTTTAGTTTAAGTAAAAGACTTAGAAAAAGTATATTACTATCTATTTTTAATTCTTTACCTATATAGTCTAGGCTATTTCTTATAAGAATACCTTAGACTAACTACTATTTAAACTAACTAAGAGTTAAAATACTACTTTTAATATAATAATAGATTATATAGTAAAACTTATTAATATTAATAATAAAGTTAGGCCTATGCTAATATTATTATAGATTAATAAGTTATACTAATTACTTAAAAATACTATACTTATATTTTATATTTCTATTTTTAATTATTTTACTAAAGTTACTAAGTATAATAGTATCCTTATTAGTTTCTTAACTATTTTAAGTATTTAAGATAATAAAACTTAAAAGACTTTTATAAATTTTACTTTTAAACTATTAGCTATTATAGTAATTTCTTAAGTATTTCTTATTAAGTATATAGTTAATAAAAAGGCTTTATATATTTAGCAGAAAGTAAATTAAAGACAGGCTAGATAAGAGGCTAAAGATAAAAGCTTAGGTTACTTTAAAATTATATTTAAGATAATATACTGGTTTTTAGTTAGTAGCGCTAAGGGTTAGGATACTATATTAATGTAATTTATTATTTAGCTTTATAATTATAGTATAGTAGCTAGCGGTTAGCAGGCTATATTAGGTTTAGTTAGTTAGGATAATAAAAATGTAATATATAAAGGTATTTATATTAGTATTTTTAGTATTTAGTTTATACTTTAAACTGCTTTATAATAAGCTAAGGCACTGCTATATAAGTATTTACTTTTCTATAATAAGTATAAAGACTAGTTACTTATTAAACTTAAATTACTATAGATTTTATAAAGTAAGCTTATTAATAATATAGTAAATATAGGTATAGGCTATTTATTTATAAATAACCTTTTTTAGCTAATACTAAAAAGTAATAGCTAGGCATTTTGCAAAGTATAGATTAATATAGTTTTATAAAGAGTGTAGTTTAAGGAAAAGTTTAAAGCTAAGCCTAAGCTTCTTAAAAGGAAAGCTTAGTATTATAGTAAGTACTTAAAGGAATTTTTTAAATATTTACTATTTATAATATATTTAAGTAGTAAGCAAGTAGCTTAGTTATTAAAACTACTTACTCTATAGTATAGAAATACTACTAATAGCAGGATTTAAAATATTCTTTATAACTATAGGCTTATTATACTTATAGCTAGATACTATAAAGGATTTTTAAAAACTAAGTAACTTAAGATTATATACCGTTTCCTGCTATGTAAAGTAAGTGCCTTAGTTATTTATTATTTATAGCTTATATTACTATTTTAAGAAAATATATAGGTAAATACTTAAAATAAGGCTAAATTTTATACTAAGGTATTAGGGTTAGGTTTATCTATATATCTAAGATAATTAAGTCCTTACTATTATATATATAATCCAGGCCCCACTTTTATATTCTTCTAAACTTATAGGTAATATAAACCCCAGTTTCTATTATATATATAATTAAGTTCTACTTTTATTAAATATTAAAGTCTTTTCTTAAAGTTTTAATTTATATTAATTATAATTTTTATTATTTTCCTCCTTACTTTTATTATTATTATTATTCTTATTACTAGTACTATCTTTACTATTTTTATTATAATATCTATAGATAATAAACTATTAGTAAATTAGTATTATCTTAGCTTTAATATTATCTTCTATTACACTATTTAACTCTTTTACAAAACCTTATAAAGATATATAAATACTAAGCAGTTTTAAAATAGATATTTTTTATAAGCTATATAGATTGCTATTTATAGCTATCTAAACCCTAGGAACTCTTAAGTCCCTAGAAAGATCTTATATATTATTACTAGTAAGGAAGGACTTTAGGACAGGCTAAATAATATATATATATAATGCCTTGTAAATTCCTAAAAGGTTAGGGATTTTATTTATAATAGTAAGCACTATAGTATAAAACTTATCCTCCTTTTTAATACTATTAGTTAAATAAATCTTATTATAGTATATAAAGAGGCTCTTAAAGATAAAGATATAAATACTAGCACTAAATATATTTACTATTATTACTAGTAGTTACTAGGTATAAATCTTTTTAACTAAAGTACCTTTAAAAATACTAAGCTTTCTGCTAAGATACTTAGCTATTTTTATTAAAAGAGCTAGCCCTGCGTTAGTATCTATTCCATTCTTAATAAAAAAGTCTTTAATATCTTTATTAAATTCTATTATAGCTAGGTTTAACTAGTAATCCTATTTATAAATAAGAAATACCTTTATATTAATTAGTTAAATATTATTAATTATTAATATATTAGGGCTATTATACTAAATAGCCTAAGCCTAATATAAAGTAAAGCTAGATAGTATTGCCTGCCTACCCTGGTATATCTTATTTACTACCTTGCCTATATTTTAATTAAGGTTAGTAAGGTAATGCTATAGGTAGTGGCTATAAAGATAGGTTAGTATATTAGTAAGCTATTTTTGACCTTAGTTACTAAATACCTTATATAGAATAGTAAGACCTATAATATAAATCTCTTAAGAAAACAACCTACCTTTAAAGTCCCTTTTCTATAGCTTCTAAGTAATAGCCAAGGTATTAAAAGCCTTATATCTTTCCTTAAAATAGTTCCTAAGTTAGTTCTTAGCTTATAAAGCCTTTACTAGGGTAACTAGCTTATTATCTTTACTAAGTCCTTACTTTAGTACTTATATACCTATACTAAGCTATATTATAATAGGTTTATTATTAGTTTAAGGGACCTGTATAAGAACAGGGTTTATAGATAGTTATAAAGGTATACTACTATCTTTATTATTATTTTTATAATTATTTAGTATATATAATAAGACTTAGGTAAATACCTAAAAGAGCTAGGTGCCTTTTAAAAGTATACCTAGAGAAAAGCATGGCTTCTCTATATAATATATATTATAGCTATCTATCTCTAAGTTACCTTTTTTATTACTAGCTTAAATATAGCGCTTAGTAAGCTTATAGGCTTAATACTTTAATATACCCTTTTTAATAAAAAATACATACTACTAGTTAAAAAACTTCTTAAGCTTTCTTTTATATCTAGAGAAGGTCTTAGGCAGGTTAGTAAGACTTTACTTATCTAGTGCCTTAGATAGCAGTAATATATATTATATTAATAAGCTAGTAATATCTATACTTAGAATAATATAGAAGGTAGAATTTAAAAGGAAGCTAGATAGTAGATTACTATATATATTAGCATTAGGATCTTATTTAAAGTAAAGTATCTTTTATAAGATAGGCTAGCTTAACTTAGCCCTTAATATATTAAGGTTATTAGTAATAAATAAGCCTATATCTAAAAACACTAGTAAACCCTTATTATATCTAGAAGCTGCAGTGCCTTTACTATTTAGTATATAGTAGGTAAATAATCTAAGCCTTCTAAGTTAAAATTTAGGTATATTTAAAGAGTCTTTAGTATAGTTAGGTAAGCAGATACGTTTAGTAGTAAGCTTTACTATAATAATAAAGGCTAGAACTATTATTCTTTTTTTGCTTATTAGTAGTATATTACTAGTTTGCCTTTTAATAATTATAGCTTCTTTTTATAGCCTTTTCCTTCCTTTTATTATAAATAAGTAAGGAAAGGGATTTAAAATAAAGCAATAAGTATACTTATAATTTCCTAGAGCTACTAAGGTATATTATACTATAGCCCTTACTTAAATAGTTTTAATTAGTCTTTTTATTAAAACTAACTACTTATTATATATATAATAGTATACTAGATATTATGAGTATAAAAGTAAATTACTTTAATTATATTTAATTTAATAAATAAACTTAATACTATAATATATAGAACTTTAAAGGGATATTTAAGGTATTTATTATTTATAAGTATCTTTTACTATTAACTACCTTAGACTTAGTATATTATATCTTTATAGTAAAGCCTAGAGGATATTTTAAACTAAGATAATAGCTATTACTATATATTAAGAATCTAAATTACTATCTTAATTATAGCTCTAGAGTACTAGAAAGCTAAAAAAACATTAAAAATATAATCTAAGTCTAAAGGTTATAAGGGAAGAGATATTTTTTCTTTCTGCTTATCTATATCTGGCTTTTATATAACCTAACCTTAAAATACTATCCTATAATACTTATAGTTAAGTTTACCTTTACTCTTAGCTTCTAAAAAAAGAATGTCTTTAAGAGAAGTAAGCTCTAGTATACTATATTTAGATTTTTTCTTTACTACTAGTAATACTAAAGGCCTTGTTATAGTAGGTACTGTATTCCTTAAGCTATTATTATTATTATCTATAAGGCTAAATATATTACTATTAATTAATAGGTCTTTTAGTAATATTAGGTTATAATAAAGGAGGTATTTAGATAAGTAGGTATTATCTAGATCTCTAGTTAAGCAGTACTATAGTAAAAAAGACTATATATTAGGTACGGTTTATTAGATATAAACCTTAATATACTAAAACTAATATAAAGTTAATTTAATCTAGACTTAATAGATAATAGTATAATAGAAATAGCTACCCTAGATAGTAATATGTTACTAAATAACTAGTTACTAGTATTTAGCCTTAATATATAAATAGATTTAGCTAATAAGGATAATAGGTTATAGTAAATACGTTTAATACCTTTATATAGTTATAAGTCTTACCTAGGTTAAATACTTAATTTCTATATAGTATAATTAGCCTGCTAACTATTAGCCTTAAATAATATAATAAATAGGGTAAATAATAAATAATAACCTTTACTGCCAGGCGTCTTAGGGATAGGGTTAGGTATAGGTTATAGCATTAGGATAGATAATAAAAGGTAGGTAAATAAAGTAAAAAGTAAATAGCTTTAAAGGCTTAGAGGTTTATATAAAGTAAGTAAAACCTAAAGTTTTTAACCCTAGGGTACAAACCAAGGTTATTATTTAAGGGAAGGTAGCCTATACATTTTAACCCTAGGGTACAAATTAACATCTACTAAGTTAAGTCTCTAAGCAAAGATATTATATATTATATTATTTAATTTATATAACTTTATACCCTAAGGTATAAAAACTAGCAATTAAGGTAACTTATATAATCTTTTTTATTATTATAATATACTATATACCCTAAGATCTTAAAATATATTATTATTATTTAATATTATTATTTATTTAATATAACTATAATAAAATACTTCCTTCTAAAGAGGCATATTAGGCTTTACTTCTTTATATTAGGGATTATTATAATAAAGATTATAAAGGTAATATAATAAAAACAAGCTATATATATATATATATATAGTAGTATTACTATTAGTAATTATTAGTATTATTACTAAGGTTAGTGTTTTTTTATATAAGGAGATAATTAGAATAGTAAGAGTTAGTGCTATTTAATAATACTTACTAGGCAGGTAGAGGAAGCGGATTTATTTATAAATTTTTAGATAATACAGTACCTTAGTTAAAGTAAGTCTAGGTTTAGCCTACCTTATATATTAATAGTAATAATGTATTTTATATATTTATTATATATATAAGATAAAGAAATATAAAAGAATAAATATATATACCTAACTTTACTAGTAAAAGATTTTTATTTACTTAAAGTAAAGTATATAGAAGAATAATAGGGTTTAGGAGATAAAGTAATATAAAATATTTAATTATATCTTTAAGAAATAGTAAATATAATAATACTAAACCTAATAAAAGACAGATATACTATTAATATATATCTTAATGCATTGTAGATAATTAATAATAAAGGTAGCTTAACTAAGATTATATATTTATTTTTAGCTATTTTAAGTTAAGTTTAACTTTTATTTTATTTTTAAGTTTTATAGTATAACCTAAGAGACCTTTTAATCCTAGCTAACCTTACTTTAGGTTATAGTTATAACTAGCTTATATATTTACCTCTTTATATCTATTTATATTTATTATTAAAATAAGGTCCTGCCTTCCTTTATATCCCATTTTATAAGATTTATTAGTTTATTTTAATAAGATATTAAGTTCTAAGTTAAGTAAGATCTGTCCTTAGGCTATTTCTAAATAGTAAAGTAATTACTAAAGAACTCTATTAACTGTTTAACTATAATAGATATATCTATAATAGTCTAATATATTACTACATTACTACTATTAGGTAGTTTACTTCTATAGAGTATAAGTATAATCTCCTTTATATTAATAAATAAGAAAAGGTCCTCTAAACGCTTCTAGGTTTATCTTACTATAATACCTTTATTAAGTTAAATATAGCTTAGGTCTATCTTATCCTTTCTATTACTAATACTATTATAAAGATAAAATAGGTTATTATTAGTATTACTTTCTAAGTTATAGCTATTATATAGGTCTATCTTAATAATAAGACATTAGACTAGTAAGGTAATTAGTAGTACTATATTAAAATTATAGGTATTATAGTAAAACTTATATAGCTAATATAGACTTATTAAAAACTTGTTCTTACTATAGTATACTTTATAAGCCTCCTTTACTATCTTTTTCCCTATTTTATCTTTACCTATAAATAGTTACTAAAGTAGTAAAACTCTCTTTATAATATTAGAATTTATCTTATAGTTATTATTACTTTCCTTAATAATAACTTACTAAAACTAAATAAGGTATTAGCTAAATATAAACTTATATTATATTAAAGGTAGCTATAAGAATTCTACTACAGTCTAGCCCTAAAGTATCTTACAGATAGCTTTAAACTCCTTTATAAAGAATACTATATTATTATTATTACCTAGCCTGCCTATTATAAATAATACTATAAAGGTTAATATAAAGTATTTAAAGTTATTTATATTAAAACCTAGGGTTAAAAGATATTAGTAAAAGAAAAAGGGAAAAAGGGAAAGATAATAATTAAACTCTCTTATTATATTAACATATAGTTAGCTTACTAATAATACTTAATTCACATAAAAGTCTTAGCCTGGTTTAGTAAGGCTACTAAATAACTACTATTCCCTAGTCTAATTATAGTCCTTATAATAGATAATAATCCCTATAGAGTATTTAACTAATATTATAATCTTCCCTCCCTAATTCTAGGTAAAATTTAAGCAGCTTTTTTTATACTTAAAATATATATATATTATTTAAGACTACTAAAATTATTAAAACTCTAATCTTTATATATTTCTAAACTAAATTATCTATATAGTAGGAATTTTACTAAAACTAAGATAGTTTTATTATTACCTATTTATCTAGTATATATATAAGAGGCTAGTAACTAGAATAAAATAGAAATATTATTATTATTAATAGTTACTAAGGCTAAATAGCTAAATAAGAGGAAAAAAGCAAATAATAAGGTAGATAAGTATAATAAAAAAGAAGAAAAGAAAATATACTTTAAAAATAAGAACTCTGTCTAGGAGTAAGTATAAAAACATTAAATCTTAATAGCTTATATACTTACTAATACTCTAACTTCTATATAGAGCTTAGGAAAGAATAGGTACTTAGATATAAAGTATATAAAAACCTTCTATACTATTTTTATATAGGGCAGGCTAATTTAAAAGGCAAAAAAGAATTATTTACTAATCCTTTATAGTTAAGCTAATATATTAAGAATAATAAAGTATTTCTAGTAATAAGGTTAGTTAATTAATTTTAAGGCCCCTAAAGAATTACTTTTTTTTAATAAATAGCTTTTAGTTAATTAAAGGAGCCTAGTAAAGGTTATGGCTAGCTAATATTACATTAAGGCTCTAAAGGCCTATATATAAGAGACAGGTGCTAATAAGGAGGAGCTATAGTAGACCTGTAAATTTTATAATAAGGATACTTTATTATTAAACTTAAATCTTAAGCTCTAGGTTAACTAATAGAATTTAGGCATAGCTAATAGCTATAGTTAGGTATAGATATAAGTAGCTATAGTATCTAGCCAGGACTTTAATTTATTTTATAGAAAAGCTACTTAGGTTAAGGACTAGATAATTAATATTCTATAGCTAGGCAGTAATAAACATTTCCCTACTTATTATCTAGCTATAATTTAAAGAAATAAGAAATAGAAAGAGATAGCTATGTAATAGTATAAAATATCTATTAGTAAAGTTACCTTTAAAATCTTAACTTAGGACTAAATAATTAATTATAAAATTAATAATATAAGTAAAATAGAACTAGTAATAGTTAGTCTTATTAACTAATAAAAGCTATATATATAGTACTAGTTTATAATATTTTACAGTATATTATAAATACTATTTTAACTTTCTAATAATATAGCTAATAAAGTAAAGCTAGTAGACTAAAAGAAGATATTAAAGTTCCTTAGCCTAACCTATATAAATAATCAAGTCTAGACATTTTTCTACCTACCTTTATTATTATTATTATTATTAGCTATAACTTAAAGCACTAAATGTTAACCTAGCTTCCTTACTATAATAAATAATATAAGATATAAAGAGATTTATAGCAGGATTTTTATAACCTTTTAGTTACAGTTTACTAATATTTACTATCTTATAAGCCTAAGTAAAGATAATAGGAAAGTACTATTTTAGGTTATAAACTATATTATTATATAGTTAAATACTACTTTTACTATAATTTTTAATTAATGTAATAATAATAAGCTGCCTTTGCAGGCTAATATAGTAGCTATATTAAACTACTACTCTAATTAAGATATTTATAAGGCTAAGAAGAAACTTAGTATCTTTATATAAAAGCCAGACTACTATTATTATAGCTTAATGCCTAAAGCAGCTTCTATACTTTTATAATATAAAGTCCTTAATTTTATCCTTTAATATCTTAGTAACTTTAAAAGTCTATTAGTAAAGCCTTATTTAAAGCAAGTACCTAGATAGGTTAATAGTACTTAATATATAAAGCGCTTTATATATAAGATATAAAGTAAAGTATTAATAATAGTTTAGTAGTAAGTTAGGTATAACTTTTCTTTATAGTAAATAATAAAGTAGCCTTATAGTAGTTTTATTTTCTATAGCTAAGCTTATAGTACTAATATAGTATCTTTTTGCTTTACTTACCTTATCCTAACTAAATTGTTAGGGAACTATATTAAAGATAATCTAGAGCTTAGAGCTAATTTAGCTTTTATTATAATAGAAAAGCTTAGGAATAAGGCCTTTAAGGCTATACTAAGTTAATAGCTTACTTAGCATTAGCACTAATAGTATTTTAATGCAGTAATAATAGTAATTAGACTAAGACTTTTCCCTAACCTATATAAGGAATAAGTAGTCCTAGCGCAGGAAAAAATAAAGAAAATAGGCTATAATAATAGTAACTTTATTATTAACTATAACTCTAGCCTTAACTTTTCTAACTCCTTCCCTAACCTTAACCTTAACTTTAGTAAGGTTATATTATAGCTAAAAAGCCCTTAAGATATTAAAATTATTTAAAACCTACTACTAGTGCCTATAAGAGCTAAGTTAAAGATAGGTAAGGAGTAATATCCTCTTAGCAAGCTAAAGTGGTATTATTTGCTAGAGTTAAGGCTACTAGGGTAATAATATATATTAGGTAAGTTAGATATAGGGGTATTATAAGCAAGCGCTTTTCCCTTTTTAAAGTATTTTAGATTAAAAGGAAGTAATAAAATAATAGCAGTAAGTATAATATCTTTATAGCCTACTGTTTTTATACTAAGGCAAGCTAGAGTTTTTAGGGCTTTATTATTATTTTTTTTATTTTTTATTTATATAGTATAAAAAAAGCCTAGGTATTATTTACAGACAATTCTAACAAAATCGCCTATATAAATTCAATTTTACAGGCCAGATATTGCTATAATATCGCTTACTACTAGGCCAAGTTATTAATTAGTTAAAAATTCTACTTAGGGTTAGTTAGGGTTAGCATTATATTTAAGGTTTATAGCAGTATAGCAAAAGGAGTTCTGCAGTATAATAGCATAGCATTTATTACTTTATTCTATTTTATTATAGTAACTAACTAACTACTACTTAATAATAATAGATAAGTATATAAAGGTTAATAATAAGCACTGTATGCTTATTTACTAGAAATACAAAACAGCACTATAGCTATATATATTTGCAAAGCACTTTTAATAAATATATAAACTAACTAGCAGTATACTTTAAAATATTATTAATTATTATATTAGTAAAGATATAATAAACCTAGTTTACTTAGAGCTTCTAAGAGATAGTAATACAGTTATTAGATAGCTTCTAGTGTTAAGAGGGTATAGCTATATTAAGTATAGGTTTCTAATAGTAGTACCTAACAATATCATTTATTACTAAAGAGAAGTAAAGTATAGAATAGCAAAGACTTAATAGGAAGATATTATACTACAAATATAGATAGGCAGAAGGTATATTTAATACTAAATCGTTTAAGACAATAGTAACACCAGTATTACGCTAAATAGCGCTAATATTATAAGATACAGCGCTATAAAGGAGATAATTGCTAGTAGTAAGGCGTAATTAAAAGAAAAGGATACTATATAGCTCTAGAAGGGTAACTTAAAAAAAGATATTAACCGTAATTTATTATAGGTAAAGAGACTATATTAAGTATAGCACTTTAGCTCCTAGGACTTACTTAGTATTCACAATGTAGCTATATAAGTATAAGTAAGGGAAGTAACTAGTAATAGGGCTAAGAGAGGTAAGCAAGCAATTCGTAAATAACTATTACTCGGTTAACTTAGGCAGAGCTTTAACTGTAAGGTAGATTACTGCTACTAGTAACTTAATAGCATGCTAACAGAAACGCTACAGTAGCTTGCTAGTATTATAGTAATAAGTCCAAGCAGTATACTATTTAATAAAAAAGAAAAGAAGGTATTAATAATAAAATATTACTTAGTAAGTTACTACTACTTAAGCTTTTACTAAAGGTTATACTATATTAAACGCAAGGAGGCATTTTAATACTAGGCTATTTAGTTTATAGATAAGCAGTAAAGCTTACTATATGATATTAATAAAGAGCTTAAA
Source organism: Fusarium circinatum (assembly GCA_024047395.1). Classification (NCBI taxonomy): domain Eukaryota; kingdom Fungi; phylum Ascomycota; class Sordariomycetes; order Hypocreales; family Nectriaceae; genus Fusarium; species Fusarium circinatum. Next base: position 2,254,595 of record CM043928.1, read on the forward strand.
AGAGATATATTTCTAAGTAGCCAGGATAGTAAGTTCTGTAGCAGAAGAAATATAAATACTAATAATAAGAAAGAAGATAAAAACAAAGAGGTTAGCAAGTATAAAAAGGAGCTTAACAATAGTAGTATAAGCAGTCCGGTATATAATACACTTAATTATACTATATTTCAGTTTATTATTTCTTTAATTAAAATAAAAGTTAGGGGGAATTAATATATAAACCCGCTACTATACTTTTATACAGTACTTAGTATTAGGCAATATCCGCTAGGTTATACAGAGCTGTACTTATATATAGGCATGCTAGCTAGTATACTATAGTAAGCCTAGCTGTTTTTTCTAGAGGCTACGTTTAAGGATTAGCTACAGGATTAGGATAAGGTTAGGGTAAAGGCAATACTTTTATTTAAAAAGTAATATACTATATAGATATATATTAGTAGTTATACTATTATAAGCATAATTATTAAGTAGATAGCTTACAGAAAAGGACACTGCTAAAAGATAGGAGGATAGCTATTAATACAGTAGGCAGATAATAAAAAGGCGCTGTTTTATATAGGTAAGGAGGTTAATATTAAAAAATTCACTTACACGCTCTGTAGTTAAGTTACAGAGGTATAAAAGATACTAAACTAGCTATTTAGGGGATTATAGCAAAAAGTTAGTAAAATTATTAATATAGGGCAGATTTCTAATAGTATAGTATAGCTTAGAGCAGGTTAGTTATTTGCAAGTAGCCTAAAGAATAGTTAGTTAAAGCCTAGATTGGTAAAGGTAATATAGCTAATAGAAACGTTAATATAGAATATAGCGTAGAATTAGTAAAAGTGGCAGAAGGTTAAAATATAGCTTTGCAATTTATGGCTATTTTGAGAGATATTATATATACTTATATATATATAGAGCAGGCTTCTAAATAGAGGGCTAAAGGTAATAATACTACAGTACTGTAACTTGTAGTAGCTAATACGTAATATATTTATACTAAATAGGCAGATTATACTTATTACAGACCAGGATAAGATAAAAGTAATCTGTAATAATGGCCAAAAGGTAGTATAGTTTTTACCTAATCCAATTAGGCGGATAATTATAGTATATATATTATAGTTAATCCTAGTAGAAAGGGTACTTAGGCAGAAGTATTAGCTTACTAAGCCACGTAATAATTAGCTAGAGTATATATAGCAGGATAGTGGCTTATAAGTATAAAATACTAAGTAGCTAAGCAGGAAGCTTGCGCACATAATACAGGCCAGTATAGGAGTAAGGATTAAAGTAGGGCAGTACTAAGCAATTACTATTAAGATAGGGCAGAGAATCTAAGGACTAGTTATAAGGCAGCTAGATAGTTAAATAGAAAATAAAGATAAAGATAATAATATTAAGGTTAATTTAATTATAGGTAAGCTAGTTAATTGCAAAGAAAGCTAGAATATTATATAGGATTTACAGTTAATATACAGAATATAGATTATAAGGCAGCACTATGCTATATATATTAGCTTTCTAGGCAAGCTTTAACTAAAGATAATTACAACTTTTAGAAAGATTAGTAAGCTTTAGTATTAATTTTTAAAGGAAAGTAATACAGGGGAGAAGGATAAAGATAAGAAAAGTAAGAAAAAGGCGCTAAAGCGTAAGCAGGATAGTTATTATACTGAGGTGTTAGGGTTGGGTTTGTCTATACATCTGAGATAATTGGGTCCCCACTATCACATATGTGATCCAGGCCCCACTTTCACATTCTTCTAAACTTACAGGTAATACAGACCCCAGTCCCTATCGCATATGTGATCGAGTCCCACTCCTGTCAAACATCAGAGTCTCTTCTCGAAGTCTTGATTCGTGTCAATTATAATTCTCATCATCTTCCTCCCCACTTTCATCATCGTCATTGTCCTCGTCACCAGTACTATCTTTGCCGTTTTCATCATGATGTCCGCGGACAATAGACTGTTGGCGGATCAGTGTCGTCTCAGCTTCAGTATTGTCTTCTGTCACGCCATCTAACTCCTCTACAAAACCTCGTGGAGATATACAAACACCGAGCAGTTCTGGAATGGACGTTTTTCGCAAGCTGTGTAGATCGCCGTCTGTAGCCATCTGAACCCCAGGAACTCTTAAGTCCCTGGAAAGATCTTGCATGTTATTGCCAGCAAGGAGGGACTCCAGGACGGGCTGAACGACATGCGCGTATGATGCCTCGCAAATTCCCAGAAGGTCAGGGATCTCGTCTGCAACAGCAAGCGCCATGGTACGGAACTTATCCTCCTTTTTAATGCCATCAGTTGGACGAATCTTATTATAGCACGTAAAGAGGCTCCTAGAGACAAAGACGTAAATACCAGCGCCAAATACGTCTGCCATCACTGCCAGCGGTCGCCAGGCATAAATCTTTTTGGCCAAGGTGCCTTCGGGAATACCGAGCTTCCTGCTGAGATACTTGGCTATTCTCGTTGAAAGAGCCAGCCCCGCGTTGGTGTCTATTCCGTTCTTGACGAGGAAGTCTTCAATGTCTTTATTGGATTCTGTCGCGGCCGGGTTCGACCAGCGATCCCATTCGCGGACGAGGGACACCTTCATGTCGATCAGTCGAATATCGTCGATCGTCAACATGTTGGGGCTGTCATGCTGAACGGCCTGAGCCCAACGTAGGGTGAAGCTAGATAGTGTCGCCTGCCCACCCTGGCGTATCTCGTCTGCCACCCTGCCCGCGTTCCGATCGAGGTCAGCGAGGTGACGCCGCGGGTGGCGGCCATAAAGATAGGTCAGTGCATCAGCGAGCCGTTTCTGACCTCGGTCACCGAATACCTCATGTAGAACGGCGAGACCTATGACGCAGATCTCTTGAGAGGACAACCTGCCTCCAAAGTCCCTTTCCTGTAGCTTCCGAGCAACAGCCAGGGTGTCGAAAGCCTTATATCCCTCCTCGAAATGGTTCCTGAGTCGGTTCTTGGCTTGCAAAGCCTCTACCAGGGTAACTGGCTTGTCATCTCCGCCGAGTCCCTGCTTCGGTGCTCGCGCACCTGTGCCAAGCCGTATCACGATGGGTTCATCATCGGTCTGAGGGACCTGCGTGGGAACAGGGTTTGCAGATGGTCGTGAGGGTATGCCGCTGTCTTCGTTGTCGTCTCCATGATTGTTCAGCACATGCGGCAAGACTTGGGTGGATGCCTGGAAGAGCTGGGTGCCTTTCAAGAGCGTACCTGGAGGAAAGCGTGGCTTCTCTACGCGACGCACGTTATGGCTGTCTGTCTCTGAGTCGCCTTCTTCATCACTGGCTTGAATACAGCGCTTGGCAAGCTCGTAGGCTCGATGCTCCGATATACCCTTCTTAACGAGAGATGCGTGCCACTGGTCGAAAAACTTCTTAAGCTTCCTCTCGTATCTGGAGAGGGTCTCGGGCAGGTCAGTGAGACTCTGCTCATCCGGCGCCTCGGATGGCGGCAATGTATGTTGTGTCAATAAGCCAGCAGTGTCTGTACTTGGGATGGCGTGGGAGGTGGAATCCGGAAGGAAGCTGGATGGCAGACTACTGTGCACATCGGCGTCAGGATCTTGTCCGGAGCGAAGTGTCTTCCGCGAGACAGGCTGGCTTGACTTAGCCCCTGACGCGTCAAGGTCATCGGCAACGAATAAGCCCGTGTCCGAAAACACTGGCGAACCCTTGTCACGTCTGGGAGCCGCGGCGCCTCTGCCGTCCAGTGCGTGGCGGGTGGACGATCCGAGCCTTCCGGGTTGAGATTTGGGTGTGTTTAAAGAGTCTCCGGCGTAGTTGGGCAAGCGGACACGTTTAGTAGTAGGCTCTGCTGTAATGGCAGAGGCTGGAACTATTGTCCTTTTTCTGCCTGTTGGTGGCATATCGCTGGTCTGCCTCTTGATGATTGTGGCTTCTTTCCATGGCCTCCTCCTTCCTCCTGTTGTAGATGAGGGAGGAAAGGGGTTTAAAATGAAGCGATGAGTGTACTCGTAATCTCCCAGAGCTGCCGGGGTACGTTGTGCCGCAGCCCCTGCTCAAACGGTTTCAATTGGTCTCCTTGTCGGAACCAACTGCTTATCACACATGTGATAGCATGCTAGACATCATAAGCGTAAAAGTAAATTACTCCAATTGCATCCAATTTAATAAACAAACTTAATACTACAGTACACGGAACTTTAAAGGGATGTTTAAGGCATCTGTCATTTACGAGTGTCTTTTACTATTAACTACCCTAGACTTAGCGCATTACATCTTTATGGCAAAGCCCAGGGGATATTCTAAACTAGGACAACAGCCATTACTACATGTCAAGAATCCAAATCACCATCTTAATCATGGCTCCAGAGCACCAGAAAGCCAAAGGGACGTCAAGAACGCGATCTAAGTCCAAAGGTCGCAAGGGAAGAGGTGTTTCTTCCTCCCGCTCGTCCGCGTCCGGCTTCCGTGCAACCCGACCTCAAGACACCATCCTGCGATACCTACAGTCAAGTTCGCCTCTACCCTTAGCTTCCGAAAGAAGAACGTCTCCAAGAGAAGCAAGCTCTGGCACGCTGCGTTCGGATTTCTCCTCTGCCACCAGCAACACCGAAGGCCCCGTCGTAGCAGGTACTGCGTTCCCCGAGCCATTATCATCATCATCTGTAAGGCTGAATGTGTCACCATCGATCGATGGGTCCTCCGGCAATGTCAGGTCGCGACGAGGGAGGCATTTGGACGAGCGGCCCTCGTCTAGATCTCCAGTTAGGCAGCACTACGGTGGAAAAGACTACATATCAGGTGCGGTTTGTCAGACACGAACCTTGACATGCTAAAACTAACATGAAGTCAATTTGATCTAGACTCAATAGATGATGGCATGACAGAAATAGCTGCCCCGGACGGCGACATGTCGCTAAATGACCAGTCGCCAGCATTCGGCCCCGATATGCAGATGGATTCAGCCAATGAGGATGACGGGTCATGGCAAATGCGTTCAACACCTCCACGTAGTCATGAGTCTTACCCAGGTCAAATACTCAATCTCTACACAGTACAATCAGCCTGCTGACCATCAGCCCTAGATGACATGATAAACAGGGCAAATGATGAACGACGCGAAAATAGTGTCACCCGAAGCGAGCATCCTCTAAACGAGACACATGACGAAGAGCGAGCAGACCCCATTGCTACGGAACTGCCTACACGCGAGGAAATATATAACTGGGTTGAAGAGGAAGAGTTGGACGAAGGGGAGAAACTGGCTCGGCGTATCGTCTATATCCTCACTGCTGGTCTTGTGTCATGTCCGGCGGATCAACACAAGAACCAGGACGCATCACACCTCGCAACTTGCCGCCGCCATCTACACCTCCGTGAGACGTGGGCTGGGTCCAGCGCCAGAGTCAGTGGGTCGTCCTTCGCTGAGCGAGAGGAACAGTCACGGCAGTTCGGCCTCGACCGGACCGTCCGACCCCTTGATGCTTCAGTCACGGGCCTCCGTCGCGACCAGCTGCCTCCAGCCAGCCGGCTCGAGGCCCAATTTGCGGGTTGGCACGAAGACAAAGAATGGTCAGATGCCGAGGTCTGCCTGCACCAAGACGACGTGCCGCAGCGGAAGCTGGCGCCCGCCGTTCACGACATCGACAGCTTCCTACATGTCACGAAAGACCCGCGCAGCCTGAGAGGGCCGTTGAACATATGCATAACAGCCCAGCCAAGTCTCCTCCTCTCCAAATCCATTCACGTCCGTGTGCCAATACGGGTGGGAGACAAGATCAAGCAGGTCCCGATCTACCAGATCCCGCACACCGTGCTTGCTCACCAAAGGCCACGAACGGTCTACATGTTCTTCCCGCGGCTCTACGACGAGAAGCGCCGGAAGAAGGGCCCAGTACCACTGCGAGAGGAACAGAATCGGCTGTTCTTCGACGGCTTCATCAGGCCAAGCATCGAGAAGATTGGACCGCACTTTGTGCACCACTTGCCTGGAAGCTATGACTCCGTCCAGGCAGCATCGTGCATCGCCAGGGAGTCGTCGGGCTCGGCGGCTGTACGCGGGGCAGCCTTTGAGGTGCCATATAGCGAGAAGAACCTCCCCAGGTTATGGAGCGTCATGCAGGAGGCACTCGATCGTGCGGAGCGCGACATGGCAGCTGATGGGCTCCGACCCGGCGACGGCGGGGGCCTGCGGGAGACAGAAGATGCCAGTAGGCTGTGGCAGTTTGGCGATGCTATCTTCCTCTGCAGCTATAAGGACACCAAGCTGTGGTATCAATCCTCCGGCAGTAGCATAGCGGGGGTGCTAGGAGACTTCCGCGCCCAATGTGGCGTCGTCAGCCTCGAGCAGGAGCCGGCAGCCAGCATTCGCAGTGGCAACCCTGCTTATGGCAACAACAGTACAGAACCGGCGCCGCAGGGGCAAACCCAGTTTGTCGACGTCGCATCCGAGCTCCTGCCCACGAGAAGTGGGCATACCCTTCTGGCTCGGCGGTGCTGCCAGCACAACACCTTGCGTTTCCTCTATGGACAGTCTGGGGAGGCTCTGCTTGGAAGGACAGCCCTGCGGGTGGAAGACGAGGCTGAGAATGACTGGGATGACGATGCCGATAGTAGCCAGGAAGATGAGGAAGGGGAAGGTGAAAATTATGGCCTTGGAGAAGACGACTGGCAAGCTCCAAGCGGAAGGGGAAGGGAGGAGGAGCAGGCTGCAGGAGACGGTTGGAAGCCTCCCCGGATCCCGCGCGCCACCACAACAGAGTATCCTGTACACATGCTGCGAGACTCCATCTCCATCACTTCAGAGCCCAGGAGAACTAGTCCTATCTTTAGGCGCGGCGTCTCGTATGTACAATCCTACACCGTAGAGGAGGGGAACTTCAACGTGGCCGCCATCTGGGCCTTCTCACACCCCAACATCTTCAATCTCGCGCACAGCGATGAGGCCTGGGCGGCAGTGGCCCGAACGGGTAACATCAAGGCTAGCCGCCAGGACGCGGAACGGGCACTATCGCAGTCAATCCAGCGCATGGCTAGTAACCTCGAGGACCCGTCACGGGGGTACGGCTGGCGGGTGGAGCTGCGCATCACGACAGCACTCGCGGCTCAGTTGCGGCCGGCAGAGGAGGCCTGGTGGCAACTGATCAAGCGGGCAAACCGGCTGCCTGATGAGCCAGGTGCCGTTGCCGTGACACCGGATCGGAATGCCTTCTACATGCTTCAAGCTGGAGACTTTAACGCGTTTGTACGACAGAACATTGACAAGCATCTGCGGCTCATGGACTACATCATGTCGTACTGGGCGCGAGACCCATCTACGCCGCAGTCAGCTGCATCGCTCTATGCCATCGTGACGCTTGCTCTCCGGCATCTCATCAACCATCAGCCGCACGCACTAGCTAGGATATTGTCTGCGCCGCTTGCGGCCGCTGCCGGGGGCAAGATCGGTCTTGACATGACCCGCTCTAGGGAGCAGCGGGGATTTTCCTTCTTCCCGAAAGACGTAGTGGACTGGCATGAGCTCCGGCTCCACGACTGGGCCACGGACCTGCTTCAGGTGCCACAGCTCGTCATCAAGGCACACTGGCTAGAAGAGGCATCGCTGCGGCAGTCTAGACACCTTATCGACCAGGTAATTAGCCTCGCCATCAGTAAGGACATCCGCACGCGGGTGCAGGCCGAAGATGTGCTTGGGATTCTCTCGCAGCTCCTGATTCGCAGCTATAAGAAAGCGGCGTACCTGGCTCTCTTCCCGGCGAAGGGCAGAAGGAATAGAGTGCCGGACATGGACGTGTTCGAGTTTACCCTGGCTGGCGTCCGTGCTGAGTCCAGAAACGTACAGGGCAGAGACTGCAATCCTCCGGGGAACCACCGTTTCTTCATTAAGCACGTTTCGACCTATTTTGCCTGGGCATGGACCCTCGCCGATAGTGACATTAGCCGTGAACATCTTGAAAGCCAGCATTTCCGCGTGGAGGCTAAGAGGGCCATCAAGGCGTTCGAGCAGCTCAGCCGTAGTCCGTTCATCACGGCACAACGGTTCCTCTGCGTGCTATATTACCGCTTCTGCCAGCAGGTACTCTGTTTCCCCAACCCCGACAAGATTAACGGCGTCATGTCTGTGACTGCCAAGAACGGCAGCCGCACAGTTCTCTGCACACATATCATCAAGCCGTGTATAACCATTCCTGATGATGCCAAGCTGACGGACACCGTTGCAGCCATCGTGTTAAACCAGGATCCGAATACCCATCCACAACAGAACACATATCCGTCTCATATCATCTATTCTATCAAGCAGATCCGTAGATATCTACATTTACCTCTATCTGGAGATGACCTGTGATGGCCGTGGGTGTCGGATAGGAGATAAGGTTACTCTATATGTACGTTAGAAGTAATGAGAGAGTGAATGCAGTGTTATATATCACCACTAGCTTCGTGCGACTGGATATGAACTCGGCCCTTACTTTGGGGTCATGCATTTAGTTTCACATTTAGCTTGTTGTACTAAGGATTCCATCGTTTGTCAAAAAGGGATGCTCTTCAAGGGCTCGAAGGTGTTTATGCAGAGACTGGATAACGAACGACGCCGCGCAACCCCCTATACCTTTGTATGCAGGACAAAAAATCTTAACCTGAAGCCTGCCGGCAAATTCCCCTGAACATGACATGTTAGCAAGGCTTGCAAATAGCTGCATATCTAAAAATAACCGATAATGGCTAAGCATCTATGGGCCTATTCCTCCGTAATAAAAGTACTTAATCCTTACCGATCTAGAGCAGTTGATATGGTTACTAGCCGTATCTCAGCTAGCAGTCATCTATTAATCGTATGTTTTAGTGTAGTATTCCAGATAAGGGTATGCATAGTCCAGGAAACGCGTGCCGCCGCAAAAGCAAGAAAGAACAAGTGGCTGGGCAGAAATGTGGGGCCCTTATCCCATCTCCTGCCACCCAATTTTCCCACATCTTTCAGAAACCCTTTCTTGCACTTAACAGCTGGTAGACGACCTATACATTCCACATAACGCCCTTCTACGCTTTCACTATGGTAGAAAACAACGGCGGTAAGCGCGCCCTTCCATCTTCATTTCTTCCTTCTCAGTCCCTGGAGGAAAGATCTGGAAGTAGGCGGCGTCTTACACCACCCAACACGCAGAGTGAAGGATCGGCCATCGAGTGGTCTTCAAGCCCGCCACGATCGCTACTGAAGCGAGCAAACAAGAAATACGAGGAGTCCACATCAACTCTGAGGGGTCGCGAGGATAATGGCCAAAACCTGGTCACTACCGGCACCCCGAGGCTGTTTCAGTCGGAACCCATCCGCGCCGAACTTACCACAATAATGGAGTATTTTCCATTTGAACAAGATCAGAGTGCTTACACATCTCAACACCCCCTCATTTCTCGCATCCGCAGTCTTGTTCGCGCTCGGAATGTAGGATGTCCCCTTTGCGCTTTCTACGAATGGAGTCCGATTGTGGATACGCATAAGCTCAAACGCTGTTCACATCGCGATGAAGCCAGCGAAGCGCGCCCTTGGCTCGAGATGTTTCGAAAGTATCAAGCGCGTGGTGGTGGACCGGGAGCTCGATGTACCCATTGTCGATTCCCGATCATGCTATGTTTACGAACGGCGTATCGCGAGAAAATGGATTTAAAATATGGTAGTGAAGTAGAGGCGCTAGAAAAGGAGAACATTTTATATGACGAAGTACAGTGCACCTGGGTCAAAACTATACAGCGATTCGTAACATCATGTATCGTATATCACGGAAGGGGAATGACGGCGGCGTGAGCCAGCTTGGCGGTACAGTGTTACATATGATGGGATGGCAAGATTGGGAGGGCTTGAGAGAAAATGGGCCAGAGCACATCCAAAGATGGTTGGAGGAGATGGATGAGATGAGAGGGTTACGATGTCCACGGCTACTCAAATTGTTTTGGTTACTAGCCGAGAGTCCATCTAGCTATTAACTAGAAGCTTTTCTGTCATCCGGGCGAGGTATTGTCTGGATCGACGCTACGATACGGGAGAGAAACGAATGGATTGGTTGATCTCTACAACTGTCTTGTGCTCTAGCCTGCGCTTAAGAATCTGCAACGTATATAGAGCTGTGGCTCAACGGGGGCTGCTTCCACTAGCCTCTCGCTTGCTCACGCTTCTATTTAGTACTACAATATCGCATTAAAAGAAGCATCACCGACACTGATGTCCCGCTCAAGGACCTCTGATAACGCATTTTAATACGAGATTATATTGTCACACTTGCTAGTCAGATATAAGCGAGTAGAAGCAATAATACTAAACCATCGCAATGCAGTCCTATAAATTTAAAGGATTTTAGTAAGCTACATATAATATCAATAGTATTTAATAAGCTAGCAAACTACTTTCTCAAATTTCATGCCATGCCAAATGAAGAATTCCGTCTTGGGCCATCTCATAGTTCTCCTGCTCCCCTAGGTCTGCCGCTAACCCTAGGAAGACAGTATATAAGTGTTTCTTAATGGACGAAACTTCATCTTGGTCTTTAAAGTCCTCAAACCTCTTCATGCCCTGTAACATGTCCATAATATGGTTAGGGCCTTGTGTGACCTGTGTCATCTCCCAGCCGGTTGTCGTTTGCTTCCAATGTTCCTTAAACCTGGTCATGTCCTTGTAATGGTCTCGAAACCCTATCCTTTGGATCGGTCGCCGAAGGATTCCAAATGCTTTTCTATCATCTCGCGAATCTCGCTCGTTTCAGCATGACTTTTCTGCTGCCTTAGCGTTCTTTCGATCTGCAATAGCTCTCGGTATCCAAACTTCTCAGTAGCCAGAACGATATAGCGTTGGATATTTGCATCAGAATTGAAAAAGTTCGTATCTTCCTTCTGGATGATATCAGGGTCCTTCCATTTAAAGATCTCAAATTTTTCCTTCGTTCCGCCCTGGTGCAGAGGTTGTAAGAAAACATAGCCCATTTTGTCGCTTCCTAGTCGACCTCTTAACTTGCTGTAGAATATAGCTGCAACATCGTGAAGCAAGTTTGCGCTTGCGCCAGAGTCCGTCTTTGCGCCCTGATGCTCTGCATCGTGGATACGGCAAAGTACGTCTCCAAATGGGTGAGCCTCCTCGACAATGGAGCTGCAGTTATATAGCAACCTCTCTGTCTCTGTGGGCATGCGATCTTGGAAGAACCTCAACAGAACGATGAATACAGGAAGGGTTGCGGGTGATTGGTCGTTAATGCAGACTGGCAGTTCCCTGAACCCAGTTTTTAGCAGTAACTGTGCCTCGCAGTGCATCTTCAGCTGGCTGCACACGGTCGCGCACATCAGGTACCCGAACACCCTGAAGATGCTAGGGGGATCATCATATGTCCATCTCATAAAATCGTGTGCGAGTTGATTAGAAAATGTCTCAGTGCTCCAGATCCGGTTGTCAAAGGCTCCATTTACATACTTTGAGACAGCAGAGAAGAGCTCTTCATGGTAGGTATGCAGTGGAGACGGGGCCAAGTACTGGTCGCCAACGATATTCAGGCGATAGCGGTGAGAATCGGGCATATTGATGCCATTATGATGAGCGGCCCTTGTTAACCTGAGCCAAGACTGGAAGTCCAGGGCAGGCGCGTCGTAGGCATCTGACTGGAGATATCGCATGGTGCGCTTCTTCGTGAAATTCTTTCCCCCTCCCCATCTTTCGGTCACTCTATGCTGGATCCATCTTGGTCTGTTGCCTAGTTAGTCCTCGTAATGCTTCAAGAAAGCTATAACATACTTAACTCTAAACCCATCGCGGTTTAGCAAGGTAGTGATATCCTTGTATGTCATTTTTTTAACTAAAAGATCTTCAATGACAGGCCGCTTACAGTCCCACTCAGCGTTGCTGTACTCCTGATAAGCCATACTTTAAAATAAAATAGGTTAAAAGGTTCGTAAGTGTTTTTAATGCCAATATTGGGAGCACAGCTAAGTTGTTGATGAGAAGTAACCGCTTAGGCGAGGTTGATATTGAACGGGCAGGTAGACTTAAGAAGATATTATATAGAACAGTAAGCGCACATCATGCTTCGAAAGCCTGCTTCATACATGAACAATGAGGCATTGATGGATACGATATCATCGCCCAATCAATTGCGGTAGGAGGACGAAGACTACCAACCACAATCTGCCATGTCTGCTGCTCGTCGCTACTTATCATGCCTGGCCAGCAATCCAGTTTCGATGATTGGCTAATCAAAATTCGACTGCATTAGTCTGAGGAGGGACCCGCTAAAATGCTGGAAGTTACAGAATGCCATTGGCCGGGAGGGGATGTGAGTGTTCAGAGCCTGATATTTTGGCTGCGATCAGACTAAGGCAATGCTGTCTTCATTGGTTACA